>JAPFQT010000070.1:600000-985000 GCA_027627225.1 Congeria kusceri
TTTTTAGTAATGGTGACCTTGACCTTGATCCCACCCACCCCCTATGCAATCCCAAGCGATGTCTTGATAAAAGGTATCTATGTATGAAGTTAAATTACAATAGCTCAATTCTTTCTCGAGTAATTGAGCGGAAACCGTTTTTCTATTTTTTGTAACGGCGACCTTGACATTGACCCCATCCAACCCCCTATGTAATCCCAAGCCAGGTCTCGATATAAGGTATCTAAGGATGAAGTTTCATTAAAATATTTCAATTCGTTCTCAAGTTAGAGAGCTGAAACTAAAAGTTGAATCCACCTGAAAATTAAAAATTAAAAAAGAGCAATAACTCCAGAATTATGAAGTGCAGAGTAACGGCTCTTGTGCACTGCACCTCTCCTCATTGAGATATATCCACCTATGAAGTTTTAAGTTAATACCTCTTATAGTCTAAGAGTTATACTCCAGGCAAGAAAAATTAACAAACGGCAATGACTCCAGAATTATGAAATCCAGAGTAACGGTTTTTGTGCACTGCACTTCTCCTCAATGAGATATATCCACCTATGAAGTTTCAAATTAATACCTCTTATAGTCTTAGATTCATGCTCCAGGCAAAAACTAAGTATGAAAAATTAACAAAGGGCAATAACTCCAGAACCACGAAGTGCAGAGTAATGGTTCTTGTGCACTGCATTTCTCCTTAATGAGATCTATCCACCCATGAAGTTTCAAATTAATAGCTGAAATAGTTTTGAAGTTATGAAAAAAAAACATGACAAATGTGGACGGACTGACGGACAGACCGGCGGACAGACGGACGGACAGACATACGTGGTGATTACTAAAGGGCACCCCCAAAAAATTCGCTTGGCCGTAACTAAACAAAACAACTTCTGGGGTAAACATTCCACAAACTAGACATGTGTCTGTAGGACATGGATGCCCCCACATTCCACTGGTTGTCACAAAACTCTGCTGATGTCGGAAAAAACTGCACCAAAATACCCAGGTGCACAAGTTCACATGGTGATGAATATGAATATGTTAATAAAGTTTCATCAATGTCGCAGTTATACTTTTCAAGTTACATGCGACACAATTCCAAAAAAGTATTTTGTTTAGCTAAAAAAGGGTCAGAACTCTGACGTCGGAAGGAACTGCGCAAAAATACCCAGGTGCACAAGTTCACATGCTGATAAATATGTTTATAAAGCATCATCGCTCTAGCGCGTAACACAAAAATCCGACAGACAGACGGGCCGAATGGACAGACAAGAGCAAATCTATATGCCCCCCCCCTCCCTCTAAAAGTGGGGGCATAAAAACAAAAATTAAATATGTAGATCTACATGCGTTTATTTCAAACACAAACATCATTTCCTAGATATTTTACTGCACCGTATTATATAATGCATTTAAAAAACATTTTGATGTAAAAAGTGTACCGCAAGATTCAAACCCAAGTCGATCGGTTGATCGGTAGACACGCATACAACTACACAATCTATCCTTGCTTAAACCTAGTGGTAACTAAAGCTACATTCAATTGTATCTATAATTAAATCCAAAATAAGTAATACAAACATCTCCAAATATACACAAACATACTTTAATCAGGTCAATGTTTTTGCACTATAGTTTCCAACAAGATTGTCAAAGTTTACAATACAGCCATATACGGTCACACTTCCCCACCCCGACAGCCATGTTTTTTTAAAAATCAAAATTATCTAACGAAATTTGGTAGAGGGTCACCCAAGTAACATTTCTGTGAAATTATTTCGAAATTCAAACCGTGGTTTCCTAAAAAGAATATTGCCAAAGTTGCAATACAGCCATATATGTTCAAACTTCCTAACTCCCTGGTGGTCATGTTTTTTTACAAATCAACATGAATTTAAAGGGATTTGGTAGAGGATCACCAAACAAACATCTCTTTGAAACTATTTTGAAATCCAAAGTGGCTTCTTGCAAGAAGACTGTGAAAGTTGCCTTTGTGACAATATACGGTTGAAATTCCCCACCCCCTGTCGGCCATAGTTTTTAATGCATCACAATTATTTGCCGGAATTTCGTAGAAGGGAACCCAAGAAACATTTATGTGAAATTATTTTGAAAACCGCAAGTGGTTTTCGACAAGAAGATTGTTAAAGTTGCTTATACAGCCATACACTGGCAAACTTTCACATACCCAGGTGGCCATGTTTTTTAACAAATCAAAGTTATTTGAAGGAATTTGGTGGGTTGTCACCCAAGTAACATTTCTGTGAAATTTCTTTAAAATCCAGCGAGTGGTTTCTGACAAGATTTTTTAAGTTTGTTATTTTTCAAAGCTTTTGGTTATCATGGCAACCAGAGTTGTACAGATATTCCACCGAAATGTAGGACTACCCCAGGAACATTCCTGCCAAGTTTTGTTAAAATCCACCAAGAGAAGTAAATTGACAACACATGACAAACAAAGGGCGCCTGACACTGGACAGAGACTGACAACAATAGCTCACATCCTGAGCACTTTGCAATTTGGTGAAAAGTGTTCAGGTGAGATAAAATGTCACTGTCACTGTGACCAAAATAACAGGAATTCCATTTGAACATTTTGACATTTTTTTAGACAGATCATATTCTACTGATGTTTTTCAAACTTCATTATTTTTTGTTGTACCATAAAACGCTTAAATGGCATGTTATTCCCGCTTAAGTTGTTCACATTGTTTTCAACTGTAAGGGTCAAAGTAGCACTGGTTACATTGTGCCAAAGAGATATTAAAGAACAAAGTGTTAATGTATTTGTGGTTAAGCTTCAGTGAGTTAACAATTGCTTTCTCATTCCAATTTAATTTCCTTTCAGATTCTGATTTAATCCTAAAGTCATTGCAGAAGACGTGCAATGATTAACCCCTGACTTCCTTAACATGGATATACTTTGAGCATTTTATTTTACATTCTACTGATTTTGACACCTAGAGGGCTAGGAATAACCCTAAAACTTTGAATGTAGGCAGTATAAACAAAAGATACACAAATGCAAGTTTATAATAAAATTCCACCAATAAATAACACAATTCAGACAGAAGAGCAAACCAAATACCTGAAATTTAAATAGACTTTTATAGCTACTGATCAATACAAATTGCAAATACACTCAAACCCCATCAATGTCATCGGGGCTAATAATAACAGACATTCAATAAAAACATGTCAACATGGTTTGTTTAGACACAGAAAGAAATAAAGTTGTATCAATTGCAAAATAAAAGTGTTTCAGTTTATTTAAGTAATTGCTAAATGGTAAAATATAGCTACAAAAAGAAGCATGCACTTGAGTAAGTTACGATTTACGCATGGCATTTACTGATGAAAATCCATGCATAACTGGTGACAGTAAAACAAGAATGCTCAAAATGTGCACAAAACTGACGTGAAACTGAAAACTAAAAGCAGTTGGTTTGATTTTTAAGTGGCAAACAAATACGTATCAGAGAGCAAATTTGTACTTTTTGAATTTTTTTAAATTTCAAAACATGACAGACTGTGCAGAACCTTTATTGTATAATTTCACAGATCTTAAATCATGTATCAGGACGTACCAACAATCTCTTTTACCCAAGAATGTTTTCTGTGCAATTAGGTGTTTTAAGTATAAACGGATGCAAGCACACACAAAACATATATTGGGCTTGGCACATCTGGTGGGAATGCAGGAGGCCACAAGTCACTAAATAATTGTTTGACCGGAATTCTGCCCAGTGTTGTAATGTAAAACACCCACTGACACATGCACACACAATGGACGAAATGCACAAAAGAATTAATCATGGGATTGGCATTGTTTCTGCTTAAAACGTCTGGTTAGAGAGCAAGGGCCACATGTCACTAAATAATCATTGGACTGGAACATGCATATTATATGCGCAAGAAGGCATCTTGCTGAGTGCTAGGCACTTCATTATAATAAACAAGAACTTGCAGGGAACCGACACAGATAAATAAAACTCACTCACAATACAACTGGAACTTGCCATAAAATTTGGCTTGGAGCTGACCTTCAATACACCAATCTACAAATATCATCAAGATCAACAAGAATATTGGTAGAAACATGGTGCCCGATGACGCTTTGACCCCTGAATGTAGCCTTGATCTTAAACCTAAGAATCTGATTCATATGGAGACACATTGTCATTTTAAGGTTAACATTCGTTTAAAGCCTTAAAATCCATTTGAAAAGTTAATAGTCCGGAGAAATAAAAAATAAGATCTAGTTCATGCTCGTAACATGTCGTCTTATTTAGGCAAACATTTGTGGTATTTAATTGCAAAAAAGCTCAATATATGACAAAGTTATAGTCAGGACAAGGCAAAAGCTGATCTTGACGTTTGATCACTAAGGATGACCTTTGACGTATTGATCTTGTTTATATGCACTTCATGTTGTCTCACTGAAGTTAACATTTGTGCCAGGAATTTTGTAAAATCCATTTAAGTTGCAGCACAGACAAGCAGTGTCAATTTAGCCCTTTGGCTTCTATGTGTGACATTGACATGTAACCTGATTTATGAGGGGTACACGCCAGCTCATTGCAGCAAACATTTGTAATTCTAAGATCCTCCAACCATGGCCAAGTTATAGTGTGGACAAGCAAAAACAGCCAATTTATTATGAAAGGGCAATTACTCCCTGAAAAAATATCAGACCACAACGACCGGACAATATGCGCATGACCTCTTGATAGGGATGCTGCGTACAAAGTATCATTGGATTCAAGTTTTTAGTTCCCGAGATCTCGTGCGGAAATGAAAATATTCCATTAACATTTATTATTTTTAATATAAAAAGGGCAATAACTTCCTGAAAAATTATCACACCAGAACGACCTGACAATATGCGCATGTCACCTTGGTACGAAAGCTTCATATAAAGTTTCATTGAATTTGGGTTATTGGTTCTTAGGGTCTTGTGTGGAAACAAACATTTCCTTAGAAAATGTTGAATTTCTAATCACAAGGCAATAACTCCCTGAACAAGAGCTGTCAGAGGACAGAACACTCGACTATTCGAAGTATTTAAGTTGGTACATATTTTGGGAAGTGGAAGGGGCATACATTTGTTGAAATACACAACTGATTTATGGCAATTATTTCATCAAATTATTCCAAGTTTCAAATAAATAACTTGTGAAGTTTTGAAGTAATAAGAGTTTTGAATATAAACTTTAACCAGAAAATCTATGTGAAAAAGGGGCATAACTCTGGCAGAATGCAATACAGAGTTATAGGGAGGTTGCCCCTGATACTGGAGTTGATGACAAAAGTATGTTCCCATTTTTAAGTGAATAACTTATGTAGTTCTAAGTTATAAATAAGTTTTGAATATAAACTTTAACCTGAAAATGTATGTGAAAAAGGGGCATAACTCTGACAAAATACTAAACAAAGTTATCGGGAATGTTGCCCCTGACACTGGAGTTGAAGACAAAGGTAGTAAAAGACGTTTAAAGTGAATAACTTATATAGTTCTGCAGTTAAAAAACTTCTGAATATTAACTTTAACCAGAAAATCTATGTGAAAAATGGGCATAACTCTGTCCCAATACAAAACTGAGTCATAGGGAATGTTGCCCCTGTTATTGGAGTTGGTGACAAAGGTATATTGTTCAATTTTCAGGTGAATAACTTGTATAGTTCTGAAGTTACAAAACTGTTGAATCTAAACTTCAACCAGAAAATCTATGTGAAAAAGGGGCATCACTCTGTAAAAATACAAAACAGAGTTATGGAGAATGTGCCCCTGACACTGGCATTGATTACAAAAGTATTTTCCAAGTTTCAAGTGAATAACTTCTGTAGTTTTGAAGTTACAAAACTTTTGATCATGAACTTTAACCAGAAAATCTTTGTGACAAAAGGGACATAACTCTGTCGCCATACAAAACAGAGTTATGGGGAATGTCGCCCCTGATACTGAAGTTGATGACAAAGGTATGTTCCAAGTTTCAAGTGAATGAATCGTGTAGTTTTTGAAATTACAAGACTTTTGAATAAAACCTTTAACCAAATTCAGACGCGGACGCTGACGCCGTTTTGATGTTTTGATGTTATTATTATTATTTATGTACACCATCAAGTGTTACGATGTGCCTAAACATATCTATAACCTATGTTCATGCAGTTAAAAAAATCCTGATATGACAGTACGTTCCCTAAATAACTGAATTGTTTATCCACAAAAAAAACATGGAAAACATATTTTTTAAATGACAATTTTAATGTTAAATTGAAGAAAAGTTACATAAATTACATTCAATCTGCTGCAAAGTGAAGGACAACACTGCTACTTGACATGAAAATTACTTAATTTCCAATGTTAACTGATTGAATCTACAAATTGTGTCACTTATTTTCCAACAATTATGATTACGGAGCAAATACCAAACAAATATGCGACCACTTATAAAGATCTGCCTTTGTATTGAAACGTTCGTCAGTGAAAATTGCATCCATTGTAGAATCAAAGCAAATAACCCCCGCACTAAAGCACAATGACAGCATTCAAGGTATTGTCAATTTTGTATGTAATTATGATTATAATAAATCACAGTAGCCCTCGGAGATAATTATAATTGGGCCATAAATCATAGACGATCTGTTCATATATCTCAGGTATCTAAATGCAGACAAAATGTATTATGAATACATATAAATTGCACATACATTTTTCAGGTCACGCCATGATACCATGATACAGTCATGTAAATTTTTTCGAAAGAATCTTACATATATTTGTCATTTGATATGTTTATGTAATGCCAACATTAAAATTAACTTTTTTGCCATTGCCTACCTACCCGACTCAACAGTTTTTTCTTTGTTAAATCAAACCAGTTTTTTTATTCCAAATATTCTATATTTTCTTTGGGTTAAATAAAAAATCGCTCTTCTTCCATTTTGGTCGTTTTCTTCTGGGTTAACAAATCAACTGTATCAGCTAGGTCCTTGCATTTCAATAGGTCATATCAAAATGCAATTCTTATCATGTTTTATCAAACTTGTGAAAACTACGGACTGTTTGTTGGCATTCATTGTCTAATTAAAGATGATTGCTAGCAAGCTCTCGTCATATCAACAGACACTTGATTATATTATCAAAACCAACATCTGTGTTATAAGCTATATTTTGACGATAAATGGATCATAAATTTGCAATTAAAAAAAATATTTATATATATTGTCTACCTACCTACCCGTTACCAGCGACCTTGGGTAGGCAATCGCAAACAAACAATTTTTTAAGGTTGGCCTGACAATGATTAAGATGTGTGTTTATATGTTCATTATTTTGTTTTATAAATGTTTGAACGGATGGGCTTATGCTTACTTTTCGGAATAAAGTTCTTCTTCTTATTCTAAGATTTAATGCAGCAGTTCTCAGAATATAATTCAATACATCTTCACTGGCATAAGTTCTAATGAACATAAATGCGTTTTTTTCGCCTGAAAACTGTTTATTATTTACGAAATGCAATTTATAATGTCTAGGTTCGAAAACGCTTATTCCGAACGAAATACACACTTATCATTGCTGATTTACTCCAGAGGCTTCACCAGCTATCGCATACGGAAACAAAACCATAAAAAAATAGAAAAACGGTATTATTTTACAGATTTCAATGCGTTTTTTTGTATTTTGATCGGTAAGATGTCCATTAGGAACTATTTGTGCAAAATTGTATTTTTACTACATATTTATGGACTGCTGCTTTAAATACCACATTTGTGATTGCATATCTTGAGTGAATCTTGAAATTAAGATTCCTCCTAAAATCTTCGAACTGCAAGACATTTTGGAATTGCCTACTGAAATAGTTCCAATATTACAACCATTACAATGATTTCAAACAAGGCTTTCATCAGTTTTGACATAAATTGTTTAGGTCTTGAAGTAAAACGTAATTAAGGCATTTCAATAGGTTGCATTTCAAAAGAGCAGAATCATGAGAATAGGCTCCTGAGTAAGTCTTACTGCTAAACAATCCGTAATATCTGAAATGTGAATCACACAAATAGTTTTTCAAAACGGTATATAATGTTGATCAGAAGTTTACAATGCCAATGTGCATGGGCATAATCCTTGGTATATTTTCTTAAATACTCGTACCGGTATCCTATTGAAAATATTTTAACTAAAGGTGCACTTAAGGGAAAATTTTGAATACCAAAGTTTGCAGTTTTTTTTCGGCGTAGCTGTCTAAGATCACTTTTGACCCAGATTTTCTTGCGATAATTATGCAACGGGAAAATTGAATGCCAATAGAATTGGGCAAATTTTCTAATTCTAGGGAATGCAAACTTCAAACAATGATTTAACGTATACCAAGAACTGTTGCATACTTTTGGGGATAAAAAATTTACATAATTGTTTACAAATGAAATTATAAACATATCTTCAACATATACTCTAGAACTGAGCATAAATATGAACGTATTGTCTTATTGTATGTCATGAATAGAATATTATATTAATTCCCAGAATTAATCCATTTTTATGTTTAGCCTAGCGGCCCACTCTGTCAATAACAATCGATTCTAGAAAGCGAGTTCAACACACAATTCTAAAAATAGCGTGCGTTGAGCTGCCGGTGTATAGCTGTTATAATATACATGCATCAATTAGCGTACAGAGAAACATAAGAGCGAATATTTCAATAAATGGGGAATTTATGTCTATAAACATACTGTGCATGTTAACTTGAAATTGAATTGCGCTGTATTCTATAAAGAAACAATGATAATTGTACATTTCTATCAACTTCTCCAGTAGATGTTAATCAATCTATAAAAAGATACATTTCAATAAATAGCATGTTGTGAAATAAGTCTCGCCCGGAATACGTCGAAATGATATTCATGCTACTTTTACTTCATTTGTGTAGCATTAATACATTATTTGCAATGCCATTTATACACAGGAACCCCTGATACATAATATTCCTACCGAATATTATTTTTAATCGCCATAGTCTACTGTAAATATTTGTGTTATAAAAAATGGAAGTCATCATTATTTCAAATAGGCTGAATGTTTTCTGAAGATTGCTTTTCCTGAGTTTAAACAGTATAAATGAATCATTGACTTCGAAATGTGTATGTATTATGCATAGATAACTTCCAAGATGAAGGTAGGGCATATTACTTAAGAATAACTATACGCGTCTGACACTAAATACTTTTCAATCATTCCCGCAATTATTTTCGTACATTGTTTATGAGTTATATTCGGCTGACAAATTTATACAATAATGATGTTTACGTAAATTATTTAGGTTATTCATGTATCACTGGTGAAAACATGGGGTGGTATGATCGGTTTCTTCACTGTACAAATATGAATAATTATTGAATGAATCACAAATTAATTTTGGGATCCAAGAAGTTTTCTTGTGATGTCCGAAATAGCTGGAGTCCTCTTATATAGGTGGGGACCGAAAAATCTGCGGTCCGAGAAGCTTGGCCCTCTTGTATTACGTTTAGGGTAAAAATGATACCTCAAAATTAATGTCAACGCCAATTGTCTTTTTTAAAGACATTTCTTGTTTCTTTGTTAAATCAAACAGTTCTTTATATGCCAAATATTCTATCTTTTCTTTGGGTTAAATAAAAGCTCGCTCTTCTTCCATTTTGGTCGTTTTCTTCTGGGTTAACAAATTAACTGTATCAGCTAGGTCCATGCATTTCAATAGGTCATATCAAAATGCAATTCTTATCATGTTTTATCAAATTTGTGAAAACTACGGACTGTTTGCTGGCATTCATTGTCTTATTAAAGATGATTGCTAGCAAAATCGTCATATCAACAGACACATGATTATATTATCAAAAGCAACGTTTGTGTTAAATGCCATATTTTGACGCTAAATGGATAATAAATTTGCAATAAAAACAAAATATCTATGAGGCGTGTCATGGGAAAACCGGGCTTAATGAATGTGCGTAAAGTGTCTTCCAGGATTAGCCTCTGCAGTCCGCTAATCCGGAACGACACTTTCCGCTTTTATGGTATTTTCTGTTTCAAGGAAGTCTCTTCTAAACATATATCCACTGTAGGCGGAAAGTGCCGTCCCAGAATAGCCTGTGCAAACTGCACAGGCTAATCCGGGATGACACTTTACGCACATGCATTAAGCCCGGTTTTCCCACGACATGCCGCATATATATATTGCCCACCTACCGACCCGTTACCAGCAAACTTGGGTAGGCAATGGCAAACAAACAATTTTTTAAGGTTGGCCTGTCAATTATTAAGATGCGTGTTTATATGCTCATTATTTTGTTTTATAAAGTTCTTCTTCTTCTTGTAAGATTAAAGCCACAGTCCTCAGAATATAATTCAATACGTCCTTAATTGGCATAAATTCTAATGAAGGTAAATGCCGTTTATTCGACTGAAAACTGTTTATTATTTACGAAATGCAATTTATAATGTCTATGTTCGAAAACGTTTGGTCCGAATGGAATACACACTCATGTACATGCTGATTTACTCCAGAGGCATCACCAGCTATCACATACAGAAACAAAACGATAAAAATTTACAAAAAACGTTATTATTTTACCAATTTCAATGCAGTTTTTTTTATTTTGATCGGTAAGATGTCAATAAGAAATGATTTCTGCAAAGTGTTATTTTTACTACATATATATGGACTGCCGCTTTAAATACCACATTTGTGATTGATCTTCAGTGAATTTTTAAATTAAGATTCCTCCAAAAATCTTTTAATTGCCAGACATTTTGGAATTGCCTACTGAAATAGTTCTAATAAAACAACCATTACAACGATTTCAATCAAGGCTTTCATCAGTTTTGACATGAATGTTTTAGGTCGTAAAGTACAACCTAATTAAAGGCATTTCAATATGTTGTATTTTATAAGAGCAGAATCATGAGAATTGGCTCGTGAACAAGTCTTACTGCTAAACAATCCGTAATATCTGAAATGTGAATCACACAAAAAAGTTTTTCAAAATGGTATATAATGTTGATCAGAAGTTTACAATGCCAATGTGCATGGGCATAATCCTTGGTATATTTTCTTAAATACTCGTACCGGTATCCTATTGAAAATATTTTAACTAAAGGTGCACTTAATGGAAAATTTGTATACCAAAGTTTGCTGTTTTTTGACGATGAATGATAACCCTATTCAAGTATTCTTAAATATCCAATTAAAATTTAACTTAATGTGTACAAAGTGAAAGATTTTGTATCACAAAACTTGTGGTTATTTGATCAGGGCTATGTGACACAAAGGAATTCACTGGGAAGGGGAAACTCATTTTTTCGAGCTTTTCAACATTTTGTAGTGTCTATTGGTTAGTTTTCAAATATCATAATTGGACCATAGAATTTGTAAGGTATATTATTTCAGCTAAACTTGTCTGCATTTTTTATCAAAGTAGCACCGGTAACTACGTGCCAAAGATATATTAACGAGAAACGATAATAGATCTGTGATTGTGCTTTTGTGTGTTAACAATTGCTTTCACATTCCAATTTGAAGTCAGTTGCAAGAGATATGATATGCTTTGCAACTAAAGTTCTTAATTTATATACTCAGAGTAGTGTTTTATCTTATTTTACCTTCTACTGCTTCTGGTATTTATTACTGAACCATCAAATACAACAAAGTATGCCCCAATGCAATAGTAAAGTAACATGGACGAAGAACCAACACAATTTAGACAGAAAGAGGCATGAGTAAATCCAGTATGATACAATTTCACATTAACTATGAACATTAAACGAGAGGACCATAAAGCTCTAGGTCGCTCACCTGAGAGGCTAAGGAACTAAATTGTTCTGAGAAAGTTTCACAAAGATTCAGCTAAGAATGTGGCCTGTGGAGTCTAAACAAGCTTTTTCTTCTATTTGGTCTGTTGACCTACTATTTTACCCCATGTGACCCCGTATCGAACATGTCCTAGATCTCATTGGGACAAATGTTCTGAGCAAGTTTGATGATTATTGGGTTATAAAGTCTATAAAGGTTCGTCAATCTCATGCAATGTCTCGCTATATGGTATTTATAAACTTAGTTCAGTAAAGTATTTCAATTTGTTCTAGGGTTATCAAGCAGAATCTGTTGTGTTTTATATTTATTTTCAGTAACAGTGACCTACCTCGACCAGAACCAACCCACACCAAATGCAATCCCAAGTAAATTATTGCTTTAGGGTATCTATGTATGAAGATTAATTCTCGAGTTAGAAAGTGGAAATCAACAGTTGATTCCGCCACCCCACCCAAGGCACTGTAAAATATCGAAGTGTAAAAATGCCCATAATTTTGTCCAATCTCAAACTAGAGTTTTTAAAATTGACCTATCGGTTCATTATAATATAGGGAATAAGTGTTTAAAGTTTCAATGAAATCCATCAAGCCATTCCTAATAAACTAGCTTTCCGGAAAACTTTAACCTTTACAAATAGCTGATATCTAAAATTTTCAAGAGCAAAAAGGCCCATAATTCTGACAAATTTCAAAGTAGAGTAATTCAAATTAGCCTATGGGTTCAATTTTATATAGGAATACATGTTTTAAGTTTAAATGAAATCCCTCACGCCATTCCTGAGAAGCTAGCTTACCAAAAAACACTAACCTATCCAAATAGCTTACATGTATATTTAAAATTTATAAGTGTAAAAAGGCCTATAATTTTGACAAATTTCAAACTAGAGTTTCCAAACTAAGCATATAGGATCATTTAAATAAGGGAAATAAATGTTTTCAGTTTGAATGAAATCCCTCAAGCTCTCCCTGAGTAACTAGCCTACCAAAAAACTTTACTCTTTGACCTAGCCCGGACGCCAATGCCAATGCAGGGGCGAGTAGAATAGCTTACTTTTTCTTCGAAAAGTCCAGATAAAAATGTACCGAGATACCCAGGTGCACATGCAAACATATTTTTATAAAGTCTGAACACTCTAGTAGTTATACTTTTTAAGTTACGCGCGACACAACAATATTCGATGGACGGTCGGACGGAAAGGGCATATCTACATTGTGTATGCCCCCCCCCCCCCCCTGAAAGTGGGGAAATAAAAACATAGGTAATAATCCAACATAATGCTTTAGCATAATACGTTTCACCTGATACCAATTTCAACAATTTTACAATCTCAGTTTATGTTCTTTCTGCTCATGCTAATAGGGCTCAAGACCCTCGACATCAGCAGATATTTTCAATTTCCTTTCTATCATTTTTTGCAGACCATTTATCAACATCAGGTTGCTTTGACAACATCTCAAGGGCGTTTGATGACTGGCCTGTTATTACCGTATTTATAGAGTATAATGATTTCCTTCATCACTGCAACTGAAGACGTGTGATGTGCTCCCCCACTCAAATATACATAATGCCTCAGTCACACATTCCCGATATTTACTGCCGTTTTTGAGCTGACAGCGTCCCGAATCAAATATGTCAAAGTGGGGACAATATTTTGATATTCGGGGCTCGAAATTCAATTTTTGGTCACAAGATCTAATATGTCCAGACAGCGTCCAGACAGAGTTTCAACAGAGTCCCGACAGCGTTCCACATTCCTGTTTGATTATTTGTATCGTTGCGCTATCGGGACGCTGTCGGGAGCCATAATCGGGAATACATGAACCACCACCACTATAACTACTACATGTACCACTACGACTATTACTCCTACATGTACCACCACCACTATTACTCCTACATGTACCACCACCACTATTACACCTACATGTACCACCACCATTATTACTCCTACATGTACCACCACCACTATTACTCCTACATGTACCACCACCACTATTACTACTACATGTACCACCACCACTATTACTCCTACATGTACCACCACCACTATTACTACTACATGTACCACTACCACTATTACTACTACAGGTACCACCACCACTATTACTACTACATGTACCACCACCACTACTTCTCCTACATGTACCACCACCACTATTACTACTACATGTACCACCATCACTACTACAAGTTTGCTGATGTTTCAAGACTTACTAGTATTTGAAACGTTCAATGCAAAAGTTCATTAAGAAAAATGAACATTAATATATTTATAAGGTATATAATACATATTTAGGATTATTGATTTAATTTTAGATCCTGTCCAAAACTGTTGATGATTGGGTGATTGTATTTGAAATAATTTTAGGCTAAAATATGTGAATTAGATTTATTACTTTAGAAAAAGTAATTTGAAATATAAATATGTTCATGCAAATATTTTATATATTTGTGTATGTTGCAGTTTTATGGATAATTAGTTAAACATTATGATAATAAAACTAAAATAAAATAAAACCATTGTTTGTAAGTTTTTTTTGTCATCTATATTCCAAATTTGACGAAGTTGTTACTTAAATAAGTAAGGTATTAAATTTTGAAATTACTGATTTCTATGTATAGTGGCAAATTAATTTGGCGCTATAGGAACAGTCTGTGTTAAATTTGGCACAGAACGGGTTAAGTATGCGTAGATTTATACGAATTCCAAGTCGGAATCCCTTAAATTTGAATCGTCCTAAAGTGTTTTCCTCACAGACTTTTATGATCACAAAAAATCAGCATAATCAGATTCACACGGTTAATTAATAATTCTGCTAAATTGCATATCAGAGTTATGGGCCTTGGTCAGTGACCTTATATAATGACCCTTAAGTCATGAATAAAGTTTCAATTGAATATCTGTAGTAGTTATTGAGATATGGAGTTTTTGCCAGAAAACTTGAACCTGAATTTTCATGTACAAAAAGGGACATAACTCTGCTTAATTGCAGGTCAGAGTTATGGGCCTTGGTCAGTGACTTCACATAATGACCCCAAACTCATGTGTGAAGTTTCAATTGAATATCTGTAGTAGTTACAGAGATATGGACTTGTTGCACGCACACCTTAACCAGAGCATTACGCAAACGCCGAAGAACAGGTGAGTAGTTTAGCTCAAACTAGTCAGTGAATAGTCTAGCTAAAAAATAACCTGATATTATGAAACTATGAAATCAAATAAAAATAAAAGTAACTTTTGTAAATTTTATCTATAATGTTCCCGCCGACTTCGTATTTTATTCATAGTGCAAAAAAATATGCCGATAGCTAAATCGTATCGTAATCTGTTCCAAAGCATTGTTAGCCCAAACATTGTTTCGTCATGCCTAGTCGATTTATATTAAGCGTCAGCCACTTTGATTGGCTGTTACAAAGGATATTAGCCAATGGGTGAGTATATTACAAAAACGTTTTTCTTTTTTTCTCAAAATGGCGGACATCAACAACAACGAGGCTACCGCCAAATATTTTAAGATCAAAGTAATAAAAACGACAAAGAATCTAAGGTTACAAGTGTAAACATTACACAATTGTTGACTTTCAGTTTCAGCTATGTACCTTTAATGAAGTCTGTTTTTTATTTTTATTTTTTTTTTCAAGCCCCCAGCATCTTGATGCGGGAGGCATATAGTGACTGTCCTGTCCATCCATTCATGATAGGTTTACTAGATTTTCCTGTTTCTTCTAGCACCAACACCACTTGCTACAACACTTTGATACTTGCGCAGTTGTTGCTTTTGACCATCCCCAGTCCACACATATTATTCAACCTCACTTTGACCTTGACCTAATCTGGAGTTGGAATAATTCAAAAGCGCTATTTCTTGGTTAAATAGATTTTACTGTTTCGTCGAGCAGCGACACCACTTACTACAACTCGTGGATTTTCGCACCGTTGTTGCTTATAACTATTCCCAATCTGCCCATATTACCCAAACTCACTTTGACCTTGACCTAATGAGGACTTTAACTAATTCAAATAGGCTGACCAGCACCAAGTTGAAGCCACCAACCGGGGACATGAGTGTTTATCAAACACAGCGTCTTGTTTGATAACTAACAGCTGCATTTAATAGCAATAACTTTGAAATTGACCATTCAATACTCGTTAGATATTTTTACCTAGGTAAAACAATGCTGTTTGGTGATGTCTGTTTCTACTGTGGCGATGCAACCGATTTGGTGGATGATGCTGAAATCGGAAGATTGCGGGAACAGTTCGGAATAGTTCGCCCAATTTGTTGTGTGTGCAAATTGACCAAACCGGTCAAAACCAGGATTGCAATTAAAATAAAAAAGAAAAAGTGAATTGTGCTCGAATTTCCACAAAAAGATGTGTTGTTTTAAAACCTATGCGTTTACATGAAGTGTCCAATTTCTAGTATAAAAGAAATGTGTCTCATTTTTAAAATACATCATAGTCATATTTTTGGTGTATGTCGGTGATATCTTGTCAAAGATATGTGTTAGAAATCCAAAGTTTGAAAGGAATGGTGAAATGCAGTTCGTTAAATTTGCTGTGTTGACTGTTGTGTCAGTTAATCAAGTGATTTCTTGTCAAAGATATGACTTTGTGTTAGAAATCCAAAGTTTGAAGGGAATTGTGCGGTGCAGTTTGTGTAATTTGCTGTGTGCTGCATGTCCAAGCCTATCAAACATTATCTTACAGGAAAGAAGTTATGTTTGCGAAATCCCAGATATTTAACAATATCCCAACAGAAATGGGGTGTTTAAACATTTAATTATAAAATTCCAAATTAGATCTCATTAAAAGATTTATGTGTTTAGTTTATCATGTGATCTCTAGTCATATGATATGTCTCAACTGTTGTTTCCAAGTGTTGTCTATGCAAATGATCCATGATTGATATTTTGTTTAACAAGTGTTGTCTATTTTGTTTAACAAGTGTTGTCTAGTCAAAGGTATGAACATTGACTTACGAAGCATTTGATAAATAAGTGATGTTTTTTTTATTATTTTTTACCTAGATGCAATGTGTATTTAGATAGAGTGCTGAAAACTCCTATTTTAAATATTAATTTCATCACGTACTTTCTGACAGTTCCTTGATGTTATATTGTCCTTGTTCAGTTTTGTGTTAGGAATTATATTGTATATTGTCATGATGATACAAATACAGTTTGGTGCTTTGTAACAATGCTAACCAGGGGAGGCGAAATCTCATATTGCCTTACTTGTCAGTTTTTGAAAATGCTATTTGCAACTTGTCCGTAAATCAATTATATAGTAAATTCTGTCAGTTTTTCACTTGTCCGTTCATGCTCTTGGACAACCCAGACAATACGGACAATTGATTTCGCTACCCCTGCTAACCTTGTCCACTAGGACAATAAAACTTGTTTACAGCTGTCAGTCTGTTTGATATATGTTGTGAGTTTATTCTGAAGCCTATTAAAAACTGAATTCATTTTTATGCCCCCGAAGGAGGGCATATTAAAATTTAACCGTCCGTCCGCGAATCCGTGCATTCGTCTGTCCTTGCGTCAATTAATATGTCCGACGTTACAGGTTTTTATAGTAAAATATCTTTAAGACTATCGAAGGTATTCGCCTGAGACTTAAATACATCTTTACTATCAACATCTCCACCAGGGAAAGTAAACCCCAAAACTCTGGTTTGTATTTTGACAGATTTATCCACCTTTTTTAACTTAAGCGTTTTCGGGGGCATATATCACCTGATAGTGACAGCACTTGTTAAAATGTATCATTGTCAGATATGTATAAAATTACAATCTATACAGTATATTAAATGAATGTTGGCCGAAGTTTAATGGTTTGAGGCTATTAAATTTTGCTGAACTATCAATGACATATATAATAACTGTTATTATATAGTTTAATAATTGTTTATTTTTCTGTTGATATAACAATAAAAGTTTTTTGTCTATAAATGTAGCTTTATTTTGCTCCAATAGAAGTTTTACAGAAAAAAAACTTTTCTGAACCAATTGCAACTGTGCATTGTATATAAGAGTGCCATTACACAATGTCTGGAGCGAGAATGAACTTGACAGAATCATGCAGGCACTATTTTTGAGTCAACCCTTCCTTTTCTTTGCTAAAACATTTGTTTAATAAAACAAAGTATTGCACAATTGTGTTAAATATCAGTTTTATTTTAGCTATTCTTTAATTCAAAGCTTTTAATAAATAACAAAAAACATGAGTTTGCGCAAAGTGCATGCTTTATTTAAATAAAAACAATTACAAGTGTACAAACACATTGTCAATAGGACAATACAATATGATACACAAGCATTTGCACGTTAAATATAATAAATGTTTTGGAAAACTATGAAGTAATAATTGTTTCAAATACCTAGTTTATGAGTTAAAACTACTTTATTTATATTAGTGTGTCTTAAAGGTGCATGTTTTTTGGCCGGGACTGTTAAAATATTTATATTTTGAAAATAACTAAAAACGATCCTTATTCCAATTTCATTTTTATTTTTTTTATCGACTGGTGCAAAAAAGGAATTTTATTTTTATTTTTATTTCTCCCCCCCCCCCCCCGACTCAATTCTACCAAAAAAATCCAGTAAAACGAAAAATCAAAAAATGTTGGCCTAATGGCTGAAATAAAGTTTAAATTTATGACTAAGTGATGACATTAATGTGATTTATATGCAAACAACTTAAACGGATAGCAGCTTTAATGCCACATTAAAAACACCTAGATCAAATATCGCATATAAAATGTGAAATATTTGCCTTAATGGAGAAATAATTATACATCATTTGTCAGTCCTGTTAAATATTTGCTGTGATAAAATGCAGTCCGTAATATCCTTTTACATTTTCATGGAATAGATTAATAAAGAAATGCAAATAAAGTAGGGCTATCACTCCAACAAAATCCTTGAAAGAGTTACCTCCTCATGTCTGCAGAATGGGGCCAGCACCATAAACAAATGTCTTGAGTTTCAATTTAATGTCTGCGATAGTTATTGATAAATTTTATATTAAACAAAAAATGTCAAAATATTCTAAGTTTTAAGTCCAAACAAGGTCAAATAACTCTGGAATTACAAATCACAGGGTTGTCTGCCTTGTTGTAATGGACAACCCTTTTGATAGTGAAAAGTAGTGAAAGTTTCAAATGGATACATTTGATGGACTCTGACAAACAAGAAGATTTTTAAATTTTTAAATACAGCCATATAAGGAAAACTGCCCCTCTCCCTAGCGGCCACGTTTTTTAACAAATCAAAATTACTTGAAGGAATTTGGTAGAGGGTCACCTGAGGAGCATTTCTGTGAAAACTATTTTCAAATCCAGCCAGTGGTTTCTGACAAGAAGATTTTTTAAGTTTTCCAGTTTTAAGCTTTTGGTTGCCATGACAACCAGGGTTTTCAATATATTTTAATAAATTGAAGGAATGTGGTAAAGGACCATCCCAGGAACATTCTTGCCAAGTTTAGTTAAAATCCGCCTAGTGGTTATAGAGAAGAAGTTGTTTGAAGTAAAATGTGGACGCCTGACAAAAGACGATGGACGCCGGGCACAGACTGACCACAATAGCTAAAAACTAAACCAAGAAACTTAACCAAAAAACTTAACAAAACTAGACATGTGTCTGTAGGACACAGATGTTCCCACATTCCGCTGGATGTCACAAAACTCTGCTGATGTCGGAAAATTGCAACAAAATACCCAGGTGCACAAGTTCACAATCATCCTGATGAATATGTTTATACAGTTTCATCAGTCTAGCAGTTTAAATTTTTGAGTTACACGCGACACAAGTCCAAAAATGTATTTGCTAAAAAAAAGGGTCATAACTCCACTGATGGCGGCAAAAACTGCACCAAAATACCCAGGTGCACAAGTTCACATGATGATTAATATGTATATAAAGTTTCATCACTCTAGCAGTAATAATTTTTGAGTTGTGCGTGACTTAAGTCCAAAAATGTCATTTTTGCTAAAAAAGGGCCATAACTCCACTGATGTTATAAAAAAACTGCACCAAAAGACCTAGGTGCACAAGTTCACATACTGATTTATATGTTGATAAAGTTCAATCACTCTAGCAATAATATTTTTTGAGTTACACGTGACACAAGTCCAAAAATGTCATTTTTTGGCTACAAAAGGGCCATAACTCAGCTGATGTCGGAAAAAAACTGACCAAAATACCTGGTGCACAAATTCACATACTGATTTATATGTTTATAAAGTTTCAACTCTCTAGCAGTAATACTTTTTTGAGTTAGGCGCGACACAAGTCCAACAAGAGGGTCAAATGGCCCTGGGTCGCTCGCCTGAGTTCCTAAGCTAACAATTTTCCATGTGTAAAGGTTTTTATACGGATATGGATATACTGATACGGACTGATGTAAATGCGGCCTTAATCATCATGGTTTGAAAAATTAAGTGACAACAGACATTCAAAATTTGGGAAGTATATTTTGAAATTGAAGAATATACTAGATGCCTGTTATAATGTAACTTCTAGAGTGTTAACAAGCTTTTTCTTCAATCTGACATGGTGACCTAGTTTTTTCACCCCACATGACCCAGATTCGATTCAGCCGAGATATCATTGGGACAAATATTCTGACCAAGTTTCATGAAGAAAAATGTGACTTCTAGAGAGTTCACAAGCTCTGTAAAGTTTTCAATATAGCAATATAAGAAAAACTGCCCCGTCCCCTGCCGGCCATGTTTTTCAACGGAGGGCAACCATTTTCGCACTCGGTTGAGATATCATTAGAACAAATGTTCAGCGCAAGTTTCATGAAGATTTGGCAAAAAATGTGACTTCTAGATTGTTAACCAGCTTTTTCTTCCATCTGACCTAGTTTTTGACCCCACATGACCCAGATTCGAACTCAACCGAGACATCATTGATTCAAATGTTCTGACCAAGTTTCATGAAGATTGGCCTCTAGAGTGTTAATGAGGTAAATGTTGACGACGCACGACGAACGACGGACAAAAGGCGATCACAAACGATGAGCTAAAAATGTTGTTTTTTTCTAAAAGGTGCCATAACTCTGCTTATGTCAGAAAAAAATTCACTAAAATACCTGGTGCACAAGCCCCGATGCAGATTAATATGCTAATAAAGTTTCATCTATTTAGCAGTTATACTTCTTGAGTTACGCGCAACACAAAAATCAGACGGACGGACGGACAGACATGGGCAAATCTATATGCCCTCCCTCTAAAGTGTGGGCATAAAAACTTCACTAACGCAGTCCCTGATGCAGATATGACGCAAACCCAGACAACAGAGACAAGACAATGACTTCTTTTCTTCGACTTGTTTGGACCCCTCTTTTTCTTTAAATAGTTAAGTTACAAAAATGACAAAGTGCCATAATTCTGCAAAAACTGGTTGCAGCCAAAATTCCTTTCTTTGCGATCACCTAAACGTTAAGGTTGTTCAGCTGTGAAAGTTTGGGCGAAATCCCTTAAGCAGTTAAAGAGGAGTAAAGTCCACAACATTTTGGGGAGTATATATTCTAAAGTGGCGACTTTTCAAGGGTTGATATACGGCGACTACCGGGCTACTGAACACCTGAGCTCCATTAAAAGCTGACAAAAAATACCGTAAATGTCCTTTTTGACGCGCAGGGCGCGTATCATTTTAGGACCCCTGCGCATTTAAATGGAGACATTTTTTTTTAATTCTGTCATTATCCAGAAATAAAGTTTTCGTGTATGCGCAATTTCCAATGACGTAATACACATTGGTATAGTCTAAATACGACCGAAGGGCTTTGTCGCAAGAGAAAATTCACGATGGTACTGACTAAATTAATATCGTCACTCGCACGACATAATGCACAATGGTGCAGTCCAAATTATTAACATGATCGACGTAATGAAATGGGACACTGCAGACGCACATTCTGGTTGACTGCTTTTGACAGCGCTTGTTGTTGAAACCTCCATGTGGGAAGTGTGAAACTTGCTTTGCGTACGCAAACTGTTATTACATGTTCTTATAATAAATATTCACAATATCGTAAGGAATTATTGTGGTCCCATTCACTTGCGTCAGATATAATGTTGCGTGTAACCCGTATAGTGGGGCATAGGTTAATTTATTTATTGTGCAATTCCGGATACATAAATATGGCGGTCTATTTAATCGTTTCTATCAAAATTAACTTTAGTTTTTCATTAATTTTCAAAAAAATAGATCAACAAAAATATTTCGTGACCAAAATTACCCTAAGCGCGTCTATTAGGTCACGGGCATCAATAAGGACATTTATTGTATATTCTTTCCTCCCAAAAAAACACCCACTTATCAAAAAACCCATTAACATAATTGAAGTCGTTTGTGCCATTAAAACGGTATAACCATCTTTGATCATCATGTAATCAGCACACCCAAAATAATTCTCCATTTAATATAAGACATGACATGGCAGTTTCTTTTCAAATCAGCTGCAAAAAGATGATAACCAATATGGTTAAGAAAGATTTGCTTTTTCATCATAATTAATGTGGATCTGGTTACCACGAGTAAATCCTGTATCTTTGTATGACATATTATCCTGTTAGGAATATGTAATTTACATCTGTTCATCACTTAACTTTACTTGTTATACCTCACGTGACTGCTCTATGCATTTTGTCCATAGACTAAAAGATATGCAACAGGGTGACATTTTTCAATATCACCCTGCTAAAAATATACTCTGCAACGTCATTATAATGTAGAATTTTGAAATCAACATCGTCACTGCGCCAATAGAAAGTTAGCAAAAGAAAGTATGTTATGTAAATTAAGTGTTCAGAATGGAATTTATCAATGTTTATCATAATTTATACATGTAGTATAGTTAAAACTGTAATACTCATACGAATCACGGAACACATAAAACAATGTCACAAAGATTACCAAACTGACGTCATTAGCCTGCGCGTGTATGTTTGGTATAATAAAATAAATACCAAATGGCTGTGAGGACAATATGAAGTAATATCAACCCTTGAAAAGTAATATCAAAATCGGCTACTGCCTTGGTTGATATAATAAATATACATGAGGTGCGTCGTGGGAAAACCGGACTTAATGCATGTGCGTAAAGTGTTGTCCCGGATTAGCCTGTGCAGTCCTCACAGGCTAATCCAGGACAGCACTTTCCACCTACAGTGGATTTATGTTTAAAAAAGACTTCCCTGACGCAGAAAATACCATAAAAGCAGAAAGTGCTGGCCCGGGACGACACTTTACGCACATGCATTAAGTCCAGTTTTCCCACAATGGGCCTCATATAATTATTATACCTCACTTCGTTTTCACATTGTAAAATCCCATATACCCATCTCTGCATAATTTTAATTAGCAAAACAAGTTAGGCCCTGTGTCAGCCAATATTGAGCTACTTTTTATATGGGCAATATTGGGCTGGAGGGCCCAACCACCGAAGGACCAAAACTGTGGTGGAAATTTCTCCCTATATGTCTATAGAGTAGTGACAGGATTTTTCGGCGCTACTTTTGAACTCGGCAAAAAGATACCAATCATTAAAATTTTGCAATAACATTTACATACCTGTAATTAGACACTATTCCACAGTGTGTCCAGTATAAATTTATATTGTAATACATCCATTTTCATTGCATTTGCGATTTAAATCAACACACTACCACAAACGACACAACACACGCTGTGTACTGCGCTATATTGTTGCAGAATCATGTACTGCGGGAAATGGCAGGTGGCGTTCGGCAAAGCGAAGTCGCATTAACAAAATGTCCTCTTACAAATACCGTCAGGGATTTTTTGACGAACTGTTTTTTTGTGTGTTAATTATTGGTATATATAAACAACCGGCCACTAAAATAATTTGTTGACTTGTGTTTTTTGAAGAATAACGTATTCTTCAAATGGATATAACAGATACATATATGACCGACACGTTCACCTGAAAAATATTGATATGTTCTCAAACAATGAAGTATACATAGAACAATACACACAACCATTACTATAACCATGAAGTGATACGAATTCTACTGGTTTGTAGAAACAAGTGCAGTACCTAGGGGGTTCATATATACTCATTACTGGTATTGTGTATATCTGGTACTAAAGACGAATATGAAAAAAAGTAATTTCATATACATAGTTACTGAATGGAGTCTCATATACACAGCAACGCATTGCTAAATCGACTGCGAATGATAATGGTTTGCTTAAAATGTTCAGTAATACGTCAGCGTTTAAAGACGGCATGACACAATAAACCCGTTTTACAAAAGAAACCGATCAACGTACAGCATTTTGCCAGGACAGTGGCAGTTGGTCTAGCATACGCTACAGCACATGCATAAATGACTTTCACAGATGATGCATTCTGAGTTGGAACACGGATGATTCCTGGGTAGGTCGTTTCGGTCCATACCTGCCGTAAGAAGATGCTCCAAGACGGAGAGCCTTATACACGTTTCACCATTTGCAATGCGCAAAATTGGATTCGTCCGTTACTCGTTTAATCAATGAGCGCGGGTACCAGTACATGACCACTAACGCCAGTTGTCCAGATCTACCTGCTCGACCAGTCTCTTGCCAGTAGGCGAGAGGACTACTTGGGCAACCCCAGTGAATTACAAGTTTAATATTACAAGACTTGATATGGAATCGGACTGTCAACCTTTCCGGCGGAAGGGGAAAGAATGTGGAAGCCTACCTGGTCAATGAGTTCCTTAATAAGGAATTTTAAGGTATTATTATTATTATTAATTGTCATTATTATTATTACTATCATCACCATTACCATTATTATTATTATTATCATTGTTATTATTATTATTATGCTGACATTGCAACTACGATGATAATAGATTCTTTAACTGAATTTCATTTTTCTATTCTTTCACATAAAGTCTGCGCTCGGTAGGACCCCACCTAACAGCGCACCATAGAGCCCCACGGTAAGCTCATGGGTGGAGTGTGCAAGGTACCGGATGAAGTGTATGGTGAATTAACCGAGATTCCAGCTGAAACTTTTTTCCAGAAAAGAACATAAACGAAAGAGTGATTTGTGATTTGTTTACGATGACGGCCTTGTTGAAACAGGAGCATCTGACAAGACCTTCCAATGGACGATTCTAAGTTCAAAGCAAAGCTGTCGAATCTTTCTAAACAACTCGACTCCTACAGGCGGGTGGCAGCGAAAAGCTAAGACTGAAAATATACTGTTCATTGCCACTACCCTCGGCTGAACATTTTGATCCTGCAGATATATATTCTGTTGTTCGCTTAATGCAATGGTGACGTCCCTTAACCACCCCTCCACCACATGACAGCTTATAATAATGTTCATACAGTATGTTTTTATTTTTCTTCATAATGTGTGTACAGTATGCAGCGCACACATTGTTATTTTATGTTGTCTTAACGTTGCTGCTTTGTTGTTGTTTATTCATGCAATTTGATAAATGTTCATGTTCTTTGTATAGTTAATTTTGCTATGAAAAACTATAAAGTGTTTAATTTTTCATGTAAGATCTATATACGTCTCTGTCAATTTCAGTTAGAATTGAGTATTATTTGTCAAGATTTACGGTACCACGCTGAGCAGTATTATTATTGCAATTTTTTCTTCGTCACACACACAGTATTGTTTCTGTGTGCTCCTTTTTATGGGGCCGAAATAAACAGATTAATCTGAATTTGAGCAGTATATTGATATTCATGATTCATATTTAGCTGTACATGTAGTAGAAATAAATGAAACGTACCGGTGGACCTACTTTATGAGATACGTTCTGTTGGATATTCTCGCCAATATTCCCGTCATTTTTATTGCATGTTATCAAGTTTTTATCATATAATACATATTTAAAAAATAACGTTTTGTGTTAATTTTTAATAAAGATTTGTTATGTGTATTATTCATTCTTTTTTTTAATTAATAGCAGCAGTCCGTTACGCTATTTCTAAGTCCCGCTAATATAACGTCTTGTAAAATTACGCATACATCCTTCATAATGCTGAGAAGCATCTGCGTTCTGATCGGATAGTTAAATACACCTGAGCTATTTTTATCATGGCTGTCGAGAAAACATTGTTGATGTAAACATATCTTAAACTCCAATTTAAGATCATTTTCAAGCTATATTTTTTATGAAATGACGTGAATTCTACACAGTATATGTTGCATCTACGACCAGATTATTTTATTTTGATATCTGAGCGATATTTTTGAAAATTTGACATTTGATTTTCCACTACATAAATGGTCATTCCGTGATGAGACGTTCCAGTGAATTTAGCACCTTTTAAAAAGTAGCACTAAATTCGCGTTAAAAGTCTCATTTATTCACGCCAATTTAGCCCCTTTTAAAAAGTAGCAATAAATTTGTGTTTTATGTTGACTTTTTGGCATGCAATTGGTAAATTAATGTTTATACTTAATGTTGAATCATTGTTAAATGAATAATTAATAAAAGGGTGATAAAAAAAGAAATTGCAACTAGAAAACCTTCCGACATGAATTTATGTCGAAATGTTGCCACAGGAAAATAGCACTGACCGATATGAGGTCGGTGTATACCGACCTCAGATATATATAGGAGTAATGATTATTTTCATTATGTACAATTTAAGTGATGAATTCATTCATTTTATGTCAAACTGAAACATTTTACTACAACTGAAAAGAAAACTTACTATTGTGGGAAAGTTCGGGAGTTGTGTGCTGCAACAAAGTATGACCTAATACATTTAATCATAATCAACCTGATTAAGATTTATCACTATTTGTAAAATGTACGATGTGGTCAATGCACGAATCTCAGTACACAAAGGGAGACAATCCAGTCAGCTGTTTATACTATACATACATGTCTGTGACATATGAGTTACGCCCCTTGTGGTGATTCCAGCATTGCAGAATGTTTCTTTACTATCGAGTCATCACAGATCGTACTTTGAAGAATATGCACCACGTCTAACGTTGCAGATGTATAATGCTTATGTGAATCAGACACATTCTAGTTATTAGACGAATTTAAATGCAAACTACTGGATCCATGTGATCGGTACACCTTCCTGGAACCGTTAATGTAAACCCGTCAAAGCATCCGTATGCGCGCGCACCTAGACTGGCAATCCTAGAACAAATGCTAGTATTTGCCAGGGGCGTAGCTTCCTTTAGGCACTATAGGCACGTAGGCACGTGTCTACACTTATACATTTTCTACAGAGATGAAACATTTAAATATGCCAAAACTACAATAAAAACAAGAGCGGGGGATGGGATGATGGGCTATTTCTTGGCTGTGTTTATATTTCATTGTTTAACGAGTCAATTACGTCAATATGAAATAAATTTCATGAAACTTACGCTTTATTTCAGAACTATTTTGAACATTGCGGGTTTAGCTAAAGTTAGTTGTTTGTATCCACATACGAGTATAAACACACCTGACCCAAATTATCGCTTACAGCGTCAATTTGTAGATTCCGCCTATTGTGCCTATACATTTTTTAACCCAAGCTACACCCCTGTTAGCTATACAAAATCAGAGTGCTTATTGCCGATTTCTAAAATGTGTACTGAAACTTTAACAATGAAGAACATTTTTAAATAGCATATCTTCATGATTACGATTACAAATTCACATTTGCTAGGAACAACAAATATGTATTGATCTCCCCTTTTACGATTGATCACCCCTTTGATTTTTTATCTCCCAAGTTATGGCATATCTCCCCTGTTACGTTTGATTTCTCCTGTTGTGATATATCTCCTCTGCTATGATTCATTTTCCATGTAATGATATAATTTCTCCGGTCACTTTATTATACGCCTACCCTCTGTGACTATATATATGTATGTTATTATTTATCACCTCTCGTATGATATATGTGTCAACATTGATCTCCAATGATATCAGTGATCATCGTTACTACCTTTATCCCCTGTTATGATTTATCTTTCATGCTATCATTGCTATGAGTTATCTCACCCGTGATGAGATTTGATTAATCTCTTTGTCATTATTTTCTCCCCTGGTACGATTTATCTCCACTGTTTTTAATGTATCTCCCCTGTAATGATTTATGTTCTCTGTCACTATACCCCCCCCCCCCCCCCCCTGTAATTTCATCTCTTTTGCTGCGATTTTCTCCCCTCTTATGACGATATCCCACGGCGTTTTGACTACATGCCCTGATTTTCACCGTTATTGTACTTAACGCTGTAACGATTTATCTACACTTGTATGAGTGATGTTCTATACGGTGATAGATCTCCCCTATAATGTATGATGACGTGTATGGTTGATATCGCATGTAATGACTGATCTCCGCTGTTGTAATCGATCTCCCTGTTTTTATTTACGTGTCCCCTTTTATGGTTGATACACTGTTTGTGATCAATTTCACTTGATATGATTGATCTAATGGTTATGATTGAGCTCCCTTGTTATGATAGTTCTTCTGTGTTATTATTGATGTCATTCAAAAACACGTTGTACATTTTGCCATGTTAAATATTCAGACATGTACACTATGTTTTTTATTCATTGATGAATACATTTGTATATAATGTAGTATTTGTTTAGCTCATTCAAGATTACAGCACTTATTTAGGAATATATAGTAATGCACAGTGGCCGTAATTAACCGAAGGGTTTTCCGGGGTAGATAAATTGTTACAAAATTATGTAAATGACACAATTATAAGGTATTAACGACACACGCACGAAGTAAGATACTGGCTTCACAATCCAGGAGACCCTGCTAGACCCTAACCTACCAAATCATCTTTTGATACGTTCTAAACCGAGGTGCAGCGTACGATGTGTTTTACACCGAGCACTTGAAAGACCCAGTGTTGCCTCTGGATGAGGTGTCTCGTATGGGAGGGAAACCCAGAGCACTCAATACAAATGCACCACACACACGTTCCGTACTGTACTATGTGTACTTAAGGTACTAAAATATGATTTTTGACTGGAAGTTAGTCAAATACAAATGTACTACATTAATGAATTATAAATAATATAATAAATACATGCAATAGACACAGAGATAATATTCCTATACATCGACTGAATTACTTTATTAACTGACAATGTCATCATCCGCATGTATACATAATTATAAACGAAAAAACAAAACAAAAAGGCTTTTGAATTCTAAAATAACGGTTTGTAGAAGTACTAACAAGTCGTTACTAAGAAGATTTATTAATTCGGGCCTAGGACAACTTCGCTATCTACTTCATGTCTTTGCATTTCAATATTCTCATTCTCAATGCTATTAATGTTCTCTACCATCCACATTCCAAGGTTATTCCAGCATTGAATGTATGGCCAATAATTATATTGAAGCAATTAGGCGTAAAAAATTTGTGTTTCCGCTTTCCCCCCTAATTTTTTTCCGCCGACCCTACACTTTTTGTGCCTATCAATCAGTAACTTGTGTGTCTGATTTAGGGGGGAAAACAGCAGTTTTCGCTTATATTATAAGTTTCTTTTCAGAAATATCTGTTTCTATTACTATTTTGATAGATAATGTACAGTTCTTTGTTTTGAGGCGTTTAAACATTTTACATGCACCCCAATATACTTAAACTGTGTGGTGAATAAGCGGCAATAAAAAATAAAGAAAAAAATACATTTTACCTCCCCTCCTAGGTTTTTTTCGGAGATGTAAGCGGAAACCAACCATTTATTTTTTGTCTAACTGTACGGACGAATGTTTAAGGGGGATTTTTTACCACAATTTTGCGCCAACGAGCACTTTTACTTGGAATTTAGGCTGCACTAGTAGCTGTCGAAGTAGATTGGTAGTAGAAATCGTGGCACGTGCATCTGTATTGGGTCAGGTTTACTGTGAATAAACAATCAAATTGAACACTGCATTACTTTAAAACATAGACGTTTAACATGAATGTTAAATGCATATCACGTGATTGTCAGCTGACCCACTATTATTTGATAAGGCACATTTTCACATATTTTCACATTTACAGTCTTGATGACACTAAGGTCTGATAAAACAGTAAAAAACATTATTATATGACCGATTCTGTGTTCCGATGGAGTCGCTGTACTAACAATTTGTTGAATAACCAAAATGGAAAGATAACCCTTACAACTTTAAATAAATGATTATAAGGTGTAAAAATATCTTCCACATACAACCAACAAATAAACAATTGTTTCATTTGGAATCGTGCAGAACACCAAACCACACAACACTGTCTATAAGTTAAATTTGACAACTTGCACGACAGAGTCGCGGTAATCAGTAACAAGGGGAGCAATCCGTTCAAATTTTGAAAAATAAAGTGTGCAGTATAACCTTTATTACCGGAAAGAAAATAACTTGTGTACAAAACTCACGGGGAACTATGCCTACTACTTTGGCACAGACGAGAGAGTAAAAAACAATATCTTATTGAATTATTAAATAAAATCAGTTGAGACTCTTAGCAGAAATGCTTTATATAAGCAAGTTTTTACAGAACAAATTGTACTTAGCAATATGCTATGCATTTTCAGATAGTTTTCATGATAAGAAACCGAGACTGTAAAAACAGGGTGGTTTTGATTACAATAATTGTCCTCTAGAAGACGTTTATCGATTAGGCGAAAGAACAAATATGTTTGTTTCAGGTAACCTGACCTACCCTAAAAAAATACCCCGACAGTAGAACATTTTATTGGGTTTGTCTGATTGATTTTTGTTTTATTTACCTTTTTCAATAATTAAATGTGTTTTGGATAAATAAGTGTTTTGTTTTGATAGTATCCACTTATAAACAATGTTTAAGGATATTATTGATATGTTTTGAATATTTATTCAGTTTTAGAATCTTCAAGTAGACCATTTACCAAAAAAAAAAAATAATAATAATAAAATCCCGACCTACCTACCCTAATTTTTGGGGGCATGTTACCTGAAACAAACATTTTTTTATTTTACGCCTTGCTGCGACACCGTCCGTACCGCGACTCCTCACAATTAGAGTATATAAATAGACATTCTCCGATTGGTCCAGACAGCTATCGGCGAGCAAAAATAAATGTCATATTCACTGTCCTAAACTGATGTTCAGTGGGCTAAAAATAGAATTAAGTATCTTCAAGTAGACCATTTACCAAAAAAAAAAAATAATAATAATAAAAAAATCCCGACCTACCTACCCTAATTTTTGGGGGCATGTTACCTGAAACAAACATTTTTTTATTTTACGCCTTGCTGCGACACCGTCCGTACCGCGGCTCCTCACAATTAGAGTATATAAATAGGCATTCTCCGATTGGTCCAGACAGCTATCGGCGAGCAAAAATAAATGTCATATTCACTGTCCTAAACTGATGTTCAGTCGGCTAAAAATATAATTAAGCTATGATATGACCTAAAATAGTATTTCCTAAAAATGAGCAAGTTCAATCTTGGTTCCTAGCACACAGTTTAAAACGTATAAGATCTGCACAAAATTCTCGAAAACCTATTAACATTTCCTTTTCAGTGCCGAAATGTCAAGATTAATTTTGTTTGTTTTCTTTTGAACTGAAAAGGACACTTCAATTTCATTATATGTTTTGTTTATGACTTAATTACTTGACCATAGGTGTACGCATACTTCATTATTATGTATAATTTTCGGGTGATGTGACTTATTTGATTAAATACATGATTTTTCATTCATTGTTGATGTTCATCATAATAGATTATCTCACTTGCTTCGTAGTCAATAACTGTATAATTTTTAACAATTTTCAGAAACATTTAATGCCCTGTTTGTTGTTTAAGAGTTTGCAGTATGTACCAATTTTAAATTAAGTGAAAACATTTAAAATAGTTCCGCAAAATATTGACCTTCTGTCACGAAAATAGACCTTTGATTCCAAGATTGTGGTTACAATACAGTCGTATTTTGACAGTTTATTGCTTTGTAATTTAACCTTAAATTTGGTTAGTTTTTGTGTATCAAACGCATGAATAAAGATTGAAACAGTATGTGATGTTAATTTTGTCTGTCTATGTTTTTCTATAAATTATTAAAAATAAATGGCTAACTTTCCCAAAAACCCGGACGGTCACAGATATAAAACCCTGAACATGTTTGGGGGATTGAACCCAGGTCTACAGCGTGTGAGGCAGACACTTTAAAGAGCGAAAGAGATAGCCCAACAGCAAGATAGTTGGAACTGCCTTAAGTGCCATTCACTAAACATGTTTATCTGGTGAATACTCATTTGCAGTTACTGACAAGGGTTTTTCTCCATATCAAAACATACAGAATTTATGTATTTCACAAAACTTCATGTATGTAATTTAATGTGTATTTATGCTATATCTTGGTTTCAGCAGTCGTATTTCACCATGGCAGGTACAGGGTTCCTCATTCACTATGCACGGAGAGGTTCTGGCAATGTTTCTTGTTGCCATTACTCGATTGGTGAACGCAACATGCACAAAGCCAGAGGTATGTATTGTCACGGTGCATATGGTCACCGCATACTGCTGAAATAAAATTGGAATGCACAGTATACTGAGTGGAAAAAGTCGTTGAAAAGGCAAGATATACCTGTATTTAAATTCAAATATTTAACAATCCATATACTCTATGATAAAACCACGAGTTGCACGGAACAAAATATGATTTAAGACACACGTGAACATTTAATTTTAGTAAAATAGTGCTAGCATGGTGTAGATCTCGGTCAAAAACAAGTACCTGTATTGAATGATATGCATAATTCGCATTTAAACCTTAAGTATCAATATAAAGTTAATAGTTTCAGACGTATTTTTTCAACAAAGACACAATGATAAAATTACAGAAACTTAAATGAGCTATTATCACACCAATTATTGCCAAAATGGAAGAGAAATCTGAATATATATCTGAAAATTCACTTCATGAATAAAAGACATGGACACTTTTTCACTTCGTCTATGACGTGGGACGAATTTCAGGAAAATATGTTGTAAGAATATTTAGTAGCGATATCCACTGTGTTCCGTAAAACTAAAATTATTGTCAGATAATGATGAAAACCCAGAGAAATTAACATTTTCTTGCACTGCACTCTGCTTTTTTTGTCCATAAGTATGCGGTGCCCATCCATTCATTATAAAAGTAACGTAGTTGTATTACATCAGTATACAGTGACAATATACACCGTGATTGTCACCGCTAAATCGTTTAGTAGTGGTGATTTTTAACCTTATTGAGTTGTTGTTACTTTAAGTTCTTTATAAAAGAAGTTATTCCGCAACCACTTTTTTCTGGCATGCTACATTGTTACTGCACACATTTGTTGATTGGAAAGCCTTTTGAAGCTACCGATATGTTGGTCCTTTATGTAAGACAATTTAGTGTTACGATTGTCATTTTTGTACAATTATCTTTTTCCACTGTTTATAATGGAAAACTGACTACAGTTTGTACCCTATAGATTCATACTTAATGTCAGTTCATATACGTTAGGTTTGATCATGTGTCAATATGTGCGCTACACGTGCATCTTATAAGAAACATGCCCATTTTGATTACTTTAACATTCATTTGAGGTGAAATGTTCACCTTAAGGCTTCTTTGTTTACTTATTTGGTATTTGGTCATATTTTGCGTGGTAACAATACATAAACTGTTAAAAGTCTATTATTAATGTGAAACTGGGATTAAATGCATTTGCTATCTATTCTGATTATTGTATTTACATGTCTATTCAAATTAATTGTCAAGTTATATAATATCTGTTCATGTTGTTGCAGCTTTTTGCGATAATGTACCATTGAAGAAACTGGTTGCTGCGTTCTGGTATAGATACAATGCCATCCCTGGGTAGGGAATTAATGTGCAGTTATTCCATGTAGAAACTTATAGAGCTCTAGTAATTATGTGACCAATATTTAACTTTCTAGTTACTATATGCCATTGTTCTATTCTTTTATCTAGGCTCTCATAAATTATGAATTATTTCATGGGCAGTTTGAGACAGTACAGAACATTGGGAAATTCCATTTAATTGGGAAAATGTTTCGAGTAACTGTAAATGTGGCCGAAATTCAGGTTGTACAGTACAGCTCAAGCGAAATAAATATTTTACTGGCCGTCGCAGAGTCTGAATGTTGGAATTTGAGAGTAAATACTCGGCGAATCTAAGCGGAGTAATGCTGAGTGGTAGCTGATAATCGCCACAAAACCCTGCGGAGTTACTTCGAGAATATGTACAACTGATAGACAACGATTTTATATGTTGCGCAATACACAGCTTTACTTCACGTCCACTTGCCTGTCATTTGAAACCGAGTGGGCTCAAAACATATACATGCTTATTTGTTATCAGAAGGTCATTCAGCTAAATGACATTAACAAAAATGTTGCAGTTGGCAAAAAATAAACCAGAAGGTTACATTGAACTTGACAAGGACATTCGATTCTGCATGGAGTGACATTGCTTGGAAAGCATACATTGTAAACAAACTCAGATAATTCAAATTGAAATTAAAACATTTGTAGTTTGAAGTGTGTAGACTAAAAAATATTTTTGACCACCTTCATAGATGTGTATTACTTTATAATCATACATGGCACAGATGTACGTTTGTGAGTTTCCTTAATTTAGAGCTTCATTGAAGCGAAGTGATACATGTACCATTATTGCTTGGATTTCAGAACCTGAAGGGTTTTGCACGTCAGGAATGTAGAGACCCTGTGCTGGCAGAATGGGCTAAACTTGTCACTCCACATCTCCGGTATGTTGCTGAAAAAATGGTCTACTCGAAATCTCCATCCAAGATCTGCCATTTTGAACATGACAATAAGACATATGTTCATTGTTTTGCAATTTCTATGTTTGTAGGAGGCAACATTTTAGTAAATAAAAAACTCCTTAAGTTTAATGTTGAATTGTAACAAATAGTCATTGAAGTATCATAAGGTAAGATAAACACTGCTGGTCATGCCGCCCATCAAAGATGGCGGGGTATATTGGTTTGCTAACGTCGGTCGGTAAGTCTGTCGGTTGGTCTGTCTGTAGAACACTTTTGTTTCCACTCTCCAATTCCAGCAGTTTTCATCCAGTCTTCACCAAACTTCATGAAAATGTTTGTAGCCATAATATCTAGTTCAAGTAGATAAACAGCCAAATTGCCTGAGGAATTGTGGAGTTGTGGCTCTTGAATTATCTGACATTGGCCATTATAGCGGTTTCTGCTCTCTTGAAACTGTAATGAACTATAATTGCTATTTCGCAATGTTTGATGATGATGATGATGATGATGATGATAAATACAATGCAATAGTAAGTATACTACTGAAACTGCTGCTGCTGGTGTGCACACTATACAGATATCCATCTACTTACAGGCCAAGAAGCATGGACCAGCATGAAGCACTCCAACACCAGATGATGATTATAATGATGATGATGTTGATGAAGAGGAGGAGGATGACAGTAAGGACAGTGATGACAGGCAGGAGGAGGAGCATGACCAGGCATTCCTTACCTGAAGGCACTGCCTGTCTCTGCCCCCCTCCCCCCCAAATGCCAGGGTCATGGTTGGGAGGAAGAACTGTAAGTAGCCCAGTTGGTGCTATCACACCAGAGCCCGTCAGTACTAATTACACAAGGTCCTCAACATGACCAGGCGGTCAACACTAATACCTTGCCACGCACATCATCCCTTGTGCTTCATGTCAGATCAGTTCATACCGTGCTGCTTCTGCATATCCGGCACGTCTTAGAATACTGTATGTCGCTTGTACCACACTAGCACCATGCTAAACATACGCCATGCACATGTAAACCTTGTCCTATACCGGTAAATATGTCGCCACGCTCTATTGTAAATCCATTGTTTTCTCCGTCCAAATTTGATGAGCTTGATTAGTGTCCTGTGGGGAAAAAGGGATATTTGGCATCAAAACTTTCACACATTCCTATATTGTGTTCTGTCAAAAATAAATGTTCTAGATCTCACATTTCTGGTAATATAATGTACTCTTTTTCCGTAAGTAACACAAATCTGCACACACAAAAACTTAAATAAGCCAGACTAGGCTTCACTCTGTCACCCAAAGTGGCTTGCATGTTTAAATACTTTTCTGTCTACGGTTTGGAAGTAAACAGATGCAAAACATGGATACAACAAAATAAATAAGTCTGAAAAAATGGTTTCTGTTTAGCAGGATGTCTCGATTTATGTGTGGTCAAGCGGATTTCAAGGCAATGTGTTGTTAGTGATGTTTTATCTTCTGTTACCATATTTGAACACTGTATGGAGTTCATCTGTTACATATATACATGTTTTTGTCCTTCTGTTACGTTGGAATGCTAGGCTAGAGAGAGGTTACTTCCGATGACATGCTGGATCACAAAGACACTTTTAAGACCAGCGGTTTAAGCAGAAAAAGATGGGATCTTGATGAAGGAAAAAATGTTCCTGATTTGTCAAAAGTAAGTACAGTAAAACCCCACTAATACGACAACTTGTGGGTCTTAATAAAATTGGTCTTAATAGCGGGGTCGTCGTAATATTCAGGTACGGCAGATAGTCGAGACAGTACATGACTATGTATGTGTAATTTTAAGTTTTAATGAAAATGATGCATAATTAATAGATACGAAAATTCCGATTATTTTTTTAATCAATAAATTTTATTGAATTTAGATTATGTAAACTTATAGTTATGAATATGAACTTTACATCAAGTTGCAAATTAATTAAAACTTGATTAACTAAGCCCATTTGTCCTAGTCTCGATTAACGTAATCTGAATACAATGTTGATGTGTTAATCCCATATCAAAACATTTGTACCATTGTTCACACTCTCCTTTTATACCGCATTAGTAGTTTATTATCTTCCACGACATATGTTGTTAATTGATGATGTTAAGTGTCAACGACCAAATGACACTGGTCGCAATAACGGGATTATTTTGAGCATTATTTAGTACTTTTGGTCTGGGATTAGTGGTCGTAATACAGAATAGCGGGTTGCCTGTATAATCGGGGTTTGCGACCATTGAAATATATGGGAAAACGATCGGGTCTTTTAAAAAGTGTCCGCTTTTATTATCACGACCACTTTTCGCAGACCAAACAGGTAAATTAACGTTTAAAATGACCCCGCTAATCCGACCGGCCCTCCAAAGTGTAAATCGGTTGTTCGCAGTTTGCAGCATCAATTAACGACATTCGACTTTCAGACAACAGACTGCTTTGCGGTATAATCGAAGCTTGTGAAAAACCACATAAGAGATGTTTTGATAAAGGATGAGTAGATCGTCTGTGTATTAGATTTTGCTAATTGGTGCTAATTGACACTAATTGGCAGGCAGTGGGTAAGTACGCTGATAGCCTAGAAATGCAATTTGAATTGAACAAAAGTTTATTTAATCTCTGACTTCCTAAACAGCTCATTGCTAGATCACTCTTTGAAAATTAGGTCATTAGCTAAGCAGACAGTTCTAAGCAAATTTTTGAAAATTAGGTCATTAGCTAAGCAGACAGTTCTAAGCAAGTTCTTGAAAATTAGGTCATTAGCTAAGCAGACAGTTCTAAGCAAGTTTTTGAAAATTAGGTCATTAGCTAAGCAGACAGTTCTAAGCAAGTTTTTGAAAATTAGGTCATTAGCTAAGCAGACAGTTCTAAGCAAGTTTTTGAAAATTAGGTCATTGGCTAAGCAGACAGTTCTAAGCAAGTTTTTGAAAATTAGGTCATTAGCTAAGCAGACAGTTCTAAGCAAGTTTTTGAAAATTAGGTCATTAGCTAAGCAGACAGTTCTAAGCAAGTTTTTGAAAATTAGGTCATTAGCTAAGCAGACAGTTCTAAGCAAGTTTTTGAAAATTAGGTCATTGGCTAAGCAGACAGTTCTAAGCAAGTTTTTGAAAATTAGGTCATTGGCTAAGCAGACAGTTCTAAGCAAGTTTTGAAAATGAGGCCATTGGCAGGCAGTGGGTAAGTACGCTGATAGCCTAGAAATGCAATTTGAATTGAACAAAAGTTTATTTAATCTCTGACTTCCTAAACAGCTCATTGCTAGATCACTCTTTGAAAATTAGGTCATTAGCTAAGCAGACAGCTCTAAGCAAATTTTTGAAAATTAGGTCATTAGCTAAGCAGACAGTTCTAAGCAAGTTTTTGAAAATTAGGTCATTAGCTAAGCAGACAGTTCTAGCAAGTTTTTGAAAATTAGGTCATTGGCTAAGCAGACAGTTCTAAGCAAGCTTTTGAAAATTAGGTCATTAGCTAAGCAGACAGTTCTAAGCAAGTTCTTGAAAATTAGGTCATTAGCTAAGCAGACAGTTCTAAGCAAGTTTTTGAAAATTAGGTCATTAGCTAAGCAGACAGTTCTAAGCAAGTTTTTGAAAATTAGGTCATTGGCTAAGCAGACAGTTCTAAGCAAGTTTTTGAAAATTAGGTCATTGGCTAAGCAGACAGTTCTAAGCAAGTTTTGAAAATTAGGTCATTGGCTAAGCAGACAGTTCTAAGCAAGTTTTGAAAATGAGGCCATTGGCTAAGCAGACATTTCTAAGCAAGTTTTTGAAAATTAGGTCATTGGCTAAGCAGACAGTTCTAAGCAAGTTTTTGAAAATTAGGTCATTGGCTAAGCAGACAGTTCTAAGCAAGTTTTTGAAAATTAGGTCAATGGCTAAGCAGACATTTCTAAGCAAGTTTTTGAAAATTAGGTCATTGGCTAAGCAGACAGTTCTAAGCAAGTTTTTGAAAATTAGGTCATTTGCTAAGCAGACAGTTCTAAGCAAGTTTTTGAAAATTAGGTCATTAGCTAAGCAGACAGTTCTAAGCAAGTTTTTGAAAATTAGGTCATTGGCTAAGCAGACAGTTCTAAGCAATTTTTTTTAAATTAACGTGTTGATGATGATGATGATGTACATAGACTATTACAATTTGTTATTATATGCATCAAATGATTATGATGAGCAAGGATTTCTTATACATATGAATGAAACAATAATCATGATGATGATGATGGTATACATTAAATATTATTATTTGTTATATTTTCAAATTTGTTTTCAAGGAAAGAATAAATTACAACAGTAATATTGTTTATTTATGTATTATCTTGAAAAATGGAGAGGGATACATGTACATTGATATACTTATAGGTGCTGATCTGCCAAACCTCGATATTAAGACCACCCCACTATTGTATAAAGTCCCTTGAGTGGCCTTATTAGCGGGGTTTTACTGCACCAACTGAATAGTCTAAGATGAGCTATTTTGGTGAGATGTTGCCCGTCGTTTGTCATGTGTTGTCCATTGTCATTTTTCATTAAACATCTAATCTGAAACCACCTGGAATTAATAACTTTGCTCTTATCACACATTTTACTGATCCACACAAAACTCTGGTTGCAATGTAAACAAAAGGAAAATGAATGATGTTGGGTTTCTAAATAATTTAACAGCAGTTTTGCTTGGTTGATTTTCTACTCAAAAAATTCCTTCAGGCTCTCTTGTTTCATCAAGGTTTCTTGGTGGTGGAGTTAATTGGAAGCACTTGACAGTTTTGAACCATATACCCCGGTATGCTTACTGGCAGGGGAGTACACTCTTGCAAAAATATGTTAACCATACTGTGAAATTGAGCTGCATTTTGATCACTTGTATCAGATTTTAATGCTGGTGTTTTTAATCGCATTAAGTATATTAATGTTGTAAGCGACCTTACAGTTAAAATGTATACATGATCATTCCTTTAACTGGTCCTCATTCTAACAGGAGATATTAAAGTGTGGATTCAAATGCAATTTACAAAAGAAATTGAATGGTTAAACCCCAGTTTGCTCTGAAGCAAAGGAGTATTTTGATATTTACATAGACATACATGTATTACAGTCACCACTTGGCAAAGTTGTAATTACTGCATGTTTTTGATATTTTGTGGACATGCTGTCAGAAAGTGCATGTTTTGTTGTTTTTTTTAAAATCCCATTTTGTGCAGCCATGAATGAATAAAAAATCCTGTAAAATTGTCTGTGAACTTCTTGTAATATCTTTTCTTAACAGTTCATATTAACTATGGTGATTTCATCTGCATCTGCCATTTCTATGCTGTCTTCTCTTTCAGGTATCGGTCACAGATGGTATGGGAGAGTGGTTTTACTTGAGTCCCTTGTGGCGTGTTTGACGTCTTCTATCTTGCTTGCACGTAGCCGCTTGGTCGGTGTCTGTGTAGGTCCGACTGCGGTGGCCCATTGACATGGTCCTGGGAGGTTTTCTTAGGTACAACGTCTACAGTTTTAAACCATGACATTTTTCTTTCCTTTGACTTTTTATGACTTTGTCTAATGTTTGGTTCCACCATTGTTTAATATTTTTGGTGCAAGCAATAATAACAAAACTAATGTCCATCTCAGAATAGACCACGGCTAAGTGAATAACAATAGATATGGTCCAGGATTGTTCTATTTTAGTGAGAAATACTTGTTTGTAGAGTTTTGTGTTATACTGTCTGATTACTGGTTTCTTAATACTCCCTGTGAAATGACGATATGATTCCCGCGACATTTTCCAATAAAATGTAAAACAACAATTAATAATGCATAAAAAAAAGAAAATATTATTTGTTTCCCTTTCCTGTAATGATATCACGCGTTATCACACCGAAAACAAACAAATATTCTCTATATAGCAAATAAGGGCTGAACTTTTCAAATAACGTCCATTAACGCAGCATGGTATTTCAGAGTTCTGTTGAAACTGTTCCAGGAGATCCACTACTGGGAACACCTCATGTTCGAGACTCCCCACTATGCCATGTATAACAAACATGAAGACCTCAGGAGTACATGTGATGCTTGTTGATAGCAACTTTAACCTGTGAGTGAGGTGCAAACCACAAATTCTTGGGTCTCTGACACAATCTGTCAGGTCTGGATTTCAACTGTAGTCTAGGATCCAACAATCTCAATACCTGTAAACAAACACATTTTCAGATGTGCCTATTGAACAATTTCTGTGTATTTCAAGCATTTTTTCCCTTCAAGACAATCCATTTTTCACCCCCAAACAGTGTGCTTTTCAAGACCATTTTTGCAATTTCCTGCTACAAAATACAACTGTGCTGCAATCACTACCAGTGCTACATGCATAGGTCAAAAACAAGAAAATACCCAAAACCCGCCTGTGTCAGTGAGTGTCAGGTTTCTTCTAGCATAGTGAAAAACTACCAGATTATACTGTGAAGAAATGTTTTTTATATTTAGGACAATGTGCATTACAGAAAGTGGGTTAGAATATAATTAAATACATCTTAAATTGATCATTGTTCTAATGAACATAATGTCGTTGATTCGACTGATTTACAAAAAGCATTTTATAATGTCTACGTTCGAAAACACTTGGTACAAACGGAATATACACGAATGTACACACTGATTTACTCCAGTGGCATCACCAGCTATCGCATACAGAAATTATGCGATAAAAAAGTTATCTAAACGTTATTATTTTACCGATTTCAATGAGGTTTTTTGACTTTTGATCGGTAAGATGTCGATTTAAATTGCTTTCTACAAAGTGTTATTTTTATTACATATATTCAGTCTGCTGCTTTAAGGACCAAATATTTGCAGTAAAAACTTTTGTTCAAGCAATAATGCACCTCACATATTACAGGGGCAGTTACACTGGCATCACTACAGGATGGATGGGAAAACAGTTGTTTCTACAGGAACTCTCAATGGCCAACATGGTTCACGAAGACTGTCTTGAAAAGGACAGGGTTAGTTTTTTTTTTTATAGCAAGCTATGAATTTCTTATTGACATTATATTGTTTGTTATGTTTCAATTATTTTGCTCAGAAATACAATTTACCAATTGGACTCTTATAAATGTACAATAAAGAGTTCATTGAAGACCCTTTATGTAAAATGTAATTAAATCGTGCATGTGTTCTATTTACATGGTTATAGAACATTGTATTTAGTTTCAGGATTTCCTGTCATATATCCCAGAAAAACAGCAGTATGTCACCAATAGGTTTTTTAGGATGACATTTTACATTACAAATTAGTCTCTGTTCTATTGTTAGTATTTTCTTTTGCTTTGTAATTAAGTAAATTTTAATAAAATACATGTGTTGAGTTGTTTCAGAGGTATACAAATAGAACATTTGTATACTGTGTTTCAACTGATTGCCTTTATAATAAGTTCACATTATTATAATGTAAAGGGACTTTAAAAATGGATTCAGTAATACCTGCACCATGAAATCACCCCCTCCTGACTGTCATCTGATGGATGTAAAACAGAAATCAAGGATCAATATTCATCTACAGATTTGTGTCAGATTTTAAAGTTTTTCTGCCTGTCTTGGTTGAAATTGCGCTGACCCTAAAGTAGCTTGTGATAAATGTTGTCCTATTTGTATGTGTTTGAGATCAAATGATAGATGCTTCTTCAAATGTTCAGTTAAAATGGTTTACAAGCTTAACAATAATGCAACTAGTAAGTTACAGTAACTCTCCCATTTCAGGTGCAGTTGCACTGACATCAGTACAAGATGATAGGGGAGATTTTCAGACTGAATAGGAAGTTATTGCTACATGAACCCTTAAAGGTAAAAAAAAACCACACAGCCAACTGAGAGTTTCCATTGAAGGAAACAATGTTTGTTTTTTTTCAAGAAGCAAGTTTGATATTTCTTACAACATTGTTATTTTTTAATGCTTCAATTATGTTATGTACATGCATGTGTATATCATTATCATACTTTGTCTGTTTTGATCCCAGTGGTCTCAGGTTCGAGTCCCGGCAAAGACAAATGTTATAATTAACTTCTTTACCCCTAATAGAATTTTTTTTAGTCCAGATGCTTTACATTTTGCAGTTAAGATACTAAAGTGTATTTTTCAAAAATCAGTGAACAAGTTCCTTTAACAATAATTTAACTTGTAAGTTAAAGTAACTCTCCTATTTCAGGTGCAGTTGCACTGACATCACTACAAGATGGTGGGGGAGACTTTCAGACTGAATAGGAAGTTGTTGCTACATGAACCCTCAAAAGCCACAAATCAGCTAAGACCCAATTGAAATTTGGCACTGAAGGTAACAATGTCAGTTTTCAAGAAGTAGGTATCTTCATGAAACAAGCCCAGAATATTTATGCCAATGATATCTCGGCTGTGTTCCAAACTGCGTCATGTGGTGTAAAAACTAGGACACTGGGTCAAACTGAATAAAAAGCTTGTTTACACTCTGGAAGTCACATTTTTTGCCCAACCTTCTTGAAACTTGTTTAAAACATATATCTGTTTTGATTTCTTGGCCAAAATTGAAAATGGTTTCCAGCTGTTGAAAAACATGGCCACCAGGGGGAAAGGCAGTTTTTATAATGCTTGAAAACTTTATAATGCTTGTTAACATATTTTTTGGCAAACATGTTTTGCCCAATCAACATGTAACTTGCTCAGAACATTTGTCCCAATGATATCGTAGACGATTTCGAAACTGGGTCATGTGGGGTCAAGAACTAGGTCACTAGGGCAAATTGAAGAAAAAGCTTGTTAACTTTCTAGAAGTCACAATTTTTGCCCAATTTTAAAAAAACTTGCTCAGAACATTTTTTTCAATAATATCTCGGACGAGTTTGAAACTAGGTCACATCAGTTCTAAAACTAGGTCACCAGACCAAATTGAAGAAAAAGTTTGTGAACACAAGAGGCCACATTTATAGCCCACTAATCATGAAACTTGCTTCGAACACATGATATCTAGGACAAGTTTGAAACTGGGTCACATGGGGTGAAATTGAAGAAAAAGCTTGTAAACACTCAGAAGTCACATTCTTAGCCGAATCTTCATGAAACTTGCTCAGAAGAGTTTTGTTCCTTAGCCCCTCATGTCAGCAACCTAAAACCTAGGGCCTTATGGCCCTCTTGTTTTCAGTAGGTTTAGTAATGCAAGCCTAATAAAATAAAAACCCATCCTGACATAAATGAAGGAAATAATATTTCTTTCTCAGATTTGTATCAGTATTTACTAGGGAACCATAGTAAATCCTAATTGGTATTCGGATATTTGTATCCGGTATCCCAATTCTATCCGGATATCTGTATCCTTCGTAAGCGTAATTTTTGTAAACCTCATTACGTCGAATGCTCCTGTTGCATTTAAAATGATGATATCGTTCATGAAATGACATTTCTTTGTAGTTTTCAGTGTTTTTATTAATTTTTATAAATATGCGTTGAATATATGTGAAAAAGTCAACAACCTTAATGTTGATTTAAAAGATAAGATCATGCTCGAGTATTTTGTTTAATCCTTAGTTTGTTTTAAAAGATGTACATACAATATAATTAATTATTGAATTTGTAACACTAAATAAAACCCAGTCAAACAATATAAAATGCCTACTATTTTACAGTAAATTCGAATCGAGTAGACTGTAGAAAAAAAATTCACACATTTCAGCTTAGGTAAATTTTGGCCTTTGCTTATTTATTAGTGCCTGGAATATGAAACAATTGACCTGTGAATGACAAGACATGTTGACATGTTGGCCCCTTTCTGCAAACAGCCAATAAATGGATTAATGTCAGTTTGTCAATGACGTGTTACGAGTATACGGATTATCGTCTATTAAAACAGAGATTGCAACTACATTTGTAAAAACAATAATAACCAAGTAAAACAATACAATAACAACATGTTCTTCACTCGATAAGGTATCTGAATCCCTTTGAAGTGTCCGGATACTTGATCATATTCAGATATCCAGATATCCGAATACTCGTTAGCATCCTAATATTTATAAATGTGTTATTGAAAGATGTGTTATATAACATTGTTTTATTTAATGATATGATATTCTGCATTTCTAGGTTTGTACCAAAGCAGCTGGTGACAATCGTGGGCAGTATCGACATTTGACCAACTCCATCTCAGACATTCCCTGTCTTACACAGAAATGCACATCAGAGGTATGCAGTGTTCAGATGTTTTCTGCCTGTTAGTGAGCCTATCCAAGATGGCGGGGTATATTGGTTTTCTAATGTCAGTCGGTTTGTCTGTCAGTCGGAAGACCACTTTTGTTTCCACTCTCCAATAGTTTTTATCCAGTCTTAACCAAATTTCATGAAAATGTTTATCAGCATAATATCTCGGTCAAGATCGATAATCAGCCTAGTCGCTTTGGGAACTGTGGAGTTATGGCCCTTGTATTGTCTAAAATAAGCCTTGTTAGCAGTTTCCGCTCTGGAATTCCAACAGTTTTCATTTGATCTTCACCAAACTTGCTGAAAATGTTTGTGGGTATAATATCTTGGCCATGTTCGATAGTCAGCCAAATTGCTCAAGGAATCTGGATTTATGCCCATTGAATACCTAAAATTGGCACTGAAAGTCCAACAGTTTTCATCTTATCTTCACCAAACTTGAGGAAAATGTTTGAGGTTATAATATCTTAGACGAATTTGATGATCAACCAAAACACCCCAGAAACTGCAGAGTTATGGCCCTTCACTTATCTAACATTTGCCTATTCAGCAGTTTCTGTTCCCTATGTCCAACAGTTCTCATCCGATCATCACCAAACTTGATATTTTAAAGATTTCTTTTAACCTAGAGGGGGCATAACTGTTTGCAAACAGCTGTTATTTGGTTTCATATGTAATCTTGCAGATAAATAAGGTCTTTTTGGCCAAAGTTATGGTTTAAATAACAAACAAACTTTCTTGTTATATTTAACCTACCATGAATATACATGGTATATTCTCTTTCCCAATTCATTCATGATCAAAAGAGCTCTTACGGATGCAGCTGTATGAAACCTGTCTATCATGGACTCAAACCTCTTGGTTGTACAAAAAAGTTGTTTACGCCCCCAGCATCTTGATGCATGAAGCATATCGTAATTGTCCTGTCTGTCCGTGATTCAGTGATTCCGTCCATACGAGTTTAATTTGATTTGACTGTTTCACCAGCACTGCTTACTTCAACACTTGAATACTTACACAGTTCTTGCTTATGACCATTCCCAATTCATCCCTATTACCAAACCTCACTTTGAACTTGACCTAGTTTGGACTTAGAATAATTCAAATGGGCTATAACTTGGTTAACTAGATTTTTCATTTCATCTAGCACCAACACCGCCTACTACAACATTTGGATACTTACAAAGTTGTTGTTTATGCCCATTCCCCATATCACCCAACCTCTTTTTGAACTTGACCTAGTTTGGACTTAGAATAATTCAAATTGGCTATTTCTTGGTGTACTAGATTTTACCGTTTGCTCTAACACCAACACCGCTTTCTACAACACTTGGATACTTGTACAGTTGTTACTTATGACCATTCCCAATCTTTCCATATCACCCAACCTCACTTCGACCTTGACCTAATTTGTACTTAGAATTTAAATGGGCTATCTATTAAAGGGGCATGTGTGTTTATCAAACACAGCATCTTGTCTGAGGTTAGATATTTAGTATTCGACACAGGGTTGTTGCATCTTGTCTATTAAAAACATCTATTGGAAACATTTCTATACCATCAAGTCTTGCTGGAATCCAAGGAAAACATCCGTTCATGTACCAGGTGGTGCTCAGAATCTTGTGGAAAATTGTTCATATAGATTATATCCAGGCCATGATTAGGTTGAAATACGAGTCCTAATAAGCCAAAGTCAATGTTACTTTTAACTAAAAACAGAACGTGTTTCAGCTAGAGTTTCATGCTGTATTCATTACTTGTGTACATTTGTTTACCATATTTAATCTTGATACAAATCTTTCTATTAAAAGTTTGTATTGTTACGATGGTTCACACACATGTTTTCAGACGGTCATCCATTCTTAGTCAGTTTCTGTTTTGCAGGCCCTATAGCAGTCAGGGTCTTCCGGTCGAGGCAAGCTAGTCACATTGGGTCGAGGATTACTGCAATGTCTTTGAGAAGGCCAAAGTGCTCAACTGACATTCTTGTTTTGTGTTATGCTGAAACAGTTCTAGATACACAGTTGAAAAATGTAGCAGTTGATTGTATGTTGTTTAAAAAAACAATCCTTTGCATTTTATATATTTATGTTTATTTCAAAAGAGGCCAATACTGATACAGTACAATGGTGGTTCAGTCAATTGTAACACTGGGTAACTATACTGTAACTGGTTTTTTGCAAAATTGAATCATATTAAAGCTAAATATACACAGGGTGGAACAATGTCAGAAAAAAACGCTAACTGAAAGAGATCATTAATGTGAACAACATCTTCTGCTTTTCTTATTAATAGTATTCTCCTGCAAAACAAATTCATCTTTCCATTTGAACTCTAAAGAAGAATACAAGATATTCTCAACAGAATGTTATCGCTTTGTGGAATTGAGTAGATTCTTTTCTTGATTTGTAAATGCAGGTTTTTGTTTGTTACTTATTTTGTTACTTATGCATTTTAACAATTTTAATACATTGTCACTTACACATTTAAACGATTGTTCATTGCTTCGTTTGCATGCCCAATAAGGTACTTTGGGGGTATATCGTAATCACCATGTATGTCTGTCCTGTACATTCCAAATTTTGTGTGAACTGTAACTAATCAAGTTGAAGTATTTTAATGAAACTTTAATATAATTATTAAGTATGTTGAGAAAAGGCATACTTAATAACATATAAATACTGCGTAGTGGATGTTGGGAGTTAGAGTACAGTAGCAAAGTTTTTTGAAGTTATTGCCCTTTGTTTGATGTTCTTGTTTTCTTGTTAAAAACTATGCACCTATTCACAAATTTTACGTATAACCTTAAATATAATATTGTTATAGAATATGATGTTATGTTCCTTACAATTCATGATCTTATACTAATTGCCTTTGATTTGTATGTGAACAACTAAACAACATATGTAATGTACTTTTTTGCAACACAACTAAACTTAAGTCTAAGTATGATCATATCAAACTTTGTATAATAAAAGAGATGTTTAATGGAACTTAAAGTGCACAAAATACTTTCTATAAGTTTAAGTTGCTGCCCTTTGATTGATTCTAACATGTATTGGATTTAAAAATCCAAAATAAACTTTTTGTATTGCTGGAAAGCATGAAAAAATGCAGAGTACAAAAACAACATTTCATTATGGTCATACATCAAGTCACTAGAAAAACTTGATATAAATGTTTTATCAAAAGGTCACTGAAAAACTTTATATTAATGTTTTATCAAACGGTTCACTTTGTAACTTCTTAATAATTATCAGATTTGACGCTATTATATGTTGTTACTTGTTCGTATGTTTGCTTGTGTCGCATAAATGTTTTCATTTCATATATTTTTGCATGACGACAATGTCTATTGATATATGTTATTTGTGTTCTATGCATTATATGATGCTGTGTAGTACCATACATTTTGTATGCTGCTAACGATACAGACAATGGTTCAAGGTATGCCTGTCCATTAAAATTCTTTACTTAGATTCTGAAAACTAATAAATCTAGAAATAATATAGTATCTCCATAATGTGTAATATGCTGGGTAGTATCTCCATAATGTGTAATATGCTGGGTAGTATCTCCATAATGTGTAATATACTGGGTAGTATCTCCATAATGTGTAATATGCTGGGTAGTATCTCCATAATGTGTAATATGCTGGGTAGTTTCTCCATAATGTGTAATATACTGGGTAGTATCTCCATAATGTGTAATATACTGGGTAGTATCTCCATAATGTGTAATATACTGGGTAATATCTCCATAATGTGTAATATGCTGGGTAGTATCTCCATAATGTGTAATATGCTGGGTAGTATCTCCATAATGTGTAATATACTGGGTAGTATCTCCATAATGTGTAATATACTGGGTAGTATCTCCATAATGTGTAATATACTGGGTAGTATCTCCATAATGTGTAATATACTGGGTAATATCTCCATAATGTGTAATATGCTGGGTAGTATCTCCATAATGTGTAATATACTGGGTAGTATCTCCATAATGTGTAATATACTGGGTAGTATCTCCATAATGTGTAATATGCTGGGTAGTATCTCCATAATGTGTAATATGTTGGGTAGTATCTCCATAATGTGTAATATACTGGGTAGTATCTCCATAATGGGATAAAAGAGTGCCGTTACTCTCGATTTGAGGCAACTTGTTTTTTCAGTCCAATCATAACAACTTTGTTACATCATAATAAATATATTAGTGTAGACAATTTAATTAAACTATAAGTGTCCGTACAATAAATATATATAACATGGGCACAATGTTATAAGCTTACTAAAAGCAACAGATTTTTTAGCTCAATTATTTATAATAATGCTCATTTTTGTCCTTCGGTATTTATAACTCACTCATTAGTGTATGAATTACCATGAACCGTAAATGTTGTGATAATGTTGTGTTAATTCATTTTTGTAACATTCATCTTTGTAATTGTTGTTTTTGTTGACTTCCAGCTATACCTAAGACTGTAATTCCATTGCCTTGTTAGAGAATGCTCAATAATAGCAAAGCTTTTGGCGAAATTTTTTCTGATATATATGCTGATATTAATGGCTTTTTCTAAGTTGTTTAAGTGTATTTCTAAATAATTTTGAACATTCATTTTTAGCTCACCTGAGCACAACATGCTCGTGGTTAGCTTTTGTGATCGCCTTTTGTTCATTGTGCGTCAATTGTCATTTGTCGTCAACATTTACCTTGTGAACATACGATAGACCACATTTATTGCCCAATCTTCAGGAAACATTTATATGCCCAGAACATTTGTTCCAATGATATCTCAAACAAGTTTGAAACTGGGTCATGTGGGGTCAATAACTAGGTCACTATGGCAAAAAGCTTGTGAACACTTTAAGTCACATTTATTGCACAATATTCTTGAAACTTGCTCCGAACATTTGTTTCAATGATATCTTGGACGAGTTCGAAACTAGATCACATGCGATCAACAACTAAGTCACCAGGCCAAATTGAAAAAAAAGCTGGTGAACACTCTAGAGGCCACATTTATAGCCCAATCATCATGAAACTTGCTGAGAACATTTGTCCCAATGATATCTCATATAAGTTCCAAACTGGGTCATGTGGGGTCAAAAACTAGGTCGCCAGGTCAAATTATCAGTTGAGCAACCTAGGGCCTTATGGCCCTCTTGTTTAAAATTGGTTCTGTTTTTCATAACCGCAAACATTGTGTAGACGAAACTGTTTACTAACTTTCTTTAAACTTTCAATTCATGATTAATTATGGCAGGAGAAAAGTTTCTATATCATTTTACAATGCATCAGAAATAATCAATCTGTGGATCATTCTTTAGTTTTGTGCCAGTCTGTTATTGTAACTAGAAAGTCTAGGCTTGTGCGTTGGCATCTGTTTTACAGTGAAATGTATCATAACTTGCTTTTGTATTGTGTATGCTTATTCATATGTTATTTTGTTCGAAATAGGCATAGATCATTTTAAAATGCTGCACATTTGATGAAATGTATAAATGAAAGTAAATCTGTTAAATGCTAAGTAATATATGGATCCAGTTGCTCAAAACCAATTACACTTATATAAAGCCAATTAATGTTAGATGTATATTAATATTATTAAAACAACATGCTTATCAAGAATTTAGAATTTATTAAAATTCATAATAACAGTTTGTTCAAATTAAATTTTCAAATCAAAATTTTAATGTCATATTTATAGAAGTAATTTCCTCCAATTTAATATATGAATGGCTTCAAATAATTGTCAAAACGAATTGATTACAGTGCAATGTATCATAAATTGCAATTGTATTTCGTAAAAATATTCATATTTTATACAAGTAGTTTGTTATTCTGTTCCATCTGGCATAGATAATTAACATGCTGCAAATGTGAGTTTATAAATGAATGTTCAATGATAAAATATATAGGCCCAGTTGCTCAAAACTTCAATTACACTTTCATAAAGCCTGTATAATTTAGGTGTAAATAAAATTAAAATTATATTAATAACTTGTGCATCAAGATTTTTAGAATTCGTTAAAATTCATTACAACAGTTTGTTCAAATTAAACTCACAATTTAACATTTACTGTCATATTTATAGAATAATTTCATCCAATTACCTACGACTGTTAGCTGAATTTTCAGTTAGTTGTGAGCAACTCACCACTGATGATGTATTTGTTCGATGTTATTATGGGCATTTATACTAGACCAAAAAAGAAACCCGACAGTGTATAGTTTATCAACTTTTCTGGAATTGTATCAAGATACAGCATGAACAATGGTTTATTATTAAAACAGAATGTTTTGATAACACAGATGTGCATTTTGATTTGTTTTTAGGCATGTATCAATAAATTATTAATTTTGACATTGTGGTTGACTTAATATAAAAACAAAAAATAACAAATTATAGTGTCACGTTTCTTTTTTGGTCGAGTAGTTATTTTGTGTCATGATACATGTGTGCATTACTGATATTTTCATGTATTAAGCTTATGTTATCAATGCATGCTTTTGTTAAAGTTCAGTATATATTTAAGCTCCACGATCATGACATTCATTGTGAGCTATTGGAATACGGGACCTTTCCTGCGTCATCAGTCGTCTTTTCAACTTTCCTTGTATGCTCAATTGACAAGTTGTAAGTTTATTTTTTAAACAACAACAACATGTTCTTTCAAGCATTACAGAGAAAGAACTTTACAGAGATTGTGTAACTTCCATTGACACCAATAATAAGCAGTTTCTTTTATGGATTCCGAGTTGTATGCATCAGTGAGATTTTGTCATTTCCAAATGTGGAGGAATATAGTTTTATGTGTGTCCATCCCTCTGTCATGAGTCATTTATTAACCATGGGATAATATCGGGAAAGTTCTTCAACATTAAATTTGATGCTTAATTAAAGCCACCGAATCCGCATTGAGTATAAAATAAAAAACAGAACAATTAGATATTATTTGTTGCTCACATAAAACAATTCAACAGAGCAACTTTTATGTAATCCGAAAATATAAAATCAACCATGTTAACAATGTCTTATCATCATGTCAAACTTGCTGTAATTATGTCTGCAGTTGTCATAACACACTCTTTTTCTTAGCATGTAAAACTATTTTAAATTATGACAAGTGTACAAAAAAATGTTTTTGTAAATATATTCTATTTCTAAATCATCATAGCATGTTGGAAACATTGTCATTTAAAACAGATTTGGTGGCTTTAATGTAAATCATCTAATTTTGCCCTATGGGATTTATTACTTACTGAGGCCAAACAAAATAAATTGTGTGTTTCGGGCAGCAGTTTCAAAAAACTTACGTATGGTTGGGATTAATTTTTTTTTTTTAAATAACTTTTTTTAAAGACACATTTCGTTAAAAAAAAACATTGAAAATTGTATAAAATTGGACGAATATGGATTCATGGAAAACAATCGTCGCTAAAACTTTAGGGTTGGGGTGTTTATGCTAGTTAGGGTCAGATTGCACGAAACACACATTTTTTTTTGGCCTCACCGTAAAACATGACTTGCCTGAATTCATAGGTTATGCTTTTAAATATAACTGTTTTACTGCCTACATTAATGGGTGAGTGATTGCATTACAAAATCTTCATCTTCTTTGACAATGGTACGATAATGCGACTAAATGTTGTTAACTCGAAGTTGCAAGCAATTCAATGTAATTTTGGCATCTGAAGTTTGACATAACTGAGTATAGAATTTTTATAAGTATCGACTTTACATTATTTGAAAAATTTTAACATAAAATTGCAATTCGGTATTCATAAATTGATCTGTTTACAAGTGATCGATGATTCATTGAAAACTAACACTTGATTATTAAAAATTAAGAAAACATGACTGGAAAGATGTGTCCAGTGTGTAACAAACTTCGGTCATGGCTAGAAACAACCAAAAATATTTTCCACTCTGACATAAGCGAGTTCGAGATAACAAAATTTAGATGTATTTCAAAATATTGACAAAAGCTTAAGCCTGACTTTCACACTGGTGTGAATTTAAAACCAGCCTCATTATGGTTTTGCCCAAAATCTTGTTTGTGACATAGTTTTCCTTCCAAAACATTTCAGCTGGAGTTCTAAATTCTTAGCATGTGCCTTTTCTATAAAAAAACAAAGAAAAGACAACATTGTGATTCAAACTAATGGGTTTATTAGACCATATTCACAGTACAATTTTAAGTACTCTTAATCAGGTCCATAGAAAACTGAAATTTAAATAACATTGCACGTCTCCCATCGAAATCCTGCCCCACGCCATGGCTTGCTTTGCTGGTCAATAACTGCTGCAACTCTGGAAATATATAATAAATATTTAATGGTAAGCATAGAATGTAAAGTTTAGGTCAAGGAAAAAAATATGTGGTTCAGGTTCCACTGCTTATATTTTTTAGAACGTCATATTGTGATAATCTTTGGGAAATTTTATACCAAACAATTTTTGTTCGCTTCAAACATTCTTAAGGATGAGGTGATGCAAGTAGGGTCTGTCGTAAAACCTGAACCACTGATTATTTTCCTTGGCCTAAACATTGTTTAAAGTATTTGTCATCCCTTTTTTTTTTTTAATCCTAAGATCAATAAAAAAAAAAAAAAAAGACTCCTGGTGTTTGTTTTTATTTGCACAAAAAATTACAACGTGGGGGTAGGGACAATGATAAAATGTTTTTATTTCTTTTTATTTTGTACTAAAAAGTATATTTACCCTAACCCAGATTATGGGGGGTAGACCCTCCACTTTCCAACGGAAAGTGGTGGTTCTGCCCCCCCCCCCCTTCCCCCCCAGGAGTTGTTTAAAACTCCCCATGGTCAGAGCGGTATTTGAACCCACACACCAAGCCTCTCAAGACCACTGCTCTACCAACTGAGCTATTGAGGCTTCTGCTCAAAGCTGTTCGAAACATTTATTTATTCTTTCAATAAAACATAACGGTAAAAAAAATCACATGACCTGGACTATGGTCATGTGACCAAGTACAAGTCATGTGATTGCTATATTTAGCACTCATTCTATCCATATAATCCCTTTTCAATACCAATGAAACCACAAGCCATAGTGGTGTAGCGGATAGAGCAGTGGACTACGGAGCTGTGGGATTCAAACACCGGTATAAACCTTCAATGCTCTCATTGCTTATTTCAATGAATTCATGTTGTTCATATGTAAATATAAATGTATGCTATACAATGCCGATAAAAATGCATTACTTTGTATATAAATCTGCACGTACAACATATTTTTTTACATGGAATACCAAAAAAGGTACTACCGGTCAGCTTTGAGAAGTTTTCGCAATTAAATACAAACATTTTGATCAAATTTCCATTCATCACAAACAACCCAAACTTCAGTCATTATAATTTTACATAAAAAAAAAAAACACTATGAATTTGAACACCTGTTTACTTAATTGGCCGTAGAAGGTTTTGAAAAAGTTTACCTCCTTGGCTGTAACTCAGTCGTCTGCTACCACGTATTTCCCCCCAAAAATGTGCACGGTTTACGCATCGCTCAGGAATGCTTTGCTGTCAGGATCCGGGCTGTTGCTATCCCTTAGTGTGGAATGGCTGCTGACTGCAACAAGAAAAACAGCATCATTAAATTACTATTACTGCAGGTTATTGTCTAAAGTTAAAATAAAGTTTTTTATTTAATGCTAAGTAGTGAAATATAGAAAAATATCCGTGAGATATATCCCTATATCACTCACAGTGAGGGGCTACTTTTTGGGTCCCGATTAAATACGTTAAATGAAACAGACCGTCATCGCTGCTGGTCTCAAAACTGTGAAATGACATCATTATTTTGACATCACGACGTTGTGATTCCCATGATATTTTCCAATAAAATGTAAAACAAAGGTTAATAAAGCATTAAATATTTTTTTTAAAGTGTTTGTTTTTGGCGTGATAACGCGTGATATCATCACCTAAAAGGGAGACAATTTACATATTTTCACTCGCGCAAGCGCTCGTGAAAATATTATTTGTCTCCCTTTCCTGTGATGATATCAAGCATTATCACACCAAAAAGAAACAAATAACCTCTATATACAGCAAACTCCGCTGTAACGATATTGAGCAGACCATAGAATTTATATCCCTATATCAGAATATTGTTACATCCGAAAAAAGGCAACCAGGAGCATGGACATATCAGAACATAAGAGAGACGCAACACCGATCATATTACAGAAGACTTGTTAGTTGTATTATGGGGGATAATGTGAGATACAGGAGACGCCCCATTCCAGAGGAGACCCTGGGTGTTTTAGTGCCCAGTGAGAAGCACCTAGTACACTGCACCTTAGTTTAAAGTCTCATGTGAAAGACTCTGTTTGTAGGTTATGGTGTAGCGGGGTCTCAAACTTGAGAATCCTTCATTGTGAAGCCAATGTGTTGCCACTAGACCATGGATCAGCTACCCACAGCATGGGGACACATACATTGTATATAACGTTTCAAAGATCATTTTGAGTTATTGTAATGTCACTAAATACTGCCATAAGCAACCAACGGCCTTTATATAAATACAAACTTTCTCCAGTTTCAACGAGTTAATTATAGGGCCACTGACCAATATCACTTGAAACATATAGGGATCGGTTCCAGACCATCGAATCAGCATTGTTATATGCATAAATTACCACAAGTGGAGTTTAGTCAGTGCAATGTCTATTTTTCCACCAAAATCATCATACAAAAGAGCCTCTAATCTTTGGCCATAACAGCAAAATGCGTGGCTAAACAATAAGTATTATAAGCAGAACCAGCAGTCAATTAGACGCACATCAAAACAATCGAGGGTTTCATGTTTTAAATGTTTTAATCACAAACTTATAAAACATAACATACCATGTCAATCAAGCGACGCTCCCATACAATAAACCACATGATAATACCTGATATATTGATTATGCATACAAGTTAACCAAGCACCGATGAAAGACTACGCATACGCAGAGCAACTATTCTACCCTCGATTGTCAGACCTACATAGTTTTAGTAGCTGTGGTATGAATAAATATGTATACCTGGGACGACCTGACTTGACACTCATGAACTCTAGCTTGAATTATTTCCTATATACTGTTTTGTCTGTACATATGATTCACATTTTTATCGATACCATACATGTATGTTCAGTGAAATGCTCTTACATTAATTTAACATGAATCCAGTATGTAAAATTATGTACGGGTATTAATCGTAATGGATTTCTAATGTATTCATGCATAAGTTCGGTGTTCAATGGTTAATTTTTCCAAGCTAAAATATTTACAGTCGTAGTGCTGGAAAGATTTGTGAACGAGTGGCAGTATGACCATTCGAATTCTTTTATTTTAAGTTCATGTACCACATGTACCACCAGATAAACTATTAGAATCACTATTCTTTAAGGAATATATCAATTGTCAGCTAAAACATCAACACCAGCAACAACACCCACCTAGTAGGTCATGGACTCGCTGTTGCAACTGTCAGATGTAGATAATTTCAAAGATTTTAGGAGCATCAGCATGTTCTGTGCCTGTAAATATAACAAAATACCCATTGGAATCAAAGTATTTTTTTAATAACCACATTTTTTAATGAACAAAGATTGTACATTTACAACTCAGGGATTAAATTGAATGTGTTAAAGGGACCTGTTCACAGATTGATGACTTGACAATATTCTAACACAGATTCCCGAAATAAAAGAATAGTGTATGTAACGGAGAGAAATAACCCTACTGGCATATAAATACATTGGAAATACAGTGTCGCTTATGAAAAATCATTAACTGAAATGGATAAAAAATTATAAAGCATTTGTAACACTTTTCATCAGTATTTTGGATCTCTTACATAGCGTCAAAATTTCTACTATGAATGAAGGTCAGAATGTCCAACTGCTTTAGGTTTTCCAGTTGGGCCATACAAATTTGATTCTATGTTTAGCATTCCTATGATTTTTTGAAAGCCAGACAGGAATAAAAACAACAATGAGTCGATAAAAAAACAACATTTTTCTTTCACAACTTATTCATGGCAAACAAAGCTAAAGCAAATGTTTACCTACAAAACTGTTATACATGTTTATCATCTTCATATTGGAAACCTACTTTAACACAGTATTTTGACTGTAAATTGACTAGTTGCACACTGTTTTTACAAATACGGGTAAAAACACCTATAAGTCTTTCTTTTTTTTTAATGCTTTCAAACTATATTTTTCGTATTGTCAATTTTTATTTTTCATTCAGGCATTCAAAAACCTACCAGCCTGAGGACGCGAAAAAAAGACTCAAATTGGTATGGCCTTTACACATCAAATTACATTTTTCAAAAATATGAAAATATGTGAACAAGTCCGTTTAAACAGGTTTTGAATTGCATGGATTTAATTTCCACTTGATCTTTATTTTTATTGAGATTTTCCTAGAAACTATGAAATCAAAATATTCTGAGTTGCAGAAAGAGAGCAGCACAGAAGGTTTTAAAACTTGGCAATTTCTTGTGGAGATATAGACCGGAGGAGTTGTTGCACAATCTCTGCGGAAAACACTCAGTGCCAAAGGAATCACTTGAAGAGACAAAAGAAGGTTGTACAAAAGATATCTCTTGCAAAAGGGACAGGATCCAGATATGGCTTGAAATACATGCGAAGAGCTGAAAGCCAATTGCTGACTTGTTGATTGTCCTGAGATTAAAGGGTCAAAACACTTGGCGGCGGTTCCTGGCTGGTGATCATTCATGATGGCAGTAGTTTTCACATTGTGAAGTCTGTATCTCATAAAGCTGATTCAGTTTCTATATTCAATATATACTGGTATGTTTTCAGACACTAAAAAATATTTTATTTTTTTCAAAGTCTGAATTTTTAGAGTCACAAAAATAGAACTGTTAGAAATCTGTCCAAAAACAGTAAAATTGCAACACATAAAAATCTCCGATAATAAGTTGGTATTGTTATCTGCAATTATAGCCCATGTTAATTGCTCAAGGCATTAGTTTATGACACGAGATTCTATATTGAAGCCATTATGCAACTTGTTAATTGGCATGCAAAGTGGTGCTGCAAAAACTTCACAAGATTAAAGTAGTTTAAACACATTTATTTTCATTTGATAACGTCAAGGCTTATTGAGCCTCTTTCAAGTCCATTTCCTGGGTAGAACCAGTACATGTACTTGGTGTCTTATGAGCAAGATCTTTCAAACACTCCCTGAGTCGGGATCAAATTGAGGACCTCCTATTTGCAAGGCAGACACCAGACCAATTACACCGCTGCAACCTTGTTTGTAAATTGATGAACAATAGGGAACAAACCTGTGAAAACCACTGTCGCTCCCCGTGAAACGTTCCGGACATCAGGGGTTGTTCCCAATGGAGAAGTATAACTGGCGGTAGGCTGGAAGTTGCCCAACACTGGCTGTGAATCTACAACAAACGGTGGAATCCAGTCATGAGCATGTTAAATGACAAGCATCAACCCTTATTAAAACGAATTATGACATGAATGACGATCTCACTTTCACTGTTGTTCAGTAAGATTTCATGGAATTTATAAAACATAAATGGGCTCTGATTTGTTCCGATTCCATTCATCTTATAATAAAATTAGATTTTTGTTAGTTTCCTTTTTTCATAAATAATGCACAGATGTCTTTATCCCTGCCAAGAAGGTTATGTTTTTGCTGGCGTTGGTTTGTCTGGCAGTTAGTTGCCTGTTCACACAAAAAAGTTATGTACAGATTTCTATGAACTTTTCTGAGAACATCGAAATGTGTCAATGAACAAATAATTTGATGGTGATTAGATCACCATCTGGATTCTTCATTATTGGGAGAAAGGGCAAACTGCCACGTTTTTATTAGTATGACTCATTAGTTGCAAAACACACAGCGGAATTTGACCCTCTTGGCAGACTTTTCTGGGAAGATTGAAATGAGTCAATGAACATACAGTATCATATTGGTGGGATCCGGATCACTGTCTGGATTCTTCATTACTGGGAGAATGGGCAAATTGCCAAATTTTACAAATAATTAGTATGATTCATTAGTTGCACAACACATGGGGGAATGGAACCTTCTTGGCCGACTTTTCTGAGATGGTTGGAAATGTATCAACAAACAAATGATTTGATTTTGTTCCAGATCCTGATCATCATCTGGATCCATTAATTTATTTAAGGATTCCTTATTATTGGACAAACTGCCACATTATGCCGTATAACTTATTATTTGCATACCACATGGGAGGCGTGGGACATCTTGGCTGAGGATGGCGCTTTCCAAGTGTACTCTAGTTGTTTCCTCTGTTAACATTTGTACACATATGATGTTGAAGATCTTCAAGCTTCAAGCTTGTAGTCCAAGATTTCTTTAAAAGGATGAATATGAACAGTGTTGATATTGAATATTATATGCACATAACATATACTAGAAATATTGCCTATTGAATCTTCTCACATTGTTTGCATGCTGTGTACTCGTCCAAATACATCAGCGTATTGTACAAAATGTTGTTAAATAAACTAATACTATTTAACACAAGGAATGATACCCCTATAAATATGAATTTGGTAGTGTGGTGTCTTCAGTTTCCAAAAGCACTGTTCTGACATGAATTCATGTTGGAATCTTTATAAGCTGCAAATTCATCTTTTACAATTCAATATTCACATTTTATCGTAAATGCATGTATTTTCAGTCTTTGCTATAGTTGTTTTGAGGCACTTGCATATAAGGACATACAATTTTAACTTGCATGAATCCAATGAACTTTTCTGAAATGTGTAAATCTAGACAGTAACTAATCAGGTCAATTTCCTAATTTTACATCAATCATATACTTGCCCTTCAGGCAGACAGGTCATGAAGTTTGGTGAAGATTGTATCATTATGAACATTGTTGGACTAAGAGAGTGGAAACCCCTAAAAAGGCCAATTTCAGATAATTCATGGGCAATAACTCCACAATTCATGGGCTGATTTGACTGGTTATCAAACTTGAAGTTTGGTGAAGATCCGATGAAACCTGTTGGACTTTAAGAGCAGAATCCACTAAAAAAGCCAATTTCAGATCATTCAAGGGCAATAACTCCACAATTCCTAGGGCGATTTGGCTAATTATCGAACTTGACCTAGATATTTTGCCCACAAACATTTTCATGAAGTTTAGTGAAGATCAGATGAAAACTGTTGAAGTTAGTGAGCGGAAACGAAAGTGGTCTACCAACAGACCGACCGACCAACAGACAGACCGACCGACCGAAATTAGCAAATCAATATACCCTGCCATCTTCGATAGGGGGCATAAGTATTTATACTAAGTTTTAAACTGTTTAGACATGGTGTAGATTCTGTCGCCCCATACAAAAATGAGATCAGAATCAACTAAATATCTAATTGGAATGATGTACTTTGTGTAAGTGTTTAAGGGTTTAACAGTTATTGTTTATAAATTCCCATTATTTGCCAAGTTTATAAATTAACATATCAGATCTGCGTTTCCATTAAAAGTTCCACTGACCAGTAGAATATTACATCACCTGAGGGGCTTAACAAGTTCCATATTGATTAGGCCACTATTGTGGCCTCCAGAGAGTTCACAAGCTTTTTCTTTAGTTTACCCTGGTGATCTAGTTTTGACCCCACTAGACCCAGTTTTGAATATCATAAGAACACGTTCTGAGCAAATTTCATGTTGATAGGGCAAGACAAAAAATGTTGCCGTAGTGACCTAGTTTTTGACACCTCATGACCCAGTGTGTATCCGACTCGTGCAAGATATTTTGAAACAAATGGTCTAGGCAAATTGCATGAAGATTGGGCAATAAATGTGGTCTATAGAGTGCTCACAAGGCAAATGTTTATGAGGTCAGTTCGCCGTGTTCTGTTCACCTTACATCCCATTCGCCTTTGACAGTATGTGTAGAAATGTATTAAGACATCAATGTTCATCAAATATTAATGCAGTAGGGCTCTTGATATGTCATTTTACAGCCAAAATAAGGCGGCTTCCCCAGCAGAAACAGCGTCATTTCCCCCCCCCCCACAAAAAAAGTTCAGAAATTCCCCCTGAAGTCAACACTTTCAATAACTAGAACTCAGCGAGTCGGATGTGTCGACTGACGGGGCATAACTCAAGTACAATAAGCAATTATGCCGCTAACTGAACTTAATCTTCCTTTTATGCCTACTAACACTTTGCTAAAGTTTCATAATGATTGCACAAAAACTTATCAAGTTATTGTCTGCACAAGCCTTATTTGACTTTTTTTTAAAGGGGGCATAACTCAAGAACGGAAAGAGCAATTATGCCAAAAATCAAACTTAACATTCCTTTTATGGCTACAAACACTTTCCGAAAGTTTCAAAATTAATAATTGCACAAAAACTTCTCAAGTTATTGTCTGCACAAGCCTTATTTGAACTTTTTTTAAAAGGGGCATAACTCAAGAATTTAAAAAAAAAAATTATGCCGAAAATCGAACTTGACCTTCATTTTATAGCTACTAACACTTCCCTAAAGTTCCCTAATGATTGCACAATATTTCTCAAGTTATTGTTTGCACAACCTGAAGGGGACGCCTCTTACAGAATCAATTGTTTTATCGGTAAAGTGAAACTTTAAATTAGATTTACTATTATGTACTTTATTTTCTTTAAAATGCTATAGCTATAGCAACTGATACATCAAGAATGGCTAATTAAAAGAAACAGATTGTTGAAAATATTAATATATTATTTAAAAATTCCTTCGTTATTAACAAATTACGCCAAAATTCAGTGATCTGAGGGCTGCAAGACAAGAAAGAGGGCCCTCATACAGTAACATATTGCCAATGGGCATATAGGCGAATATCGAAACATGATAACTTAATTATTTTGTTAATTATGTTTTTCGAGTAGCAACACTTAATTTATAAAATCGCTCAGACAAAAATATTCCAAAACAAAACAAAAGCTGTCTCAGGATAGTGCGCTTGACTATTCATACCACTTTGTCAGAGTTACGGGCCTTGGTCAGTGACCTCACATAATGACCGTGAAGTGAAGACATGTGTGAAGTTCTAATTGAATATCTGTAGTAGATATAGAGATATGAAGTTGTTGCACAAAAACTTTAACACGCACACTTTAACCTGAATTTCTATGTGCAAAAAGGCGCAAAAATCTGCTAAATTGCAAGTCAAGAGTTATGAGCTTTGATCAGTGGCATCACATGATAACCCTGAAGACATGTGTTTAGTTTCAAATTAATATCTGCAGTAGTTACAGAGATATGTACTTGTTGCACACAAACCTTAAGCGAGCATTACGCCAAAGCAGACGCCGACGAAAGGGCGAGTAGTATAGCTCAGACTATTTCATGAATAGTTGAGCTAAAAAATTGGGGTACACAGTTAAATGTAGTATTAGAACGCACACATACACAATCAAGCACTTCAATGAAAGCTTATCAGTGGCGTGACGTTTATCAAGTGAGCGCATGACAATATCAAGCATCTATACCCGTAAGTTTGTGGCCTCATACAAGTTTGTGGATGATGCACAGACCTTATTTTCGATACAATCACGCAACATCTTGTGTCCTAATTCTTTGCAAATTTTGACCCTAAGAATTTACCGACTTATGACAGGTCATCATTTTTCCGCCAAACAACGTAACGTCACTGAATGACGTCGACGTCACTTCCTTTGTTATTATTATTCCGACTTATAACAGCACATACTCGCATAAATTTTGCATTTAAATGATAAATAACAAGTTCATCACTTGATATGTAAACATAAAATCAATGACGTTGTCTTGCCATATGACGTCACCAAAAATTATCCACGAGCTTGAAGGAATTTGCGCAAGTTCAAGGCATTGTTAGGTCACATTTAGTCTTCAATGAGATAACATATTACGTGTTCACTGTTTTGTTACATGAAATAGTAAGTGAAGAAGCCATTTAAATTTAAATGCAATTATTACATTCCATCAGTCGCATATTATGCCCATGCGCGGACTCGAATGCATAACATCCATGAACAGGTGTAGAGGCTACAAAACATTGAAGAATAAATTATTTTTACAAGTAAACAAATTTCAATGCTAACCATGTTATTTCATCATGTTGAAGATGCTAAATATTTTTCTTTAACGGTAAGTCCCGCACCTCTTTTATGCTGGCAATTATTGCCCACATAAAAAGTAACTAAAATTAAGATTTGCCGAGTGCCTAACAAGTTCTGCTACCATAAATAATTCAGTGCAGGTTCACAAGAAGTATGCTTCTCTACATCCCAGGACTAGTGCCTGTTGTTGCACTTGTAATTAGGTCCAGTCACTGCATGTTCATTTATTGTAATCCGTATTGTAGGGAAACATCTAGAGCTAAATAGCAGGGTGCTGCACCCTGCTCCTTTTTGCTTCAACCCTGCTACCCCTTCGGACTAGTCACCACAAAAATGTTGAATAACTTTGGATATTTTATATATTTTTGCAAATTTGTATTAACAAATAAATAGACTGCTTAAAAACCTTAATTACAAGTCTTAGACTAATAAATTCCCTGGATTTAGCAAATTATTAGAAAATGTCAACAGCCTGGTCCGGTTTCCCACCTTGCTCCTTTTTAGCAGCACCCTGTACCTCTTGTAATCCTAGATCTTTCTATATGTATTGTATTACATAATTGTATAGTACATTTGACGATTACTTTGTTTTGAGTTTCCATTACTAAATATTCATGTTAGTTCTGTTTGTTGGTGTTATTTGTTTCATTATTGGATATGAAAATGAAAACAATCAAATGTTACCTTTGTCGCGTTTTAATTAATTGCTAAATCCTTTCATAAACTGCAACTGTATACATTGGCATTGACATTACCGCCATTTTACCGGAAGTTAAAGTATCATGTGATCCTAAGATTGTTCGGTCCCAAGACAATTTGGCCTCAATACCATTGGGTTCAGAGATTCACAAGACTTGTGACATACGCAGTTATTATCGGCTAAATTAATGTTTTGTGATTTGTTTTAATTGTATTATGGTGGATATTATAAATATATAATAATAAAACACAACGCGTCTTAGTTTATTTATTATTTTTTAATTATCACATATCTATATTTTATTAGCTTACTATATAAAAATCAAAAATCAAACCAAATTTCGTATAAATATATCACTGGACAAAATAAAGGAAGCAAAAAAAAAATTGTATAAATACAAATTAAAAGCATACACCACTTTTGATAAGTCTGCATAATAATAAAGGGTCATATGTATTAAAAGTATATAACGTGTATCAACTGTTTTTAGACACAAGGACATCGTATTTAACAATGCTTTGATATTAATTCTCTGTAAATAAACTTATTGTTTGCAAATGTTATTGTCGATTTACCGTCGACACGCCACTTTTACGTATCATGCAATATTAATTACAAAACAATAAAAATAAACTGAACATACAAACGTACAAACGTATGAACATATTATACATGTTATATATAATCAAGTAAAACAAAAATAAAAATAAAAACAATTAAAAAATAAATAAAAATTAAAAACATGTACAATTTTCACTAGTTTCTTCTATATAGTAGACCAACTAAACTAATATTCGGAGAGCACAGACCTCCGCTAAGATAGGTAACCCTACATAAGAATGGTATTTTTCTTTTTTTTAGGTAAGCTCCCTTACCCAATTTCCCATTAATTCAAATATCGTGGATCCAGACTATGATCCGATTCACCACCAAAATCTAACCTTTTGTTCATTGACCCACTTTAACATTCCCAGAAAATTGATGCAAATCCATCAAAACTTTCTGCGTCAAGTTGCTATTTTAATATTTAGAAGTTGCTAATTAATATATAGACAGATAAACAAACAAATGCCAGTAACAAAATAACCACATTGGCGGAGATAAAAACAGTTTGGGTTAACATATAAAATGAACGATCAAATCTATAAAAATTCGTCTAATGCAGCGATAAAAGTACTAATGAAATCGATTAATGTCCGAAATTCAGCTTAGAAAAGTACACTAAACAGCAGATTTAGAACCAGCATCAAACAAACAGCAGCAGTGGTAGTAGTTGGTGTTAATGTTAATAGTAGAAGTAAATAGGGTAAGTAGACGTAGAAGCGTTGTAAGTAGCAGAATTGGAGCAGTAGCAAAAGCAACATCAGCAGCATCATTAGGAGCAGCAGCAGTAGCAGCAACAATAGTAGTAGCAGCAGTAACTGTAGCAATAAAAGCTGCTGCAGATGTATCGGAAGCAGTAGCAGAAGTAGCTGCAGCAGTATGAGCAGCAGTAGTAGTAGCAGCAGCAACTCCAGCAATGCAATAGCAGCATCAATAGATGTAGCATCAGCAGCCATGTAGCAAAGGTAGCAGTTTGCACTGTAGCAGCAGCAGTAGTAGCAGCAATATTAGTAGAAGTAGCAGCTACAGCAGTAGAAGCATTAGTAGTTTCAGTAGTAGTTCTAGCTGCAGTAATTGCATAGGTAGAAGCAGCAACAGAAAGCAGCAGCTGCTGCATATAATAAATATGTATCTTTTTATTTGATTAATATATGTATTATTTGAGGAATTTTAGTGTTATGTTGTTGTTTTTTTCGACAGTTTTTTTTCATTTGCATGTGACATATTGACGTCCTAAGGATTGTAACCGTTCAAAAGTTTTTTCTCGGCATACAAGGCTAGCCAGACCAGAGGCACCGTCCACCCTACACTACCCTACACAACACTAACCACACCTCTCTCCCAAGTCTCCCAACACTCTCACAGCAACTACTCGTGCCATCTGGTCTCCTTGTTTAGCCTACCCTAGTATTATATTATTATTGTAACTATAATTATTATTATTGTAAGTATTTATTATTATTATTATTATTATTATTATTTATTGATTTATTGATTCATTGAATTATTATTTTTTAATTTTTTATAAGCAACAGTAGTTGCATCTGCAGCAGAAGTAACTGTAGCAGCTTCATCGGCAGTTGCAGCAGCAGTTGTAGTAGTATCAACAGCAGCAGAAGTAGTCGCAGCAGCAGTATATGCAATAGCAGCAGAAGTAGTTGCACAGCAGCAGCAGCAACAAACGTCGAATGGAAGCAGTAGTAATGTTAGTAGACATTTGAATTGTAATAGATTGTTAGTAGTAGTAGAAGTAGCTGTTGCTGTTATTGATGTTGTGGTACTAGCAATATATCGAATGTTGCGGTAAAATATGTTGCTGGTTTGGTTGTGCTGTTGACTGCTGCTTTGTATTTGTACTGTTTCATTAATTTGTATTTCACCTGTTGCACGTATAACAAAAACATAACGTTCATATTGATAGAAATACTAAAACACGCAAAGTATAACGCAGCTAAAATGTGAACGTGAAATTAAAGCCACTGAATATGCATTGAGCATAATAGATAAAACATAATTTTCTGTGAACGTAATTAAGCATTTCCTCAACATAATTTTTTTCGTTCGTATAGTATTCCGTAAACGAAAGATTTAACAATTTTACTTAATAAAAAAAAAACAAAAAAAACAAAAAACGCAAATTATTTGAATTGAATTATTCAGCATGTAAAAAAAAAAGACGTTTGAATCTTGACAAGTCGTCAAAAGATATGTTTGTTTTTGTAAATTCGTTTCATCTCTACATCAATGTCAATTGTTGAAAATGTTAATGTTCAATGCGGATTCGCTGTCTTTTATCTGAAGTAAGTAATCAGTAACGTATAAATAAATAACACACATTAACCGGTGACGTGTTTTTGTCACGTTGAATTGTTCAGTGCTGGATTTCCTTTAGTAAAAATCAATACGTAACACGTAACTATTTTACTGAACGTAAAGCTATAGTTACCATGAACAGCTTGAAATAGCATAAAAATGTAAAACAAACAAATAATTAACACGTCGAACGTATGATAGATCAATTATCTAAAATAGCATGCACAGATTTTTAGCAATTCTCAGTTTTCAAATATTTTCAATAGTAATGTTATTTCAATTCGTGTTCGTATTCACAATCCCAATTTGTTTGTTACATCAAATGTCAACATTTTCAATGACGTGTTAACTACTGCTATATTTATCGTGTGTACGTATCCATCATGTGTTCTTCTTACATTTTCAGAGTGCTACATAATTAATTGTCCGTTTTCATATGACGCTTCGATCATGTGTTGTTCTTCAATTTACACGAGTTTTGGACCATCTGATGTTTCCCATCTTGTTGGTAGTAACTCATTTGTGCTCTTCCATTCCGGGCTTACTGCAAAATAACGGAAATCATCATCATCACATTTATCTTCATCATCATACTTATCATTATAATCATCATCATCTTTTTCACTGTCATCATCGCATTAATCATCATCATCATCATCATCATCATCATCACCACCACCACCACCACCATTAATCATCATCATCATCACCATAATCATCATATTAATCACTATCGTCATTATTACCATCATGGCACGCATTCGTACAACTGTTTATAACCCTGCAAATGATTGACAAATGATAGTTTTCTAAATCAAGCTATATTTCACGTGATTTCTTGAAAATACACTTTATTACAAAATGACCTTGTATGCACGGCGTCCGCATCGTCGGCTGATTGTCGCCGGCATCGTCCGCTGATTGTCGCCGGCATCGTCCCGTGGTTGTCGCCGGCATCGTCCGCTGGTTATTGCCGACATCGTTCGCTGATTGTCACCGGCATCGTCTGTTGGTTGACGTCCATATCGTCCCCAGGTTAGTGCCAACATCGTCCGCTGGTTGTCGCCGGCATCATCCGCTGATTGTAGCCAGCATCGTCCGCTGATTGTCACCGACATCGTCCGATGGTTGTTGCCGAAATCGTTCCCTGGTTATTGCCGACATCGTCCGCTGGTTATCGCGGCATCGTCTGCCAATTGTTGTTTGTATCGTCCGTTGATTGTAGCCGGCATCGTCCATTGATTGTCGCCGGCATCGTCCGATGGTTGTCGCCGATACCGTCCCCTGGTTGTTGCCGACATCGTCCGCTTGTTATCGCCGGCATCGTCCGCTGATTGTTGCCTGAATTGTCCTGATTGTCGCCAGAAACGTCCGCTGATTGTCGTCGGGATTGTCCGCTGGTTGTAGTCAGCATCATCCGCTGGTTATCGCCGCCATCGTCCACTGCTTGTCATCTGCACCGTCAGAGACCACTGTCATCAATATCACAACTATTATCATCATTATAACAACTATTATCATCATTATCCTAACAAAACAATCAACATCATCACCATTATAAATATTTTGTACGTAACGTTATCATCATTTTTTGTTTACATTTTTATCAGTCACTTCAAATTTTTCAACAAAGTCAACAAATTGATGCAACAGAACGGACATGATAAATATTTTATTTATCACGTAATGCTACCACGTTCGAAAGTGATAGCTATAACTAACACGTGCGCACGTGATAACTAACAAATGAGAAAACGTGAACTATTTGTTTTATGATCACAATGGAGGTCGGTTATAGGTAATTGTTAATTGTTGACTCCCGACCTCCATTTTGAAAATATGGCAGATAAGTCACTTTTTCTCCTTGTGATGGTTATCACGTGTGTACTTTATAGCTATCACGTGCGCATGTGGTACCATTACGTGCGCGCACGTGATAAATACAATATTTTCGATGTCCCCTCTATGTCGCCGAAGTTTAGCATGCAACAATGAAGAAAGGTTACATCCTTGAGGTATACATATAGTGAAGAATTGTGACAGGAATTTACGTTGATGCTCGTTAGGTCTGTTAGTTTCCGTTGGTCGCCATGGTCCATGCGCACCGAGTGTGGGAAGGCAGCGGATGGAGCTGGTCGTCGTCGAGCTCCGATTGTCGTCTGCATCATGCTCGCGTACGTGTAAATAATATTAATAATAATAGTAAAACCTTATCATTATTATGTAATTCTAATAGAACACTGAAAACTCATCAAGAATTCTCACAAAATTGTAGACAAATGTATATTACTCATAGGCAAATCAAATCTCCACATTTTACTACCATACTTGCACGTAGGTTCTGTTATTTTCAGTTCTTGTTGCATCGTGGTCTGTTTGTTGCCAGCATCGTGGTCTGTTTGTTGTCTACATCGTGGTCTGTGTGTTGTCTACATCGTGGTCTGTTTGTTGTCGGCATCGTGGTCTGTTTGTTGTCAGCATCGTGGTCTGTTTGTTGTCAGCATTATGGTCTGTTTATTGTCTGCATCGTGGTCTGTTTGTTGTCTGCATCGTGGTCTGTTTATTGTCTGAATCGTGGTCGTTTATTGACTGCATCGTGATCTGTTTGTTGACTGCATCGTGGTCTGTTTGTTGTCTGCATCATGGTCTGTTTGTAGTCTGCATCACGGTCTGTTTGTTGCCTGCATCGTGGTCTGTTTGATGTCTGCATCATGGTCTTTTTGTTGTCAATATCGTTGTCTGTTTGTTGTCAGCATCAAAGTCTATTTCAGTTTGTTGTCTACATCATGGAATGTTTTTTGTCAGCATCAATGTTTGTTGTCTGTATCGTGGTCTTGTTATTGCCTGCATTGTGGTCTGTTGTCTGCATCATGGTGTGTTGTCTGCATCGTGGTCTGTTGTCTGCATCGTGGTCGGTTTGTTGTCAGAATCGTGGTCTGTTTGATGTCAGCATCGTGGTCTGTTTATTGTCTGTTTGTTGTCTGCATCTTGGTCTGTTTGATGTCTGCATCTTGGTCTGTTTGTTGTCTGCATCGTGGTCTGTTTGTTGTCTGCATCGTGGTCGTTTATTGTCTGCATCGTGGTCTGTTTGTTGTCTGCATCGTGGTTTGTTTGTTGTCTGCATCGTGGTCTGTTTATTGTCTGCATCTTGGTCTGTTCGTTATCTGCATCAGCAAATACTCGCATAAATTTTGTGTTTAAATGATAAATAACAAGTTCATCACTTGATATGTAAACATAAAATCAATGACGTTGTCTTGCCATATGACGTCACCAAAAATTATCCACGAACTTGAAGGAATTTGCGCAAGTTCAAGGCATTGTTAGGTCACATTTAGTCTTCAATGAGATAACATATTTCTCATTAATACGTGTTCACTGTTTTGTTACATGAAATAGTAAGTAAAGAAGCCATTTAAATTTAAATGCAATTAGTACATTTCGTCATTAAGATTTGCCGAGTGCCTAACAAGTTCTGCTACCATAAATAATTCAGAGCAGGTTCACAAGACTAGTGCCTGTGTTGCACTTGTAATTAGGTCCAGTCACTGCGTGTTCATTTATTGTAATCCGTATTGTAGGGAAAGATCTAGAGCTAAATAGCAGGGTGCTGCACCCTGCTCCTTTTTGCTTCCCCCCTGCTACCCCTTCGGACTAGTCACCACACAAATGTTGAATAGCTTTTGATATTTTATTTTTATTGACAAATAAATAGACTGCTTAAAAACCTTAATTACAAGTCTTAGAGTAATAAATTCCCTGGATTTAGCAAATTATTAGAAAATGTCAACAGCCTGGTCCGGTTTTCCACCCTGCTCCTTTTTAGCAGCACCCTGTACCTCTTGTAATCCTAGATCTTTCCCTATGTATTGTATTACATAATTGTATAGTACATTTGACGATTACTTTGTTTTGAGTTTCCATTATTAAATATTCATGTTAGTTCTGTTTATTGGTGTTATTTGTTTCATTATTGGATATGAAAATGAAAACAATCAAATGTAACCTTTGTCACGTTCTAATTAATTGCTAAATCCTTTCATAAACTGCAACTGTATACATTTGCATTGACATTTCCGCCATTTTACCGGAAGTTAAAGTATCATGTGATCCTAAGATAGTTCGGTCCCAAGACATTTTGGCCTCAATATCGTTCGGTTCACAGATTCACAAGACTTGTGACATACGCAGTCATTATCGACTAAATTAATGTTTTGTGATTTGTTTTAATTGTATTATGGTGGATATTATAAATATATAATAATAAAACACAACGCGTCTTAGTTTATTTATTATTTTTTAATTATCACATATCTATATTTTATTAGCTTACTATATAAAAATCAAAAATCAAACCAAATTTCGTATAAATATATCACTGGACAAAATAAAGGAAGCAAAAAAAAAATTGTATAAATACAAATTAAAAGCATACACCACTTTTGATAAGTCTGCATAATAATAAAGGGTCATATGTATTAAAAGTATATAACGTGTATCAACTGTTTTTAGACACAAGGACATCGTATTTAACAATGCTTTGATATTAATTCTCTGTAAATAAACTTATTGTTTGCAAATGTTATTGTCGATTTACCGTCGACACGCCACTTTTACGTATCATGCAATATTAATTACAAAACAATAAAAATAAACTGAACATACAAACGTACAAACGTATGAACATATTATACATGTTATATATAATCAAGTAAAACAAAAATAAAATTAAAAACAATTAAAACATTATTTTTTAACAAACTTAAAAACATGTACAATTTTCACTAGTTTCTTCTATATAGTAGACAAACTCAACTAATATTCGGAGAGCACAGACCTCCGCTAAGATAGGTAACCCTACATAAGAATAGTATTTCTTTTTTTTAGGTAATCTCCCTTTTTCCAATTTCCCATTAATTCAAATATTCTGGATCCGAATCACCACCAAAATCTAACCTTTTGTACATTGACCCACTTTAACATTCCCAGAAAATTGATGCAAATCCATCAAAACTTTCTGAGTAAAGTTGCTGTTTTAATATTTAGAAGTTGCTAATTAATATTTAGACAGATAAACAAACAAATCGATTAATGTCCGAAATTCTACTTAAAAAAGTACACTAAACAGCAGATTTAGAACCAGCATCAACAACAGCAGCAGTGGGAGTAGTTGGTGATAATGTTAATAGTACAAGTAATAGTAGTGGAAGTAGAAGTAGGAGCGTTGTAAGTATCAGAATTGGAGCAGTAGCAAAAGCAACATCGGCATCATTAGGAGCAGCAGCAGTAGCACAATAGTAGTAGCAGCAGTAACTGTAGCAATAAAAGCTGCTGCAGATGTATCAGAAGCAGTAGCAGAAGTAGCTGCAGCAGTATGAGCAGCAGTAGTAGTAGCAGTAGCAACTCCAGCAGTAGATGCAATAGCAGCATCAGTAGATGTAGCATCAGCAGCCATGTAGCAATGGTAGCAGTTTGCACTGTAGCAGCAGCAGTAGTAGCAGCAGCAATATTAGAAGAAGTAGCAGCTCCAGCAGTAGATGCATTAGTAGTTTCAGTAGCTGTACTAGCTGCAGAAGTTGCATAGGTAGAAGCAGCAACAGAAAGAAGCAGGTGCTGCATGTAACAAATACGTATCTTTTTATTTGATTAATATAATATATGTATTCTTTGAGGAATTTTAGTTTTATGTTGTGTTTTTTTTGACAGTTTTTCATTTGCATTTGACATATTGACGTCATACTGATTTTAAACGTTTAAAAGTTTTTATCGGCATACAAGGGTAGCCAGACCAGAGGCACCGTCTACCCTACACTACCCTACACAACACTAACCACACCTCTCTCCCAAGTCTCCCACACTCTCCCAACAACTACTCGGGACATCTGGTCTCCTTCTTTAGCCTACCCTAGTATTATATAATTTTTGTTACTATTATTATTATTATTATTATTATTATTATTATTTATTGACTTATTGATTCATTGAATTATTATCTTTTATTTTTTATAAGCAACAGTAGTTGCATCTGCAGCAGAAGTAACTGTAGCAGCTTCATCGGCAGTTGCAGCCGCAGTTGTAGTAGTATCAACAGCAGCAGAAGTAGCCGCAGCAGCAGTATATGCAATAGCAGCAGAAGAAGTAGCACAGCAGCAGCAGCAGCAAAGGTCGAATGGAAGCAGTAGTAATGTTAGTAGACATTTTAATAGTAATAGATTGCTAGTAGTAGTAGAACAACAACAACAAAAAAAACCGCAAACTATTTGAATTGAATTATTCAGCATGTTTGTTTTTGTAAATCATCTACATCAATGTCAATTGTTGAAAATGTTAATGTTCAATGCGGATTCGCTGTCTTTTATCTGAAGTAAGTAATCAGTAACGTATAAATAAATAACACACATTAACCGGTGACGTGTTTTTGTCACGTTGAATTGTTCAGTGCTGGATTTCCTTTAGTAAAAATCAATACGTAACACGTAACTATTTTACTGAACGTAAAGCTATAGTTACCATGAACAGCTTGAAATAGCATAAAAATGTAAAACAAACAGTTATTACAACTATTGAATATCACAATCGTCGAACGTATGATAGACCAATTATCTAAAATAGCATGCACAGATTTTTAGGAGTTCTCAGTTTTTAAATATTTTCAATAGTAATGTTATTTAAGTTCGTTTTCGTAATCACAATCCAAATTTGTTTGTTACATCAAATGTCAACGTTTTCAATGACTTGTTAACTACTGGTATATTTATCGTGTGTACGTATCCATCATGTGTTCTTACATTTTCAGAGTGCTACATAATTAATTGTCCGTTTTCCTATGACGCTTCGATCATGTGTTGTTCTTCAATTTACACGAGTTTTGGACCATTTGATGCTTTCCCATCTTGTTGGTAGTAACTCAGTTGTGCTCTTCCATTCCGGGCTTACTGCAAAAAAACGGAAATTATCATCATTACATTTACCTTCATCATCATACTTATCATTATAATCTTCATCATCTTTATCACTGTCATCATCGCATTAATCATCATCATCAATCATCATCATCATCATCATCAATCATCATCATCACCATTCATCATCATCATCATGACATTAACAACCATCATCAGCATCACTATCACCATAATCACCATATTAATCACTATCGCCATTATCACCATCATGGTACGCATTCGTACAACTGTTTATAACCCTTCAAATGATTGACAAATGATTGACACGTGATTTCTTGAAAATACACTTTATTACCAAATGACCTTGTATGCACGGCGTCTGCATCGTCCGCTGATGGTCGCCGGCCTCATCCGCTGATTGTCGCCGGCATCGTCCCGTGGTTGTCGCCGGCATCGTCCGCTGGTTATTGCCGACATCGTTCGCTGATTGTTGCCGGCTTCGTCCGTTGGTTGACGTCCATATCGTCCCCAGGTTAGTGCCGACATCGTCCGCTGGTTGTCGCCGGCATTGTCCGCTGATTGTAGCCAGCATCGTCCGCTGATTGTCACCGACATCGTTCGATGGTTGTTGCCGATATCGTCCCCTGGTTATTGCCGACATCGTCCCCTGGTTATTGCCAACATCGTCCGCTGGTTATCGCCGGCATCGTCTGCCAATTGTTGTCTGTATCATTTGTTGATTGTAGCCGGCATCGTCCGCTGATTGTAGCCGGCATCGTCCACTGATTGTCGCCGGCATCGTCGATGGTTGTCGCCGATATCGTCCTCTGATTGTTGCCGATATCGTCCGCTGGTTATCGCCGGCATCGTCCGCTGATTATTGCCTGAATCGTCCTCTGATTGTCGCCAGAAACGTCCGCTGATTGTCGTCGGGATTGTCCGCTGGTTGTAGTCGGCATCGTCCGCTGGTTATCGCCGCCATCGTCCACTGCTTGTCATCTGCACCGTCAGAAACCACTGTCATCAATATCAAAACTATTATCATCAATATCAAAACTATTATCATCATTATCACAACTATTATCATCATTATCGTAACAAAACAATCAACATCATCACTATTATAAATATTTTGTACGTAACGTTATCATCATTTTTTTGTTTACATTTTTATCAGTCACTTCAAATTTTTGAACAAAGTCAACAAATTGATGAAACAGAACTGACATGAGAAATATTTTATTTATCACGTAATGCTACCACGTGCGAAAGTGATAGCTATAACTATCACGTGCGCATGTGATAACTAACAAATGAGAAAACGTGAACTATTTGCCTTATGATCACAATGGAGGTCGGGTATAGGTAATTGTTAATTGTTGATTCCCGACCTCCATTTTGAAAATATGGCAGATAGGTCACTTTTTCTCCTTAATAAGTTATCACGTGCGTGATAGTTATCACGTGTGTACTTTATAGCTATCACGTGTGTACTTTATAGCTATCACGTGCGCACGTGGTAGCATTACGTGCGCGCACGTGATAAATACAATATTTTCGATGTCCCCTCTATGCCGCCGAAGTTTAGCATGCAACAATGAAGAAAAGTTACATCCTTGAGGTATACCTTGAGGTATACATATAGTGAAGAATTGTGACAGAAATTTACCGTTGATGCTCGTTAGGTCTGTTAGTTTCCGTTGGTCGCCATGGTCCATGCGCACTGAGTGTGGGCAGGCAGCGGATGGAGCTGGTCGGCGTCGAGCTCCGATTGTCGTCTGCATCATGCTCGCGTACGTGTAAATAATAATAATAATAATAGTAAAACCTTATCATTATCTTGAAATGAATATTATGTAATTCTAATAGAACACTGAAAACTCATCAAGAATTCTCTCTTAGAAACAAAATTTTAAACAAATGTATATCACTCATAGGCAAATCAAAGCTCCACAATTTACTACCATACTTGCACGTAGGGTCTGTTGTTTTCAGTTCTTGTTGCATCGTGGTTTGTTTGTTGCCAGCATCGTGGTCTATTTGTTGCCAGCATCGTGGTCTGTTTGTTGTCTGAATTGTGGTCTGTTTGTTGTCTGCGTCGTGGTGTGTTTGTTGTCTGCATCGTGGTATGTTTGTTGTCAGCATCGTGGTCTGTTTGTTGTCAGCATCGTGGTCTGTTTGTTGTCAGCATCGTGGTCTGTTTATTGTCTGTTTGTTGTCTGCATCTTGGTCTGTTTGTTGTCTGCATCGTGGTCTGTTTGTTGTCTGCATCGTGGTCGTTTATTGTCTGCATCGTGGTCTGTTTGTTGTCTGCATCGTGGTCTGTTTGTGGTCTGCATCGTGGTCTGTTTATTGTCTGTTTGTTGTCTGCATCTTGGTCTGTTTGTTGTATGCATCGTGGTCTGTTTGTTATCAGCATCATGGTCTGTTTGTTGTCTACATCGTGGTCTGTTTGTTGTCTACATCGTGGTCTGTTTGTTGTCTGCATCGTGGTCTGTTTGTTGTCTGCACCATGGTCTGTTTGTTGTCAGCATCGTGGTCTGTTTGTTGTCTGCATCGTGGTCGTTTTGTTGTCTGCATCATGGTCTGTTTGTTGTCTGCATCACGGTCTGTTTGTTGTCAGCATCGTGGTCTGTTGTTGCCTGCATCGTGGTCTTTTTGAAATCTGCATCATGGTCTGTTTGTTGTCAATATCGTGGTCTGTTTGTTGTCAGCATCAACGTCTATTTCAGTTTGTTGTCTACATCATGGAATGTTTTTTGTCAGCAACATTGTCTGTTTGTTGTCTGTATCGTGGTCTTGTTATTGCCTGCATCGTGGTGTGTTGTCTGCATCGTGGTGTGTTGTCTGCATCGTGGTCGGTTTGTTGTCAGCATCGTGGTCTGTTGTCTGCATCGTGGTCGGTTTGTTGTCAGCATCGTGGTCGGTTTGTTGTCAGCATCGTGACCTGTTTGTTGTCAGCATCGTGGTCTGTTTGTTGTCAGCATCGAGGTCCGTTTGTTGTCAGCATCGTGGTCTGTTTGTTGTCACCATCGTGGTGTTGTTATTGGCAGCATCGTGGTGTTGTTATTGGCAGCATCGTGGTCTATATATTGTCAGCATCGTGGTCTGGCTGTTGTCAGCTTCATGGTGGTTGTCTGCTGCTAGATACTGCTAATATATTGCTGAAATTATTTGCAAAAATTGAAACACATTTTCCATGGAAATATTTTATAATGACATACGGCTCTACTTCTGCAAAATAAAAATATGCTTCTTTTCTAAAATGACTTCTTTCATTGCGAGTGTATTGTTACTGTAATTCATTTCTTTTATTGAGATTTAAAGACTGAAATTGTCATCATTAAAGTAAACTCTTCCGCACATCAAGGATTTTATTACTAAAATATATTACCACGTGATATTGGCGTGATGGAGGCAAGATCACCAGTTGCATCCAGCTCCGTTTGTCGTCTGCATGTTCTGAATGAAGGCCGTGTATCAAATGGGTCGTCTGCTAAGAGGCATTTTGCAAACGGACTATTGTTTGACTGGTTATTATTTCAAAAGAAAATGTCTCCAGAGCTATTTAATATATATCGTGACACCGAATGACTTAAAATTTAAAATTCCAACAGTTAATATACACGCATGTTTTTTTATTCTAATCGAAAATGCATTTTGTGTATCTGTGTCTGCAATTAAGTGGCATGAATATATTTTTTTTTAAGTAACATTTGAACATATAGGTAAGCATTTTTCGACTGGAACGAGAATTTATATATCTGATTTAAAGAAAAGTGACGAAAAACGCGTTTTTGCTCTTATACTTGGGATTCTATAAAGTTTTAATTTACTGGTTTTAAACCTAAAAATATAATTAACTCTCGTATCGTTGTCCTTCATTGTCGACTGCATTTGGCGTTTGGATGTCGCCTGCCTTACACTCTGCTCGGATGTCGTCTGCTTAGAGTTTTTGTTGACTAAAACATTGCCTGAAAATTCTAATCAACAGTTTAAGAATAAAACATAGATCGTGTTATCGTCGCCATCCATTGTCGTCTGCACCGATCAAGTTGTCGCCTGCAGCGATCTCTAGTTTTCGCCTGCACCGATCTCTAGTTGTCACCTGCACCGATCTCTAGTTGTCGCCTGCACGAATCTCTAGTTGTCGCCTGCACCAATATCTAGTTGTCGTCTGCATGGAGCAAATCGGAGCGTGTGGTGTCGTCGGAGTCGCCTCGGAGAAATGGCACTGCTGCTGCATATCAATCACGTTAGTCAGATATGCATACATAAATAAATAAAATATTTATTTTATATGTAATTGCATGCCACAGTGATGTTTTTTACGACATTGTGTCCATTGCTTCAGAGCAGTAATATAAGTCTGTTATTTTTATTATTATTAATATAAAGGCAAATAGCAACTTAAACTTTGGACACAAGTATCTTATGGTTTTGTAATTCCCAGTGTTTTGATTGTCAGAAAAGACTAGTATTTATTCATTTGAACTCCCAGGTCATGATCCTGACAAGCCAGACGACAGGGTGGGGGCGCCCTTTCCATCTTGTCGCCTGATTTGACAAGACCATGGGTTGAGAATTCCTTTTTTCCGATTATTAAATAGTTAAAATCAAGTTTTAGTCACAAATAAATATCGTCTGTTTATTTTACAAATTATTGTACAACCCAATCCCGAATTTTGAGTCAAAGCTGCCATTTGCGTCCACAAAATCAATTTAGAAAGTTTATATGTAAAGGATTAATGGAGGTGGCAGTGGTGTACTGGATATGGTGTCCGCCTTGCGATCCCCACTCGAAAGCGTTGCAATGATGTTCCTCTAAAGAAAGGTTCAACGGGGCGTCGTTGTCGTCGGCAACGGGGTGTGGTTGTTGCAACGGGATGTTGTTGTCCTTGGAAATGGAGTGAGGTTGACCTCGGCAAAGGGGCGTTGTTGTTGTTGTTGTTTGCTGCTAAAGATTGCTACAATGGCTACTAAAATTATAATAAATAAAACCTGATAATTGCCAACCAAAAGTGTTAACAATCACGGTTACAATACTTCCATTGTTAAGAGTATTGACCGTTATTGCCACGCAGTATTTTTAAATGTATGGCGAATAATATCCACATTAAAACAACATAATTAAAAATACTGAACATACAACTATGATCATTTTCTTTATTATATTGAGGCGTATAACGCATATTAAAACCAAAGTAAATACAATAGCTCTATACGATTATTAAAAAAAGTTTTGTTTACTGCCCATTGCCGTCGAGTCAGTTGGTTTTCGTTGTCATGTTGTCCTCCATTTGTTTCCTGCGCATGCGTCATTGGAGCACAATTGTCGTCTGCATCCAGCTCGTTTTTGCGTGTGAATCATCTGAAAGTAGTCCGATCGTTTATCGTCTCTGCTAAAGAGGCATTTACAATAACGAACTCTGGTTTAAATAGTTATTTCTTGAAAATTGAAATGGCCATGCCTCTCTGAGTTATTGACACCGTATTACTTGAAAGTGGAATTTTTAGCAGTTTAGAGAGCACGTGTTTTTATCAAATCGCAAATAAGTTGAGTGACTCATGGGTGGCTACAATCCAGTAAAATACATAGTCCTAGACGTAACATATGTTAAGGATCTTGTAACTGCTTTAGAACACAAAATAACACTTAGCTCGGGTTATTGTCTCATCCATTGTCGACCGACTCCATTTTGGACATCATAAGCATCGAACTGTGTGTGCCGACCGCCTCGGACTCTGTTGCATCGAGCACTGGCTATCACCTGCTAAGTCTGAAAATTCTCATCAGCCGAATAAAAATAAAACTTAGCTCGTGCTATCGCCGCCATCATTGGCGTCTGCATCCAGCGCTGGTCCGCACTGCTTTCTTGTTATCCTAAGCATCGCTGGAGTAGAGGTCGAAGAGACGGAACCGTAGCAGCATAGCGGTCACTTCGGTGACCGCAGCATAAATACAAAGAAGAAATACATAGACAAATCAATAAAACACTTTGTATCAAATGATATAATATATATATAACAGTGATGATAATACTAGTATATATATACTAGTATATATATATGTTATCATCACTGTTATTATAAACATAAATGACAACTAAAACTTTCGCATTTTGAGCTTCAGTATCTATTCCATCCCATTTTATGATCATCATAAAAGACTAGTATTAATTACTTTGAACTCCCAGGTCATGGCCCCGACAAGCCAGACGGCAGGGTGGGGGCGCCCTTTCCATCTTGTCGCCTGATTTGACAGGGCCTTGGCTTGAGAATTCAATTAAACAATTCTCATCTTTTCCGACTGTAAAATGTATATAGTTAAAATCAATGTTAATCTAAATAACGGAAATGTATATGTATCAAAAGTCAAATTTGTGTACACCCCAAATCCGAATTTTGAGTTAAAGCTTCCATTTATGTACACAATTTAGAAAGGGTATATTTAACGTAATGATGACTTAGAAGCTTAAGAAGAGTTCAAACTATCTAGTGAAAACATATAATCAAATTTTATTAAACTTTGCCTCAAATCAACTTTCAAATAACGTGAATACGTGATTTTATTATGACTTATCTGTTGCCGGTATCCGATAGCAACCTGCCTCGTTCCCGCAATCGTTTCGAAACAGGAGCACCGTCGAAGCGTGGCATGCGTCTGCACGAGATCGATAAAACCTGTCAACTTGGCGGCCCATGGACTGGAACCGGAAGAAAGCGTCTATAGGAGACAGATGCTTATTGGGGTCTTTGGATCACGTGACATATAAAATGTGGGGACAAGAACAAGAAATGTGTATGTATTGAAAACAAAATGTGCCTATGCTACCAAAACATGGCGACATAAAACAGTATTATGTTTGAAAAGAACTTGAACTGTGCAAAGTTGTGTAAATACATGTAGAATATTTGTGTTTTTTCAATATTTCGTAAATTCAAACTCGTGTTGTAGGTGCAAATTATACAAAAAATACACACGACAAAATCTCACTACTGGTCATGAACGTAATTCCGGCCACTGTGGTGGTTGTTTTTTTTTTTGTAATCTCACGTTGTACACAACTGATCAAAATTAAGCTTCACATCAATAATCCTGGGTTCGAAACTCATATAACGTGTAAGTTTAAATCAAAATGGACGATTGTAAGGTCACTAAATAAACGGAAATAAAGAACGTATAAAATGTCCATTTTACTAGCTCAAATGTACGTAAAAAATCGGCCACTTTTAGTATCATCGGCAATGTTTATAACACAATAGTTTTTTTTAATAACTATCCTTATCTAAAGAGAAACGATCAAGGTTTACAAACAAATTAAATGTTGACTAAAATATCCTACCTAAACGACTTTCTTTCACCAGTACCCCTCCCCCCTCCCCTTAAATTCTGTATAATTTAAACCGATGTTGGCAATGGTGAACTGCAAATGGTTTCGTTTCTTTCTTTTGCTTGTTTTTATTGTCTTTGTTTTGTTTAAACGTCATTTTTATGTCAAAAATAAAGTAAACAAGTTTTTAAAATTTGAAGCCAAAGGTGACGTGAGCTATAAATAACTTTAAACTTCTTTTAATTCTATTTAAGCGAGATAATTCAATTTGAAAATTTTAGTGTATAGCTGTGAAATTTCACCTGTGCGGGTGTATGCGTTTTATGTGAGTAAGTAAACAGTTATAACTGATATGAATAAAATAGAGAATACATTATTCAATTAAATATAGATACCATAAGTATGAATATAAATTTCTAAAAATAAGAAACATATCATTCATGATGCGCATCGATAAGTCTGAGGGCAGTATTGTCAAAGGGACCGATTTGTCTACTGGATTGTTTTACTAGAACAGGGACCGGATAAATCTAGGGGCCGAATAAATCTAGGGGCCGAATAATCTCGATACCTTGAGTAACCCCTTCACTGAAGAAGGCTACAACATAAACTTACCGGGGCTGCCTAGAGTTTACGATGATATTGGTATTGAATTCAGCGAGAATTGTAAGAAAATCAGCGATAACCGAATTTAAAGAGAAAACATGTTTGGTAAAAATAGTGATGTGATCTTTTAAACAGAGGCCGGTGTTTCCTATTTCGTCAAATTTGCTTGTGGAAATGTGTTAACGGTTAGAAGAAATAATAAATTTAAATCTGCAACACCATATTTTCGGTGCGTGCGTATGATGACGCCCGTTTCCCCACGTGACTCAATATTTCCTTTTATGATACTGAGATTTCAATTCAAACGTAAATAACGATATACTTACTGAAATCGAGAAATCTATAGAAGTATGTTGCTATAGAAAGTTCTTTTGCTAATCGTTTTAAAACAATATTAATCTCTATCGCAAAAATGCTTTTTGAAGGGTGGCCGAATATTTACGTACAGGCCGGAATTACGTCCATGACCAGTAGGTTGAAAGTCTATATAAAATAGAAACAAATTACTAAACTAACGTACAAAATAACAATGCAAAATTAGTTTACAATCTTAAATTTAACTGATTAAAACTATTCGAAGTCTCATTTATACAAACTGCAACAATAACACGTATTAGACTTACATTTACATGATTATCCATAATAAACTCAAGTTTAGAGTTCTGAGTTGAAGTAGTCCGCAGTGTCAGATTGTATGACATCCATCTTGCACGGGAACAACGAACAAATGGTGCGCGCGCGCCTTTTTTCAATGTATTCATGCGCAGTAAACATCGCCGAATCACAATCGACGTTTCAACATTCCAAACCCAATCAAAACCCTAGATGCAAAATCGAAGGCATAAGAGGCGCAAAAAAAGCGCTCATCAAAATTCGCGTGGAAACCGCCCAGAGTAACATTGTTCTCCCGAAAAAGTAAAAACAAATCGGATTACCAGTGGCGTAACTAGGCACACTTCGTTTAGCACGTTTAGCTTACAGAGAGATAAGAAGACCAAAGAGCACGAAAAAATCCGCACCATCATAATGACAACGTTGTATCAGTCATCTTGAATAAATATGTTTTGTATGTTCTTTAGATTTACATTATTAATAAATGTTTGTACAGTTTAGAAAAATTACTGAACTTACTGCGAGTATAGTCACATTTGGTCTAGCTACTCCCCTGATTACAATAATGTCACGGTCTGCATGCACGTGTTTTACATGTTACAGCTTTAGCAGGCAAAACTGGCCAATCAGATTTCATCAAGATGTCTTTACATACGAAACAATTGTTGCCGGGGTTGGTATGGGTTAACTTTCAAGCGACGAAGTTGGGGAAAACAATAACTCGTGCAAAGGCTGTAAATAATATAATTATTTATAATATAAAATTATAAATAAACATCTGTATAGATGTAACGAAGAACAACGAATCCTCCTTAAATATATCGAAATACAAAAGACATGATTCATGTTGGTTGTGTGTACCGACTACATAACAATAGAAAAATACAAAGAAAATAAATACAAATATCAAAATACAAATTTACAAACAAATAGAAGATATTACAAGTAATACCGTAATACAAACGCGGCATATAAATTATAAGCTAACTATAATTACATGTAAATAATATAATTATTTATAATATAAAATTATAAATAAACATCTGTATAGATGTAACGAAGAACAACGAATGACGTGAAAACGTGATTCAATGTACTTCAGAAAATCGCCAATGGACAATTGAAATATCGAACTGATTTAAAGTGAAACATGGATTAGTTTTTGGTAACAGAACGAATTACGCTGATTGAACTACTTTACTCGAAACTACTGACTACTGGTCACTACGACTACTAATTATTGAAATAATTGAAAACATGAGATTTTAAGTGAACAAACATAACAACGTACATTGCTATCAATTTATTTCACAATTAATAATTCCATGATAATAATATAAAATATTATCGCTACAACACAATGAATATAACTGATAATATCTTGCATCTTTTATTTGATTATTAGCGTCCGTATTCCAGAAACATCCTAATTAAAATCTTAACCTTAAAATCATCATATTTCATAAGATTTTATTTCATATTTAAATGGCTGTGTGCTGTTGATTATTATTAACTGCTGTTACTGGGTTTGTGCATTTTTGTTATGAAAATAATCTTAATATTGTGAACAGATTTCTGATAATAAGAGTATGAGTTCAATGTCAGTTTTCGTAGAATTAACAAACGAAATCTTTATAAGAACAAACGTGCAATTTTAAGAAAATGATCATTAATATCTAAGGACATATTTCAGTTTTTGATGATGAAACGATTTCTTAGTGTGTTTCTGAATATAGAGAAGTAAAATACCGAGCAATAACGAATGTGCGTGTAGTATGGATAAAAACTAATATCAGTTATTAAAAAACCCCGGCCTCTCGAGCTTCAAATTAAATGAAAGTTATTATCTATTATTTCTATTTGTTCTCATGTGCAAGGTCTACAACAAAATGCACGCGAATGCATTACAAAAACAAGAGCTGTCTCAGGACAGCGCACTCGACTATTCATACTTCTTTGTCAGAGTTATGTGCCTTAGTCAGTGGCCTTACATAATGACCCCGAAGACATGTGTGATGTTTCAACTGAAGATTTGTAGTAGTTACAGAGAAATGGGCATGCACACAAGCATTTACAAAAAGGCCAATGACCTTATATAATGACCCTGAAGACATTTGTGACCTTCAATTGAATAGAGCATTACGCCGACGAAGGCAAACGGGTGAGTAGAATAGCTCAGATTATTCGGTGAATAGTCGAAGTAACAATTTGTAACATCGCAAGTTACCCACGTCTTCTGATTCCGACATTGAGTTTACAATTGCCCTTTTTCTTCCGAAATCACTAAAACTTGATTTTCGACACTCATACTTGATTGTTAATAATTTTTTTGTATCAAAACCAGATTTCTAGAAATAATTATGAATCTGGCATCTAAGCCCTTATTCACCAACCTATTCGTAGACTTTAGAATAAAGAATAGACTCAGACTCAATAAAAATACTTCTGCGTTCGCAAATATGCTGGGTACCAATGTCGCTATTGTCATTAAAGAGTGTATGTCCGATTTTACAACATATATATTTGCATAAATTAAACAACCCGATAAAGTTAATCACCATAAACCAATGAGGTTGTTTCTACATGTGGCTAATGAAAACAGTATCTAGTTATTTTTGTCACCGGTTACAATCAATGCTGCCCAATTCAATAACAAGAGCTGTCGGAGGACAGCGCGCTCGATTTGTCTTGTACTTGTCAGAGTAACTAGCATTTTTCTAAAAACACCCTCAAGCTATTCCTGATATAGAAGCTTATCGAAAAACTTTAACCTACCCACATTTCTTGCACTATAAGTTTCGATGTGTAAAAAGACTAGAGTTAACTAGGGTTACCAAACTTGGCCTATGGGTTCATTATAATAAGGGGGAATAAATGTTTGAAGTATGAATTAAGTAATCCCTCAAGCCATTCCTGAGAAACTAGCTTATCGCAAAACTTTAACCTAGACGGACGACGATGCCGACACCGACGCCGGGCGAGTAAAATAGCTTGCCTTTTCTTCGAAAATTCGAGCTAAAAAGTGAAATTAATTATCAAATGACATAAACGCGAGATCGTATTTTGTTCAATATGAAATTTCTTAAAGATTGTAATACCAAACACATTCGTAGAATTTAGTAGAACATACAGCAATAATAATCATGTTTAAAGATCGAAATCGAAGTAATCAACACGAATGCACATCGTACACTAAGTAATTAACGCGAATAAAGATCGTACATTAATTAATTAACACGAATAACGATCGTAATCAGCACCAATAAAGAAAGTTCTTTCAGTAATCATAGAACACTAATTATTTATTACTAATTAAATACCGTTCACCAAGTAATCGTCACAAACAAAGATAGAACACTTAGTAATTATCACTTATTTAGATAGTACACTAAGTAATCATAACGATCAAGTATCTTACACTAAATAATTATCGCGAATAAGATTGTACACTAAGTAATCCTCAAGAATAAAGATTATACGCTAAATAAATCTTACGAATGAAGATCGTACATTAAGTAATCGTCACGAATAACGATAGAACACTCAGTAACAATCACTAATAAAGATCGTACATACAGTAAGTATCACTAATAAATATCGTACATAAATTAATTATCATTAAAAGAGATCGTGCACTAAGTAATCTTCACGAATAAAGATAGTACACTTAGTTATCGATACGAATAAATACCAAACACTAAGTAACAATCACTAATCGAAATTGTGAACTAAGTAATCGTCACAAATAACGATCATAAACTAAGTAACACTTTTGCATAATGATCTTACACTAAGTAACTATCACTAATAAAGATCGTGCACTAAGTACACGACACGAATAAATATATAGCAATAAATATTTATCAGTAATTAACATCGTACACTAAGTAATAATCAATAATAAAGATCGTACATATAGTAATTGCCACTAATAAAGATCGTACACTACGTAATAATAACTAATTAATTTCGTTCATGAAGTAACTATCACGAATAAAGATCGTTCAATCAGTAATTATCACGAATAAAGATCGTACACTAATTAATCCTCACGAATAAAGATCGTACACTAAGTAATCGTCACGACTAAAGAGCGTACACTAAGTTATCATCACGAATGTTGACATATAAAAGTTGGACAATTTTAATTGCTGATAGGTAGGTTACTCTTAAGGTTTAGGTTTGTCTTTGTTTATATAACAAGTCATACATTTCTACAACCTTGTTTAGTTTTACGATATTTATGTCTAGCGCACAGAAAAACAAAGCAACAACAATAATACTTTCTTAGTCCTTATTGTTAATATGACACAAACTCCTACAATACCAGAACTGCGATTACAATACGATAGTAATATCAGAGCAACATGATACAGGACAATTATAAATTGTGTGTTTCTCAGAAAGAGACGTGTTGCCAGGCTAGCATTTGAGATATGAAAATTCTGTGAGCTGCCAGTATCGGAGTCTTCTAGGCTGCATTTCATGAACAAAAAAACACATACACTCGTGGCGATTTCTTTCGTGTCTGTCGTGGTAAGATAAACTATTTTAGTTTATGGCAACCAGACCAGAAGATACGTCAATGTAAGTTGAATAAATCAGCAGCAGAATCAAATAAATCGCGTTTTCTTCGCAACACCAGGATAGAAAGCCAAAAAACATACAAAACTGACTATTTCATATAAATCGTGCACTCGATGTCGCCGAGAAGCTTGATGCACGTGTACCGGTCTATACAGAATCACTCGCATCCGGTTTGTAGGCTTCCGGTTCACGAATTAACTCGGAACTAGTACGAATCTCGAAACAGGAAATATGACGCGGAGCAGACGTGCAGACGACAATTCGTGTAGAAGACAGGTCCGCGTGTCCGAAACGAGGAAAGAATTAAAGACCAGTCTATGTGCAATAAGCGTATTTTCTGACGCGTAGGGTTTCCAGAGAACATTTTAACACGATGCTCGCTATTTTTTCTCTATATACAAAGATCTAAAATTATCGTTGTTAAACTACCCAATAAACAACGCAAAAAAAAGTCCCGATTCTGAGAGGAGCATAGTAAAAAGTAGGTCCAATTACAATTGCAAAAATATGTCAAATCATGTTAGAATCGAAATAATTTTCGCATTATCGTTGTGTATCGGCCAATAGACAACTCTTTGTCGTTCTGATGCGTGGCTATTAAACTACTCGTGCTAACGTCCTCGTGGTTTAATTCCATCAGAACTCCAAATCGTTCTTTATTGGCCGATAAACAACGATAAATTGAAAATTATTTCCTTATTGAACGAAAATGATATTTACAACACACGGACAATAATTATGGGAACATTGTCAGAATTGTCTTGCCAATCAATATAAATAGTAACAAATAAAGAACACGAATACTGTCAATGTTGGTTATCATGAACAGGCACATAATAATATACTTCAACAGTGATAAAGAACTTTAAATACATGGAGAGGGACAGTGTTACTGTATACCTTAACTAACAGAAACTGTGAATGCAAGCTGTTGTTTGACCTGTGATACTATCAAGTGGTGTATCATGTTTTGCACCACTTTAACAAAACCACCAGTTCGAATTCCCGATCTCCCGATTACAAGGCGGACACCGCATCGATCACCCTAGGCTTACCGAAACTTTATTTATATAACATAATATCTATCAAAATATGTACAACATTCCATGTCCTTTAAGAACCGATTTCCTTTGTGTACATTATTGCGCGATCAATCATACAAAAGAGAAACATATATAGCATGCTACGTAGAAAGGAAAATATTTTGTATGGCAAGGTACATTACTAACGAGTATTTATATGATACCTTAGTGTGTTGTTATGAGAACTTGTACCAAGTTTCGCTGCTTTTTTATTCAAGAAACTTTCGTTAAATACATTTCGTTTAATTTTTGTGTGTAATTAATTTGACGTCACGATCGGATAACGTAAATTGAAAGTTCTTTTATTCCAGTTGTGAAATGCACTAAAATATTTCGAACATTAAAAATGCATTCATACAAAGACATTTCAATTATTTGTTGTTGTTTTTTTAATTGACATTAAAGTTAAATTGCGGACATTGAAAATGATAATAGGCAGTTTGCAATGCAATTTCACACCTCTATTTTTGAAATACAATTATATTAAAACTGGTCGCGATTAATAGTTATAATACAAATATAAAATTAATATGTACGCTACATTGCAAGTATGGCGTATATTAATTTCAAATATATATCCAAGTATAAAACGTATTTGTCATTATTTGTTTATGTAAAAAGATAGTTGCTTGTTTTTGCACTAGCGGCGTTTCAAAATGGTGAACATTTGTTTGTGTAGTATGGACAAACACAGAAAAAAAGAGAGTTGTTTTGCTGTTTATCTTCGATCAAATAAACCTAAATCTAACATTATCACGCCACAATTCACAACACCATCCAAAATAATGAGTGACTTATTCAAGAAATAGTCATTTGCAGTGTATAAAACCACACAATCAGGCAAAGTTAACGTTTTAAACAATTAAGTGCCACTTATATGTAAATACCACAGCCAAGGGACGCACCCAGGTAAAACAACCGGGCGACACAACGACGTTACATAATCTGTCGATACAACGACGTAACACAACCAGGCGACACAGCGATGGAACACAACCAGGCGACACAATGAGGTAACTCAACAGGGCGACACAACGACGTAACATAACCACTCGACACAACGACGTAACACAACCGGGCGACACAACGACGTTACACAACCAGGCGACACAGCGAGGTAACACAATCGGGCGACACAACGACGTAACGTAACCAGGCGATACAAGGACGTAACACAACCAGGCGACACAATAATGTAAGACAACCAGGCAACACAACGACATAACACGACTAGACGATACAACGGTGTAACACAACCAGGCGACACAACGACATAAGTCAACCAGGCGACACAACGACCTAATACAACAAGGAGGTATTGCGAGGCAACACAACCGGGTGACACAATGACGTAACATAACCAGGCGAAACAACGACATAACACAACCAGGCGACACAACGACATACCACAATCAGGCGAAACAGCGAGGTAACACAACCAGGCGACACAGCGAGGTAACACAACCAGGCGATAAAGCGCCCTAACACAACCAGGCGATACAGCGAGGTAACTGAACCAGGCGACACAACGACGAAACACAACCAGGCGACAAAACGATGTAACACAACCAGGCGACTCAACGACGTAACACAACCAGGCAAAACAACGATATAACACAAGCAGGCAACACAGCAAGGCAACAGAACCAGGCGACACAGCGATGTAACACAACCAGACGAAAAAGCGATGTAACACAACCAGGCGACACAGCGAGGTATCACAACCAGGCGACACAAAGAGGTAACACAACCAGGCGACACAACGACGTAACACAACCAGGCGACTCAACGATGTAACACAACCAGGCGACACAGCTATGTTACACAAACTGGCGACACAACGACATAACACAACCAGGGTACACAACGGGGTAACACAACCTATGCGACACAACTATGTTACACAACCTGGCGACACAACGACATAACACAATCAGGCGACACAGCGAGGTAACAAAAACAGGTGACACAATGACGTAACAATACCAGACGACACAACGATGTAACACAACCAGGCGACACAACGACATAACACAACCGGGCGACATAACGACATAACACAAACAAGCGACACAACGAAGTTACACAACCAGGCGAAATAACGACGTAACACAAACAAGCGACACAAACGCGTAACGCAACACAATCCCATGATAGACCACAAACACACTAAGTAATCAGCATAGGCCGCGTTTCCGTGAGTCCCTATCCGTAACCGGGTCCGTATCCTCATACGTATCCGCAAAATTTCAATTCAGAAGGCCGTTTCCATGCATCCGTGTCCGTGTATTTATCATTGTCTTTTTGTTTGATTCTGGCTATCAAAATGTTGAAAGAGATTATCAATTTTAATGATAGTTACTGATGTGAAATCAAACATATTCTAATTAATGATCATTTAACCAATTCCAACGAATTCCCTATAGTTGACAGCATTTTTTCGAATTCAGCAAATTCCTTTCAATTTGTTAGCATTGAACAAGTGTCCTACTTTTTAGAATATAAAACTAAACCCCTGTATTTTATAATATAGTTTACGCAGCATGTATATTGCCCTTCGTCTTGCTGCATTTCGTCATTACGGACACGAAAAAGCGGATACGGATACGGAAATACGGAACCGGTCCAACGATTTTCAATGTGTTCGATGTTTACCCGAACCATGAATAAAAACTGTACAGTATGTTCCCTAATGAATGAAGATCTTACACTTAAAAAACGTCACAAATAAATATTATAAACAACGCAATTACTATGAAAAATTATCATCAGTTTGTTACAAATAACAAGCAACAACTGTATAGCACTTGTGTTTTTGCGTATGGCGAAAAAGCACCTGCATGCTTAAGAGCTAATAAATGGTTATTGTTGTTGTTGATGTTGTTGTTGTTCGTGGTGGTGGTGGTATTTTAACTTATTTTCAACTTATTTTTGAACGACTTAAAAATCTTTCTTAACAAGGGCCTAGGTCGCACCTTTAAAGATTGTTTTGTGTAATAAACGGGAATGAATACTCTGTTCGTAATGTGCGTAAATCAACACACAAGTCGAGAATCGTATTCTTATTCTTTGTTGAAAAACTTGGTGCACGTGTACCAATAAATACGGAGGAAGACGGAGTTGCACCTAGGTCATGACGGTCCGTAGGAATCAATTGCTTCCGGTCTGTAAACTTCTGGTTTACGCGTCAGCTCGACCTGATCAACACAACACGTCCAACGAACACTTGGTTTATGCGATACAGAGTGTGACCAGTCCCCGTGTTTACAAAACAAGTTGAACTAAATTTTTCAGGATCAGACTAAAAATGGTGTTCACTAATATCTGGATCAATTTTGATAATAGGACAAATATATATTTTACATAATAATGAACTCCTCTCAGCGTATATCAGCGTAGATTTTCTTAATTAGATTCATGTCTTAATCAAAACTTAACAAAAAATGTATAATTTTATGTAGAAGAAAAGGTATTTCGAAAATAAAATATGTTTGAGATTCCGCTCATCTGAGCTAGAAGATCAAGTTCAGCTAAGATAGTATATGACATTATGTTCGAAAATGTAGAATATAAAGATGAAACAAAGTCATGGGCATATAATGTTAAGAATTTATTACAATGTATAGGTTTTTCTCATGTGTGGATATATCAAGGGGCTGGGGATATAGATATGTTTCTCATTGCGTTTAAAGAAAGAATTAAAGATGTATTTTTACAAAACTGGACAAATGAATTAAACCAGTCAACAAGATCAAGTTCATATACCATGTATTCTGTTTTTAAGTTACAACCATATCTGTACCAGGTTAATATAGATAGTTGTAGGATTGCATTATCAAAATTAAGAATGTCCGCACATAATTTAGAAATAGAAACTGGTAGATGGAAAAAGCCAGCACCTACCCCACGCGAAAATAGAACATGTTGTATATGCAATAAGTTAGAGGACGAATTCCATTTCTTATTTGAATGTTTTCTTTACACTGAATTAAGAAAACAATACATTAATAAATATTACTATGTCAGACCAAACGTACCAAAATTTATCGAACTTCTTCAGTGCAATAATAGTAAGATAAATAGAAATCTGGCAATTTTTGTTAAAAAAGCTTTCAACTTGAGAAATACATATCATACATACTACGAATAAATTTAGCTGTATTATAGTATATACCTCTCACATGCTTACCTAATATGCTTACCTAGCATACTTTACTAAGTACACTTCTATATACAAATATATTTTAAAACATTCAAATGATATATAATCGATATGTATAACAATTTTAATTGTTGAAAATTTTCTGTATTTCAAAAGCGAAAAATATATTATACTTGTGAATACATTGTACTTCATAACGTTGTGTAATCATATACATGTTTTTTGTTATGACCTTGACATTCATAAATCTGATGTGTGTAGAACATCTTATGTTTTGATCAAAAATGAGTGTACTCATGGGCTTTACTGCCCCGATGTATTTGGAAATAAACCATCTTATAACGATCTACAGCCTAAAGCTAATCCTCTGTGAACTCTATCTCAGCTGATCTTGATCCTTTGTGAACATGGGGCCATATCTTAGCTGATCTTGATCCTTTGTGAACATGGGGCCATATCTCAGCTGATCTTGATTTTACAGCTCAACTGAGCTGAATTTAAAAAATATTCTGTTTTCGAAATACATTTTCTATTTGAGTAAATAGCTTTTCAAAACCCGGACGCGAACTGTGGCTATATAGTCGTTCTAATTCCAATATACCCGGACACAACCATCACCACCAAATATTAACAGTTGCAGAATAACTAGAGTTCACTATCGTTAAAAATCGTCTTGCATATTGTATTAAATTTAATCGACTAACAGGTTTTCAGAAACCTTGATAAAGGTGGATGCATTGATTTTGAAACGGAACAATAATCTACATGCAGATGGCATCTTTCAGAATGGTCGATGTATTGAAACTGCTGAAAGGATCTACTTACATTTTGGCTTTTAAGGACAACATGTACGTAACATATAACGTAACTGGGTGGCACTCGGAGGGCGAAGACTTCCGCAAAGGCAGCTTAATCCAACATTTATTATGCCACTAAATTATGAGTTATTCAGCAAAATGTAAAAATCTTCTTACAATAAAGGATCTTTCCCCAAAATATTCTGGACATAGACATAATCCGGATCATAAACAAATCCTATATTTGTTCAGATCGCGGTGGCGTAGTGGTTATGGTGTCCGCCTAGCGATCGGGTGGTCCCGGGTTCGAGCCTCACTCTGGGAGCGTACTCAAGTTCTCCCCCAAAGACACCAAGTACTGGTTCTACCCAGGAAACGGACTCGAGCTTTCGATGCAATCAAGTTAAATAAATAGGTTTAAACTAAAGTATTCATTTGTTCACTGGCCAATTTCCAATTTTCTCAGAGAACCTTCTGAAAATAAATTCATAACCTGTTGCGTCCAATTGCTTACAAAACAAACAAAATAACGCCCGCAAAACTCTTTTGTTGAGGGGCAAATGATTCGTCATATCAGAATTAGATCATATCAACATCCATCAGTCATAGATATTTACGTTCAATTTTCAAACGTTGCTTTTCTTGTCCGAAAAAATATGTAAACGATGTGTTAATATGTCTCATGAAGTTGAGGCTGTTTTTTCACAGAATGCAATGCACTATTGTGATAATAATATCTATTCACGGTTTCTGGAGTGCGTCACATAGCCTTGTTGTGACTGCTTATCAAAACATAATAATAACTACGACATAAACTACTAGTATAATTAGAAACAACAACAACTAGATGCCTGTTGGCAAGATTGTGACCATATTTAACCTGTGACCTGTAAGTGTGACATTGACCATTGAGCTAGGGTCACAGGTGCGAAACGCCGTCTACACATAGTGAAAATGTGTGGCAAGTTTTTTAAAATTCCCTAATGAATGATGAATCAACAGTCCGGACAAGAGCGGACGCACGCACGCACATACACCGAACCGCCATTGAGCAAGGGGGCTCGACAAAAACGGTTTCCAATTATGCTAGCAAATTTGTATTTGTATATTTAGTTTTACATTTTTTAATATACATATTGATTCGATGGTAAATGTATTTTACTGTTTTGAATTTGTTGTTATTTGGATTTCACACAGAAAATTTTATCTAAAATATTCACCTAAGTACATCGTATGTTTAGATTTCCCATATAAGCTTTTTAAATACCAGCCCTGGACATATATAATGTATTGTAAACATACTCAGAAAACCCTGACCGCAGATTTCGAAAGAGACTCAATTGACTGTTGTTCGAAGTTACCACATCTGAATTATTGCTTCTTATGCAAGATTGTACATGAATTGTCAAATTTAGATTCTAGTCTGTAATATTCATGGACCAAAGGACCATTGTATCTGAGCGACATTTTAAAAACAACAAATTTGACAGAAACTTGCAGACGACTGTTCTTATTATAGCAATAATTTGCCAAAACAATCTATTTCTTTGATGAAACCTGTTAACGACTTAAGCTTCACTTGTGAGGGTGGCGAAGTCAAACCGTATGATTGTTAAGTGTGAAAATCAACAACAAAAATCCGAGAAATCGTGCTTTACTGGGCAACAAAACGATATCAATTAAACCCAGTCAATTGGTGTTATTTTTACTATCGTGCACGTGTTGTCGTCGAGAAGCTTGTCGCACGTGTATCAGTTTATACGCAGTAAAACGGAGAGGGAGAAGTCAGGACCGTTCATTGCAGTTACTTGCTTCCGGGTTGTAGTCTTCCGGTTCAACTTTTTCAGATGTTCTAATCCGACATTGGATATGTGACAATAATTCGCGCAGACGACAGTTCCAGAAACCGGAAGGAATGATATGCCGCGTAATTCGTAACATTTTAAATGAAATGTGTATATTTCAGTGAAACGATTTGACCATTATATAGGGGAGAAAACAATGTGCATGAAACATGAAACCATGAAACATATAGATTTTTGTTTATTGTAAATGATGAATGTCACACTGGCATGCAACATTAATACAACGAGTAAAACACTCTGACATCTTTAGAATGTTTTTCACTTCGGGCACATAGAAGTTCTATCGAATATAATACGACTAATTTCAAAACTGACAATGTTATTTCCAGACGACAGCCATAGGTTGATAAACAAATCCTCTTATTGTAGGGTTGGAAATAGAGAGTGAATATTTTCATCAAAACAAATTGCATTAATTCGCTGTAGAACACGTACAATATACTTATGAAATAATTTTAGATTTAAAGTTGTTTATCGGCTAATAAACAACGAGTTTGAGTTTTGATGCGTAGAAATTAAACCACGAGGGCGTTAGAACGACAAATCGTTGTTTATTAGCCAATAAACAACGATAATGCGAAGATTATTTCGTTTCTAACATGACCTGGCAACATATTCCGGAATTACAATCCCAAATATATTTTACAGTTTCGGAACTATTTTCGGGTTGTTTATTGGTACCGTAGCTTAACAACGGTAACTTGTGTTCTTTGTCTATAGAAAACACTGCGCGTATCATGTTAGAATATTTATTTCAAATAATTGCGGATGTTTGTATTTCGCTGCTTAAATTAAATTAAACAGCAATTTTAACATGACACGCGCAGTTTTCTATAGACAAAGAAGAAAAAATTTCGTTGTTAAATAGCCAATAAACAACTCGCAAAAGTCGTAAAATATAGTAATTGCAAAATTTGTTGTCATGTCATGTTATAATCAAAATAATTTTTGCTATATCGCTGTTTATCCGTAATAAACAGCGATTTTTCGTTCTGATGCACGTATATTTAAGATTCGATTCGATGAAAATTTCGATTTTTCGTTGTTTTTATCGGCCAATAAACAACGATTTGGAGTTCTGATGCGTAGGAATTAAACCACGAGGGCGTTAGCCCGAGTTGTTTAATAGCCACGGATCAGAACGACAAAGAGTTGTTTATTGGCCAATAAACAATGATAATGCGAAAATTATTTTGATTCTAACATGACTTGACAAATATTATTGCAATTGTAAAGATAACTTTATTTTCCTATGCAACGCTCATAATCGGGACTTTATTTGTTCTTTATTGTTTATTTGGTAGTTTAACAACGATAATGTTGTTCTTTGTATATAGAAAAATAAGCGAGTAGCATCAGAACTTGAACCCGTTTTAATTTACAGATAAACAACTCAAAAGCAACAATTATTTTGTATTTATACATGAATGCGTGGCGCCAAACAACATGTGACCAAACTTACCGATTACTTTCTCCACAGTTTAAGTCTATACAATTGAATTACCGGTAGAGATATATTTAACAGGCGCATTAAAGATACAAAATAAAAGATAAAATAAGAGGGCCAAATGGCCCCGGGTCGCTCACCTGTTGAATGAACCATTATAGCTCGTAAAAGGTTAATAGCGTATTCAGAGATGTGACAATGGACCACTGACAGCAATGTTTTTAGTGAATCAAAACAATTTGACGGAATTTAATAAATGGAAGAAATATTTATGTGAACTTATCTCAAAATCCAGCAAGTAGTTTCAGACAAGAACATTTTCAAAAAAAGAAGATAGAATGTCAACCAAGGAACATTTGTGCAAACTTATTTTTAAATTCCGGTCGGTGGTTTCTGACAAGAAGATTTCCAAAGTTTTCTATATATCATATAAGGACAACTGCCCAACCCCTTGACGGTCATATATTTTGCAAAATGATTTAAAGAGATTTGGTAGAGGATCACCCAAAGAACATTTCTGTAAATTATTTTGAAATCCATTCAGCGGTTTCGGACAATAAGTTTTCTATATAGCCATATAAGGAAAACTGCCCCGACCCCCCAGTGGCCATGTTTTTTTAACGAATCAAAACGATTTAAAGACATTTGGTAGATGATCACCCAAGGACTATTTATGTGAAGTTATTTTGAAATCTGGTTAGCGGTTTCTGAGAAGATTTTCAAAGCTTCCTATATAGCTATATAAGAAAAAAAAAGCCCCAACACCTGGCGGTCTCTTTTTAACGATTAAAAACGATTTGAAGATATTTTTTGTAGAGGGTCGCCCAATGAGTATTTATGTGAAGCTATTTTGAAATCCGGCCAGCGGTTTCGGACATGAAGTTTATTTAAAGTTTTCTATTTAGCCATACAAGGAAAACTGCCCGCCCCATGGTGGCCATGTTTTTTAACGAATCAAAATACATTGAATAAAGTTTAGTAGAGGGTCACCCAACAAACATTTCTGTGAGAAAATTTTGAAATCCGGTCAGCGCTTTCTAGGAAGAAGATTGTAAAAGTTTTCTGTAAAGCAAAAATAAGGAAATGTGCCCCCCCCCCACCCCCTGGCGGCCTTGTTTTTTAACGAATCAAAATGATTTGAAAGCATTTGGTAGAGGGTCACCAAAGGAACATTTGTGTGATATTATTTTGAAATCCGGCCAGCGGTTTCTGAGGAGAAGATTTTCACAATTTTCTAAATAGCTACCGGTAAAGAAGGAAAACGGAACCACCCCCTGGCGGTCATGTTTTTTTTAAGAAATCAAAATAATTAAAAAAAATTAGTAGAGGGTCACCCGAGGAACATTTCTGTGAAATTATTTAAAATCGAAGCAGTGGTTTTGGACAAGAAGATTTTTTAAAGTTTTCCAGTTTTGTAAGTTTTAGGTTGCCATGGCAAAAATAGTTTTCTAGATATTCAAATGAATTGAAGGACTTTGTTAAAGAACCATCCCAGGAACATTCCCGCCAAGTTTGCTTAAAATCCGCCAAGCGGTGTCAGAGAAGAAGTTGTTTAAAGTAAACATATTGACGACGACGACGGACGACGACGACGACGGACGGTGACTGACTAGAATAGCTCACACTTAAGCACTCGTTTTCGGTGAGTTAACAACAACAAAATTTTATGGTAAAACACGTGACCATATGTTTTATGGAGAACTTTCTGTGAGTCTGGTCCTTTAGATAAGTTAAATTTTGTAAATACCTCACCGTTGTTATAAAATCCTGATTCTGTTATAGAGGGGACATGAGAAATATGTTATTTAACACGTGCGCACGTGTTGGCTACCACATGCGCACGTGTTAATCATGATGTGCGCACGTGTTAACTATCACGTGCGCACGTGATAGTTAACACGTGCGCACGTGAAGATTAATACGTCCGTACGTGATAGTTATTACGTGCGCACGTGATAGTTAACACGTGCGCACGTGATTATTAACACGTGACGTGACACAACCAAGCGACGCAACGATAGGACACTATGACTGTAAGTAACCACAGTACCTCAACCTTGAGCACTTTGTGTACAAGTTGGTACGATCGTCCTATGAACAAACACCAATCGGCATTCCATTTCGGAAATCTTTCTAGGTTAATTTTCATGTAGACTTCCGGTTTACAAGTACCGTCGAGTTCACCCGTATTTAATCCACGACACGGCTGTTCCGTTTTAGAAAATGGGACACGTGACATGGTGCAGACGACAAGTATGCAGACGTTAAATTATGCAGACAAAAGTTGCACGTGTCCAGCACGTGGCTGGAAAGATGGACTTATTGTAAATCTATTGAAACGCTTTCCATGATTAACTTTTAATAATGGTGCATAGAGTATAATTTTTAATAAACCACATGAACAATAATTTATGGAATTTTTTAATTATGAAGGAATCTAAAGAAAGCGGATAAACATGTGTATTACCATATCACGATTAGTCAAACAAAAAAGACATCTGACACTTCATAATGTGATACATCCTTTTTTAGTTAAAACCGATTTACCCAGCGCAGTACAGAAGATCATAATTCTGTTAAAATACCAAAAAAAAAAGAGTTATGGGAAAGTCTGCATCTGATACTGGAGTTGATGACGAGGGTATATTCCAAGTTTCAAGTGAATAAGTTGAGCGTAAAAAATAGGTTTGTTTTAGGTTACCCGACCTACCCTAAAAAATGCCCCGACCATACAACATTTTATTGAGTTTGTCAGATATAATTTTATTTTATTTACATTTTTCCATTAGTTAAAATGTTTTTGGACAAATAAGTGTTTTGTTTTGATAGCATCCACGTAAAAACAATACTTAAATAAGGATATTACAGATATGTTTTGAATATTCATTTAGTATTAGAATCTTAAAGATGACCATTTCACCCCCACCCACCCACCCCCCAAAAACAAAATAACATAAATAAATCCCTACCTACCTACCTACCCTTATTTTTTGGGGCGTGTAACCTGAAACAAACATAGTTTTTACTCCTTAATATAGAAACGAAGTTACAAGACTTTAACCAAAACATTGACCAACGTTAAGACGCTTTAGCAGGGGTGAGTAGGAAAGCTCACATATTCTTCAAATATTTGAGCTAAAATAACAATATAACTTTTTATGAATGATGATGTTTAAAAAATATACCTTATTGGTATCGACATATAGAAATAAATGATTTAATAAACGCATGCTTTTACGTTCACCTTAAATACGATCATAAGGCATACTAATATGTTGGTAAAAAAGGTAAAATATTATTAACTCAGTTATTTATTCAATTACTTTTTATTCGCTTCCAAAACAATAAAAACTATATACACGTGAGCTAAAATGTTATACAAAACATAACGAATTTTAAATTGTAAACAATATACATGTATCGTATATTAATATCAGACTTATAATCAGGTCGAGATAACCTAAGGGAAGCAACTGCCATTAGGAACTGGCCAAGAAGTAGTATCGAGTTGTCTTCCGTGCTATGTAGGTAGTTCATTTTTATTTGAATTGTTTAGATTGTTATTATATATTATTATATTCGCAAATAATTTTTGTTTAACTGTTATGAGTTAGTAAGTAGCAGGCATTACATTTATTTCAGTTAAACAAAAAGCAACGATCTACATGTATCGAAAACGCATCGGGCATTACAATGAAGGCGTAGGAATTAAATTAATATGTACGATTATAATTAATTAATCAAATAAACGACATAACACCATGTATTATCTACGTTGTTGTTTATTTAATTTCAAACTATGATGTGACACAGACATCTTAAATCTTGTCATTAAATTGAGGCGATACACGGTTGAGTCTAATCCTAACATGATACTCGCTAATTTGTCTATACACTGAGAACACAATTATCGTTGTTAAATTACCCAATAAACAACGCAACAAATAGTCCCGATTCTGAGCGGAGCTGGTAAAATGTAATTTCATTACAATTGCAAAAATATTTGTCAAATTATGTTAGAACTGAAATAACTTTCGCATTGTCGTTGTTTATCGGCCAATAAACAACTATTTGTCGTTCTGATGCGTGGCTATTCAACCACTCGAGCTAACGTCCTCGTGGTTTAATTCCTATGCATTAGAACTCCAAATCGTTGTTTATTGGCCAAAAAACAACAATAAATCGAAAATTATTTCTTAAATAACACACATACACGAAAAATCGTTGCATTTGAACAACAATAAATAACTATCGTAATAACAAGCGTACATGATATAACAGCAGCGAAACAAGTCGCGTTAATAAACACGTCAAAATAAATATAAATATATCAACCTCCAAATACAGCAAACATGCTCATCATGACAATTATCCAACCAAGCGACACAACAGCGTAACACAACCAGGCGACACAATAACAGTACACAACCAAGAGACCAAACAATGGAACACAATTAGGAGACACAACAACGCAACACAACTAGGCGACACAACAACAGTACACAACCAAGAGACCAAACAATGAAACACAATTAGGCGACACAACAACGGAACACAACTAGGCGACACAACAACGTAACACAACTAGGAGACAAAACAACGGAACACAACCAAGCGAAACAACGACGGAGCACAACTAGGCGTCACTACAACGGAATACAACAAAGCTACATAACGATGGAATTCAACCAAGTGTCACAACGACGGAATACAATCAAGCGACAAAACGACGGAACTCAACCAAGCTTCACAACGATGGACTTCAGCCAAGCTTCATAACGATGGAACTCAACCAAGCTTCACAACGACGTAACTCAACCAAGCTTCACAACGACGTAACTCAACCAAGATTCTCAACGACGAAACACAACCAAGCATCACAACGACGAACTCAACAAAGCGTTACAACGACGGAAGTCAACCAAGCATTACAACGGCTGAACCCAACCAAGCGACACAACGACGGAACTAAACCAAGCGACACAACGACGGAGCTTAACCAAGCGACACACCGACGGAGCTCAACTAAGCGACACAACGACGGAACTTAACCAAGCGTCACAACGACAAAGCTCAACCAAGAGACACAACGACGGAACTCAACCAAGCTACACAACGACGGGACTCAACCAAGCTACACAATGACCGAACTCAACCAAGAGACATAACGACGGAACTCAAGCAAGCTACACAACGACAAAACTCACCAAAGAGATACAACGTTGGAATTCAACCAGCGACACAACGACGGAACTCAACCAAGCTACACAACGACAGAACTCAACCAAGAGACACAACAACGGAACTCAACAAAGAGACACAACGACGGAAAACTCAGCCAAGCTACACAACGATGGAACTCAACCAAGCTACACAACATCGGAACTCAACCAAGAGACACAACGACGGATCTCAATCAAGAGACACAACAACGGATTTAAACCAAGCTACACAACGACGGAAATTAACCAAGCGTCACAACGACGGAACACAACCAAGCTACACAACGACGGAACACAACCAAGCGTTACAACGACGGAGTTCAACCAAGCTACAAAACGACGGAACTCAGACAGATGTCACAACGACAAAACTCACCCAAGCCACACAAGGACGGAACACAACCAAGAGACACCACGACGGTACTCACACAAGAGACACAACGACGGACCTCAACCAAGCGACACAACGACTAAACTCAACCAGGCATCACAACGACGGAACACAACCACGCGTCACAACGACGGACCTCAACCAAGCGACACAACGACGGAACTCAACCAGGCATCACAACGACGGAACACAACCATCAGACACAACGGCCGGACACAATTATGCAACGTAACGTTTCATAAACTAAATGTACACATGCTGAGTTATCGCATTATCAAGGCTTTCACTGACAGACGAACGGACGGTCCACTATGACTCAATATTCTGTTTCTACAATGCTCACTTTCTTCGTTGAATTTTACATCAAAACCATACATGAAATAAAGTTGCAGCATGATAGTTCTATGTGTATAATTACCAACACTTTTTGTTCCAACAGCATCATTTTGTAGCAATGTAATTGAATATGTGATATCCGCCGTTCGATGGGAAGATCGTGAGTTTGATCCCTACTCCGGGAGCTTGCGAATGATCTTAATGAAAAGTCATCGGTGTAGTGGATTTACCCAGATAACGGACTTGAAAGGGTCTCAATAAGCATTTGGCTTTCGACACCGGATCTTTAAAATATAACTGCAAGTTTAAACTAAACCTGACAGTCAACAATGAAATCAAATTTTGTTTTTTACAATGTTGACTTTCTTCTTAAGTGTTTTACCCAATCAAAAATCAGATCAGGAGAAAAAGGTATCCAAGCTCGGATACAGGATGTTGAATTAGAGTGGGCAAAAATATTTAGTGCAAAAATATTTAGTAACTGCAAGCAAACTACTGTTGGTCTCTCGAACATGTTAGTGTATAACGATAACACCTGAATGATGCAATATCAGCAAAAACAGCAATTAAACGAAAATACCACAGAACGGGTTTGATAATTAGTTTAATTACAATAAATCGACTGAATAATACATCATTGGCAACGAAATGCATATGCGTAAGTTATTGTCAGGTTTATAAAAAATCGAATGTTGGAAAATTTTAGAGTGGACGTACGCCTGCTTCCGCCCCCCTCTAAATCGCCTATGGTAGCGTATTTCTTGTTGTTGTGCAGTATTTCTTTTGTTGCCATAACGACCACAATTTAGTAAGACGAACAAGAAAAACAATGTGTATTATCACCTCATTGCTCTTTCTTTAAGCATATCAAAATATTGCAGGATTCACATTTTCTCATAGAAAGAGACAGACGCGCTTTCGGACAGTTATTACATCTGGGGCCATATTTTAGAAGCATCTTAAGTAGAATCGTATCTTTATATCATCATTTTTCGTAATTCTATGTTTAAATCACAGTGGCCTTAGTGTTTATTAATTTTCCACTTATTAAGAATTTAAGAAATGATAATCCATTTACCATTGTCTTTTTGCCACAAAACCCCACAACAATTTGGAGTTCTGATGCGCAGGAATTAAACCACGAGGGCCTTAGCTCGAGTTGTTTTATAGCCACGCATCAAAACGACAAAGAGTTGTTTATTGGCCAACAAACAACGATAATGCGAATATTATTTCGATTCTAACATGATTTGACATATCTTTTTCCAAAGGTAATTGGACCTACTTTTCACTATGCTCCGCTCAGAATCGGGACTATTTTTTGCGTTGCTTATTGGGTAGTTAAACAACGATAATTTTGTTGTTTGTCTTTAGAAAAGTTAGCGAGTATCATGTTAAAATATTGTTTACTCAACTGTAAAGGAATTCATATAATTAAATTATGTACATAAAATAATAGCTTTCAAAAATAGGAGCTAATTATTTTAAAGTAAACGTACAATGTTTCAGGACTAGAGCCACAGATTCCCTTTATACAATGTAGATTATATTAATGAATGTTTTACCACATCATAACGAAATTACGTTGATAAAATAAGAGAATTATGTATCATGCTCTGTACAATAATAACGGATTGATAATGAATAACTTGACCTCCGAGAGTCGGATGTGTCGCCTGACGCCAGATAGCTTACGTGAATCCAAATGAAGAAGCACTTTAGGTTAATGCTCAATTTTTTTAACATATTTATTGAAATCTTCAAAAGCATTGCACTCTGGCTAATTGCCAAGAAAATACTTATTAAAACCAAAAATGTGACACAAAAATAATTATGAAAATTTACAAAGGGCAATAACTCCGAAAGTATGAAGTTTCATGTTGATAGCTTTAATAGTCTAAGAGTTATGCTCCAGACAAGCGAAAGGAGACGCCGCCTCCGACACCGCCGCCGACGCCTCCGCCGACAAAAGTAACACCTATATGTCGCTTTTTCAGACGACACAAAAAATTAAAATTATTATTATTATTATTTATTATTATTATTATTATTATTATATAACCGATGATGATACTGAAATTGTTGAACTAATAAACGTTCATTCCCTGTATTAGAGACTGTCCTGCAACTTCACGGTATCCTCGTGCACAGTGTACAGTCAGTTAAAAGTTGCGTGCTCGATCGATGAAAGCAAAGCACGAAAAAATCGTGAAATTCGGGTGACATACAGGAAAGCTTATTTGGCGTCAGGTCGACTTTTGCTAAAAATATATTAACAACAGACACGTGGGCCCAAATTTATAAAGATTCGTAAGTCATTCTTAAGTTAGGGAAAATTAGTCCAAATCAGATCTTGCGTTTGAAATTCTATTTTTAAGAACATATTCCTCACAAATACAGAAAATTGATAAACTTGGACTAATGTTGCACGTATAGGTCCAACTATTGAAATAATACATTTCTGTGTCAGAAAATCGATTAATAAAAGTTCAGAATTTTAAGATTGTTTTTTTTTTAATGTTGGCCTTAGATTCGTTGTAAATACCAGCCCTGGTAATCCCTTGAAAAAAATATTATGGTTACAAAAGACACGTGGGGCCATATTTATACAGATTCTTAAGTCAATCGTAACTTAATGAGAAATTGCGTTTGAAACGCTATGAAAGACACTTAATCTTAATGCTTTCTAAATACATTGAACATTATGTTACCCTTTTTTCGAGTATAACAGCAACATTTACATAAAAGGTACTAAACCACCATCACAACACGGCGCGGTTTTAATTATGACGTCGCCGACGTCGTTGTCACGTTTGATAATTGATCGGGTTGTGTGTATAACCTGTAAATTGCACTAATTAAATAACAAGTCTGTTCCTAAAATATGTTTCAAACAACACAATAAACCCCAGACATCACTACAGAAAGCCTTTAAACCATACTGTTGGTCTCAACCAATAGTTGCAGTAGTCCGAGAAACTATAACTATTAATTGCAACGTAATAGTACATCACAAAAATAGTGCTCCTATTTCTTTAAGATTAATACAATTTAGTAAGTCTACATACTTGTATACGTTTTCGTACCATTTATGAAATACGTTACAGTACGTGTCTAAACTGTCTACAAAATCACTACTTGCTTTAAACATTCAGAACATTTAAACATGCCAACCGCGTACAGTTAGAACATGCATCAGCATACTTGGAAGTTAAGTTGTACACAATACCAATACTTCACATCATTAATAAATGCCAAAAAAAATGTGAACAGTATTACAATTTTGCTCCGAATCTGTTCTTTATCTAGTTTATTGCTGGCACCGTAACGTATTCTACTCTTGTATAAAAACAAACTCGCATTTTATACAAGAGCTGACTCTCTCCACTATTCAAACCGCTTTGCCACAGTTATGGGCCTTTGTCAGTAAAAAGGGGGCATAATTCTGCTTAAATACTGGTCACAGTTATGGTCCTTGGCCAGTAACCTTATATAATGACCCCGATGACATGTATTAAGTTTCAATTGAATATCTGTAGTAGATATAGAGATATAAAGTTGTTGCACGCAAACTTTAACCTAAATTTCTAAGTACAATAAGGGGCAGAATTCTGCTCAATTGCAGGTCAGAGCTATGGTCCTTGGTCATTGACCTCACATGTTGAAGACATGTGTGAAGTTGCAATTGAACATCTGTAGTAGTTACAGAGATAGGCACTTGTTGCACGCAAACCGTAGCATGAAATTTCGAAGTACAAAAAGGGACATAATTCTGCAAAATTGCAGGTCATAGTAATGGGCCTTTGTCAGTGACCTTACATAATCACCCCACAGACATGTGTGCCGTTTTAATTGAATGTCTGTAGTATTTACAGAGATATGTACTTGTTGCACGCAATCCTGAACCTGAAATTTCTCTTGCTCGCAAACCTTAACCTGACTTTTCGAAGTATAAAGAGGCCATAATTCTGCTAAAATGCTGCTCACAGTTATGGGTCTTGGTCAGTGACCTGAAGGCATGTGTGAAATTTCAATTGAATATCTGTAGTAGATATAGATATGGAGTTGCTGCACGCAAACTTAAACCTGTTTTTTCAAGTACAAAACGGGGCATAATTCTGTTAAACTGCAGGTCAGAATTATGTTATGGGTCTTGGTCAGTGACCTCACCTAATGACCCCGAAGACATGTGTGAAGTTTCAATTGAATATCTGTGGTAGTATGGACTTGTTGCAGGCAAACCTTAACCAGAGCATTACGCCGACGGCGACGCCAACGGTGACGCCAACTAACGGATAAGTAGTTTAGCTAGAACAATTCAGAGAATAGTCGAGCTAACAAGAACATATTTATTTTCGGGCAAGCGCAAAGATTTCGGGAAAGTTGAAGTGTTCATGGTCTTCGTCCGATAGGACAAGCGCTTTAACAAATTATAAGAGTAGTTCATTAATGTACTGCAAACGTATACAGTATGTCTTATGAAGTCACAGCTACATGTGTTTATTGCACTTGCTTGAAGGAACGATGAATGACTCTTACTGTTTCTAACATTTATGTTCCTGAGTCCATATCCTGAAATTTCGGAGAATTCCACAAAGGTGGATTCAACGGAAGGGGCGCAACTGCTATCAGATATTTGCAAAACGGGTAACATCGAGTTGTCTCCCTTGCTATCAAGCGGATTTATTGTTTTACTGATTATATTGAGCATTAGTTTAGTCTCGTTTACAAAGACATTAAAGTATAATTATTTCAATTTATTTGATACAGAAAAGTAATAAAGCAACGTTGTTGTTTATTTTTCGCTGGTTTAATATATATGAAATTATCCATGTAGATCTACATGCTACAAGCAAATTCGATGAATTGATATTCCCGCGGAATAAAGCATATCGAAGCAAACCAAGCAAGAGCTGTCGGGGGGGGGGGGGGGGGGGGGGACAGCGCGGTCGATATCTTTAATGGTTTTACAGAAATATCCATGTAACAAAAACTGGCAATACTCCTAAAATAATTTTAGCTAAAGTAATGGAACTTGTCATAAATCTGCACAGTGTCACCATAAAGAAATTTTAGTTGAATACCTGTAACAGTATTGAAGGTATTTCATTAAAGTTCAACAACAAAAAATGAACAAAAAATAACACCCACACTACCCAGATATGTCACTTGTCATATATCTGCACTGTGGCAAGCAAGTACGTAAAATATCTACATTTTCGGACACTGTACATTTTCGAACACCCTGTTTTGATGCAAAAATAATTATTTTTTTGTCACTATATATTTTCGGAAAATCATTTTTTAAACTATAATTAATGAATCTTAATTTTCGGACATTTTATATGACAGTGGTATTTTAGCTGAATTCTAACCTGTTTGCGTTAATCCGGTGACACATCGCACATGTGTTTATAGAACCGGATGAAGGTCATAAAACCTGGCAGATGAATGAGTCGAGGCGGTCGACCGTTACATTAGCGTTATTTGGTTAATATAATAATGCCATAAATAATTGGTTTACCCGATTTTGTATACCGGTATTGATACCATATATTAAATATGCTGTTGAAATTATCCTATCAAGGAACCAGTCTTAATTATTTATGAATAAATTCTGCTTATTTTATTCACAGTTGTTGTTTTTATGTCGTTTCAGGTACGCGATAGTAAAGCTGTGAAATTGCATTTATCTCAAAGCTTCGTAATTTTCTGTGAAACAAATCATACATGTGAAATGATTTAAAAACATCGCTAAAAATTAAAAATACTTTACGGCGTGGTATTTAACAAGCACGCGCAACTATCCGTGTATATTCGGCAAAAAACGTTAAACGCTGGACGTATCCGAACGTAATTGCAATATTGTCATAGTGTCTATAATTTCGGACACCTGTGCTTTGGGAATATTTTTTTGTGTATCCAAATTTTCGGACACGAACATTTTTAATTATTTTTAAGTGTCCGAAAATATAGATATTTTACGGTATTCCAAATTTCAGTTCAATTTATGGAACGATATTCAATATATTGGACTTAAATTTAACAAACAAATCTAAGTAACGAAAAACATTGCGCATTTTTCATTCAATAAATGGCAATAACTCTGAAGAATATTGACTGATCCAAGTGAAACTTGGCGTACATTACTGCACTATGTTAGTACATATTTTATATCTATTTTAAGTTTCATGGATTTCTACTAGCCAGTTACTGTGAAATGGCGGAGGACAGAAAAGCATAATGGACGGGCGAAAGGACGGACTGACGAGTAACGACTAGGAGTATGGATATTACACTAAGTAATTATCACAAATAAAAACATTTTGTGGTATATAGAAAATATATTTAAAAAATATATTATTCAGTTTTGGAAATGGTATTGTTAGGAAAAAAACGACATCGAAAATTAAGCATTGTCCATTATGTTCTCAAGCCTTTTCATTTACACAAGTTTAAAGCGAAATATTATGTCTCATAAGAATGTATGTATTAAACATGTTCACGAGTAGAGTGCTTGGGTAGATAGGTGAATTGCTAACCAGGGCCCGATTTTTCAAAAATTCGTAAGCATGTTATAACAGGATTAACTTTGTTTCTTTATTTTCATATGGAAATAAAGTGGACATAATAATGTGGTCAAGACGTGTCACATTTTGAATAAAAAGTCTATGTCCGATAAACACAACAAATAATATAGTGAGTTGTAAAATAATGTTATAATAGTAATTTTTATCGATGAAATAAGAGACTTAAGTCAGTTTTCCTAACGCCAAATCGAGAAATTGGAGCCAGTTACCTAACAACAGAAGCAGGCTATTGAGTTCTTCGTCGCAACGCAGGTAAGAGTTGCAGTGAAAAACAACTGCTGGTAAGTGACGGTTCGTGCCATTGTTTTCGTCGGAAGCTTGGTACACCTGTACCAGTATATACGGAAGAGGAAGGGACAGAAGTCAGTAACCACTTGCTTCCGGTTTGTAGACTTCTGGTTTACGATTCAGCTTGACTTTATCAGCATTAAAAGCCCGACAAGACGTTTCCAATTTAAACATGGGACATATTATTCGAAAGACCAATTAACGTACCGTCGTCGAACATGGAACATATGACACAGGGCAGACGTGGAACGGGAATTCGTGCAGACATTTCCGCAAAAGTTCAGAACGAGGCAGGAATCGCAGGTGTCTATGAAACGAAAGTTGGAGGGGTCGGGTGTCGTGAAGTACAATAACAAATAGCGATAGTATACTTGGTTAAAATTACAGACAAGATTGATACAAGGTAATATTCAAACATGCCGATTTGGAACTAAAATGCTAGGCACAGTACTTTATTCGTTGAATATTAGTAAGCTATACTCGTATCGTTGTGCCAAAAGTGTGTTGGTTTACCTGCCAAACATGTTAAGTTAATGTATATGAAATAGATATTGCGGTAATACAACAAACAAACAAGATCCGTCAGTGGACAACGCGCTCTTCTATTCAAAGTCTTTTAGTTGGTAAATATTTTGGAAAGTTGGTTTACCTGCCAAACATGTTAAGTTAATGTATATGAAATAGATATTGCGGTAATACAACAAACAAACAAGATCCGTCAGTGGACAACGCGCTCTTCTATTCAAAGTCTTTTAGTTGGTAAATATTTTGGAAAGTTATATGTGAAAAAAGGGGGATACATCTGTCAAAAAAAAACAACAGAGTTATGGGGAATGTTGCACTTGATGTTGGAATTTATGACAACGACATATTCCAAGTTTCAAGTGAATAACTTTTGTAGTTTTGTAGTACATTATGTGCAGTCATGAATAATGATCTTACACTTAGTATTTGTCACGAATAAATATCAAAAAGCAATTGTTGTGAACAAGAGCTGTCAGAGGACAGCACGCTCGACTATTCGAAGTATTTCAGTGAGTACATATATCGAATAGTGGAAGGGGCATACATTTGTAGAAATACAAAACTTTTAAGTAAAAACCTTATATAGTATATAAAGTTTAAGAATTCGGAACAAAAACTTTAACCACAAAAAATATGTAAAAAGTGGGCATACCTCTGTACAAATACAAACCAGTTATGGAGATTGTTGAACATCATGCTGGCGTTGATGGCAAGGGTATAATTCGAGTTTTAAGTAAATAACAAATTTAGATTTAAGGGTATAAGACTTCTGAATATAAACTTTAACCAGAAAACGTAAATAAAAAGGAGCATAACTCTTTTAAGATACAAACAGAGTTATGGGGAATATTGTCCCTGACGCTGCAGTTAATGACAAAGGTGCATTCCAAGTTTCAGGTGAATAACTTTGTAGTGTTGAAGTTATAAGACTTTTAAATATAAACTTCAACCAGAAAATCATTTTGAAAAAGAGGCATACCTCTGCCAAAATACAAAACAGAATTATGGGATATGTTGCACCTGATGTTGGAGTTACAAATGTACAATTAAAGTTTCATGTGAATAACTTATGTAGCTTTGAAAATACAAGACTTTTGAACATAAACTTAATCCAGAAGACCCTGACTCCACCCACTCCATATGCAAATCCAAGCGAGGTCTCGATATAAGGTATCTATGTATTAAGTTTCATTAAAAAATCTCCATGCGTCTCAAGTTATTGAGCGGAAACCGTTTTTCTATTTTTAGTAACAGTGAGCTTGACCCCACCCACCCCGTTAGTAACAGTGACATTTACCGCACCCACCCCATATGCAATCCCAAGAGGTCTCGATATAAGGAGTTTATGTATAACTTTCATTAAAATATCTCAATGCGTTCTGAAGTTTTTGAGCGGAATCCTTTTTTCTATTTTTAGTAACAGTGACCTTGACCTTGATCGCAGCCACCCCATATGCAATCCCAAGTGAGGCCTTGCTATAAGGTATCTATGAATGAAGTTTCTCGAGTTATAGAGATATGGAGTTGTTGCACGCAAACTTTAACCTGAATTTTTAAGTTCAAAAAGTGGCATAATTCTGATAAATTGCAGGTCAGAGTTATGGGCCCTGGTCAGTGATCTCACATAATGATCCTTCATAATGTGAAGTTTCAATTGAATATCTGTAGTAGATATAGAGATATGGAGTTGTTGCACGCAAACCTTAACCAGAGCATTATGCCGACGCCGACGAACGGGTGAATAGTATAGCTCGAACTATTATGTGAATAGTCGAGCTACTAACATGAACAATATTATCTATGCTTTCTATTTGTTCAAATGTTCAAGCACTGCGACAAAATGCACTTGAACGCATTACAAAAATAATCAGTAACAAACCAACGACTTCTGATTCCGACGTTTACAATTATAGTAATTGCTCTTTCTCTTCCGAAATCAGGCCTTTTGTGTGTGTTTCGAGCAACCCTATTCATCTAGCGAAAACCCACCGACCCTTAAGTTTTTATTGAAGATTGTTTTTACGTAAAATCCGTATTTCCGTATATAATGTGTCTTTAAAAAATTAAAAACAAACTTAAACCTGACCCTACCTAACTTTTGTGAAACCGTTGCCCGAAAAAACACATTTTTGTTTGGCCTCACTATAAAACTTTATTTTTGACATTCATGCTTGATTGTAGGTATGTTATAATCAAATTCAGATTTCTAGAAATAATCATGAACCTAGCATATAAGAACTTATTCACCAACCTGTTCTTAGACTTAAGAATAACGAATAGACTCAGGCTCAATAAAAATACTACGCATATATGCTGGGTACCAATGTCGCTATTGTCATTACAGAGTATACGTTCGATTTTACAACAGATATATTTGCATAAATTAAACAACTAATAATTAATTTCCATATACTTCGATTTAAAAAGAAAGAAAAGTTAATATGAACTATTGTTGAAAAACGCAGAGTTAACTACTATTTAATTAGAAACTAGTTTTTGGCTGTACAGCCAGAAACTTCAATACATGTATACACGTTTACTCTACAGTTATTTTAGGTTACACAACACTAATAAACGATGCAAAAGTCAAAATCGTATTTGTTGACTCATTCGATATTGTATTCGTCACGTTTATGTTTATACGTCTGCTTTCAATTTATTTTGTCACTTTCATCAGTTTACTAGTATTCTTAAATAATTGATATGAATGATCGTACATACACACTTTTATAAATCGTTCTAAATAAAGAACTCTGTAATTTGAGTTGCTGAATACCTAGACAGATTCAAGTAAACAGTTTTCTTTGAACAGAACAGTTTCAAGAATATTTTTTATTATTACGCTTAAGTCTAAGAATAGATTGGCGAATACGGGCCCCGGATGCCAACATATATGTTGACAAAACTACGACTGCTTTTTTGTTATAACAGTAACATTTTCACCGGAAAACAATTCTACATGTGGTTATTTAAAACGGTATCTAGTTATTTTTGTCACGATTTACAATCAATGCTGTCCAATCCAATAGCAAAAGCTGTCGGAAGACAGCACGCTCGACTTGTCTTGCACTTGTAAGAGTAACTAGCATTTTTCTAAAACAAACTGTTTGCAAAGTAGCGGCCAACATGTTTCTAGTTTGAATAAAATCCCTCAAGCCAATCAAGAGATACAAGCTTGCCGAAATACTTTAACCTACCCAAATAAGTTTAATAAGTTACTAAAATAAGTTTCTACAAAAATACCCATAATTATGACACATTTTAACTAGAGTTACGAAACTCGGCCTATGGGTTCATTTTAATAATAAATGGTTAAAGTTTGAATAAGTAATCACTCAAGCCATTCCTGAAAAACTAGCTTATCGAAAATCGTTAACCTAGGCTGACGACAACGCCGACACCGACGCCGGGGAGAGTAGAATACATTGCCTTTTCATCGAAAATTTGAGCTAAATATTAAAATTAATTATCAAAAAACATAAATGCGATATTGTATTTTTGTTAAATATGGAATGTCTTAACGATTGTTATACCAAACACATCCGTAGATTTGGTAGAACATACAGCAATCATTATCAAGCATAAAGATCGTACTCGAAGTAATCAACACGAATGCACTAAGTAATTAACGCGAATAAAAATCGTACACTAATTAATTAACACGAAAAACGATCGTAATCAACACAAATAAAGATAGTTATTTCAGTAATCCTCAGGAATTTAATAGAACACTAAGTAATTATCACTAATAAAAGACCGTTCACCAAGTAATCGTCACGAACAAAGATGAAACACTAAGTAAATATAACTAATTAAGGTCGTACACTAAATAATAATCAATAATAAAGATTGTACATAAAGTAATTGCCACTAATAAAGATCGTACATAACGTAATAATAACTAATTAATTTCGTACATTAAGTAACTATCACTAATAAAGATCGTACACTCAGTAATCCTCACGAATAAAGATCGTACACACAGTAATCCTCACGAATAAAGATCGTACACTAAGTAATCCTCCGAAATAAAGATCGTTCACTAAGTAATCGTCACGAATGTTGACATATAAAAGTTGGACAATTTTAATTCCTGATAGGTAAGTAACTCTTTAGGTTTATTTTCAACTTTGTTTATAAATTTTAAAAAACAACATAACTTTCTACAATCTCTCGTATACAAGACAATTATAAAGTGTGTGTTTCTCAGAAAGGGAGGAGTCGCCATGCTAGCATTTGAAATATGAAAATTCTGTGAGCAAACACCTTTAGTTTCGCTGCCAATATCGGAGTCTTCCTAGGCTACATTTCATGAACAACATGGCGATTTCTTTCGGTTCTGTCGTGGGAAGAGAAACTATTTTCGTTTCTGGCAACCAGATCAGAAGATACTTCAATGTAAGTTGAGTAAATCAGCAGCAGAATCAAGTTCCGGTAAATCGCGGTTGGTTCTTTCGCGGCGGGCAATCCCAGGGGAATTCGACTAATTGTATTTTTTCCCCCACCCTAGAGCCAAACATTTGTGTCTAAATCCCCACAATAGGGAATGCTTAATTGGTGTATCAAATAGCCCGGAGGCCAATATTACCGGGATCTAAAATCCGAACAAGGTATATTTTCCGGGACTTGCAGGATTATAGGAAAATCTTCAGGTATTTTGTACATAATTAACAGGAAAACCACACACTAATGTTTCTGTTATTTGTAAAAATAATGAGTTTTTGTTATATGCAAGGGTTCTAGGCAGTCACAAGAAGTCAACACATCTGTGTCACAACGACCACAACTCACGTGCATTTGATCATACTCTAATCACATTGGAAATATTTAACAAACTGACATTGTTTCAGTTTGTCAAACTCATATTGTATGATGCTTCATGGCATGCCACATACTAAATATCAAAGCTCTCAGCTACGCAGTTTCAGAGAAGGGTTTTAAAGTGTTCCTTTTTTAAATCTATATTTAGATAATTCCTGTGAAGTTTGGTAAAAATCTGCCCAGCGGTTTAGGATGAGAGGTTGTTTGAATGAAAATATTGACGCATGACGGACAACGGAATAAAGGCGAATATGAAAGCTCACCATGTGCTCAGGTGAGCTAAAACACGCATTTGTACGGCGTAGCTATGTTATTATTTTATCAAAACCCGGACGCGGGTCAGAAAAAAAAAAATCGTGTTTACATCGCAACACAAAAATCATAATCAATTAAAACCATTCAACTGGTGTTATTTGGACTATCGTGCACGTGCTGTCGTCGAGAAGCTTGTCGCTCGCGTACCAGTCTATATCAGATGTTTCAATCCAACATTAGACACGTGACAAGCAGCAGACGCGCAGACAACAATTCGTGCAGACGACAGTTCTAGAAACCAGAAGGAATGATGTAGGCTACCGCGTAGAAGCGGAAGTTAGGGAGGCAACGGGAGTTCTGTCGCGTATGGCAGGAGGCGCTATGCATGATCATATTTTTCATTATTCATATTTTTCACACACCTGTGAAGAAAAGGATCTAATTTGTTACATTTGTAAGTGTGAAGAATGTGATTGGCCAAAAACGGTGTATCTTTGAGGATCACAGAAGAATCACAAAAGAATAGGATTTCATTGCATATCAAAAATTGGGTGCGATAAAAACTTCACAGAACATGTCAAGAATAAGACTGTGCTGTGTAAAGAATAAGATCTCGATTGTCACACTGCGAAGAATCGGATACTATTTTTCACAGATGTGAAAACATGATTTGTGAAAACTATGGTCCTGCAGCGCTATAGGACCTCCAGAGTGCAGGGCCACGGGGTCGACGGCTGCCCTTTTACATTGACGAATTAATCACAAAAAAATACTTCGTAACATTTTAGATGATATGTGTATATTTCAATGAAACGATTTGACCATTAAGGGACAAAATAATGTGCATGGAGTATGAAACAATGAACAGTAATTCCGGATACATGTTATAAAGGCGCGTCAGATTAAACAGTTTTTCCCGCACGACGAAAAATTGCCAATACATTTAAAAGAAATATTTTAACTTTGTACATGACGAATGTCATATTGATAAACGTGCAACATTTATACACTTAGAGTGTAATTTCAAGACCATAGCCATAATTATGTTGATAAAAAATCCCCTTATTGAAAGGTGGAAATAGAGTGAATATGTTATTCGAAACAAATAGCATTCATTCGCTATAGAACACCTATTAATAATAATGTTCGATTTAGAGTTGTTTATCGGCTAATAAACCACAATTCTGGGTTTTGATGCATAGGAATTAAACCACGAGGGCGTTAGAACGACACATCGTTGTTTATTAGCAGATAAACACAGATCATACGAAGAATATTTCGATTCTAACATGACCTGGTAACATATTCCGCAATTACAATACGAAATATATTTTACAGTTTCGGAACTATTTTCGGGTTGTTTATTGGTACCTTAGCTTAACAACGGTAAATATTGTTCTTCGTCTAGTATAGAAAGCACAGTTCGTGTCATGTTAGAACATTACTTTTACATAACTTGCTAATGTTTTTATTTCCGCTGTTTAAGTTAAATTAAACAGCAGTTTTAACATGACACGCGCAGTTTTCGATAGACAATGAAGAAAATATTTCGTTATTAAATAGCAAATCAACAACTCGCAAAAGTCGTAAAATATACTTTGCATCGTAATTGCAGAATATGTTGTCATGTCATGTTAGAATCAAAATAATTTTCGCTTAATCGTTATTTATCTGTAATAAAGAACGATTTTTCGTTCAGGTACGCGAATATTCGATTACATTTTCGATTTATCGTTGTTTATCGGCCAATAAACAACGATTTGGAGTTCTGATGCGTAGGAATTTAAAAAAGGGCGTTGTTTAATAGCCACGCATCAGAACGACAAAGAGTTGTTTATTGTCCGATAAACAATGATAATGCAAAAATTATTTCATTTCTAACATGAATTGACAAATAAAATCGCAATTGTAATGAAAACTATATTTTTCTATCCTCCGCTCAGAATCGGGACTTCTTTTTGCGTTTTTTATTGGGTAGTTTAACAACGATAATGTTGTTCTTTGTTTATAGAATAAAGCGAGTAGAATCAGAACTCGAAACCGTTTTAATTTAAAGAAAAACAACTCTAAATCACAAATTATTTCTTAATTATACATGAATTCGTGGCGCCAAACAACGTGTGACCAAACTTACCGAGTATTTTCTCCACAGTTTATGCACCTATCAATGTTACAAGATACTAATTCCAATAACTATGTAATTTAATGTAAGAGCGATAACTATAACCCAAAATAAATGCAACACTTTGCACATAGGGACCCTCATAACCATCCTTTTCTTAAAGAGCTATCTAAGCTGAATTGATTTAAGCAATAAAAGGGTATTTAATGTAATATGTAAGAAAGAACTCGACACTAAACAAAGATGATCACCATCTTTTACCGGCTACTTTCTAGTTCAATGTAACCCGTCTCAGCGCAAGTGTCATACTGTAGTCTCCAATCTTAAAACATATCAGTGATTTATCAGTGCATACCAATGCTTACCCTACCAACATCTCCCCAAAAAAATATCAAAGCAATTGTCTAAATCTAAAAACATGTCTTCGAGTTAAGCTTGTTGATTTATTTAGAGAGGACAGTCCTACACGACTTATTTATTTAGTGTAATGTGACATCAAAATTCCCCCCCCCCCCCTCCGGGAGGCGGGCAAACCCAGGGGCATTTTACTAATTGTATTTTGGAGGATATAATTCACCACCCTAGGGTCAAGTATTTTTGTCTACATCCCGTCAATGGGGGATGCTTAATTGGTGCATCAAATGGCCCGGAGGCCAATATTACCGGGATCTAAAATCTTAACTAAGTCTATTTCCCGGGACCCGGAATTATTCGGCGTGTCAATGTCCCGCCTGTCGGGAATTGCTTTCAGTCTAAAATCCCGTGAATGCCCGCCGCTCCCTCCTTGGGAAAAATATTGATAGGTGCTTTAAGTTTATACAGTTGACTTACCGGTAGAGATATATTTGACAGGTACATCAAAGATAAAATAAGAGGGCCAAATGGCCCCGGGTCGCTCACCTGAGTTGACTGAACCACAATAGCTCGTAAAAGGTTAATAGCGTATTCAGAGATGTGACCACTGACAGCAATGTTTTTAGTGAATCAAAACAATTTGAAGTAATTTAATAAATGGTAGAAATATTTATGTGAAATTATCTCAAAATCCAGCATGCAGTTTCAGACAAGAACATTTTCAAAATGAATGTCAACCAAGGAACATTTGTGCAAATTTATTTTAAAATTCCGGTCGGTGGTTTCTGACAAGAAGATTTTCAAAGTTTTCTATATAACATGTAAGGACAACTGCCCAACCCCTTGCCTGTCATAATTTTTACAAATCAAAATGATTTGAAGAAATTTGGTAGAGGATCACCCAAGGAACATTTCTGTAAAATTATTTTGAAATCCATTCAGCGGTTTAGGACAAGAAGTTTTTTTTCAAGTTTTCTATATAGCCATAGAAGGAAAACTGCCACGATCCCCCAGTGGCCATGTTTTTTAACGAATCAAAATGATTTAAAGAAATTTGGTAGAGGGTCACCCAAGGAATATTTATTTGAAGTTATTTTGAAATCTGGTCAGCGGTTTCTGAGAAGATTTTCAAAGTTTTGTATATAGGTATATAAGAAAAAAAAAAATCGCCAGCACCCGGCGGTCTTTTTTTAACGAATCAAAATGATTTGAATAAATTTGGTAGAGGGGCACAAAAGGAACATTTATGTGAAATTATTTTGAAATCCGGCCAGCGATTTCTGAGCAGAAGATTTTCACAGTTTTCTATATAGCTATATAAGTAAAACTGCACCACCCCCTAGCGGCCATGTTTTTTTTACGAAATCATAATAATTTGGAAAAAAACTAGCAAACGGTCACGCAAGGAACATTTCTGTGAAATTATTTTAAAATCCAAGCAGTGGTTTTGGACAAGAAGATTTTTTTAAGTTTTCCAGTTCTGTAAGATTTTGGTTGCCATGGCAACCCGAGTTTTCTAGATATTCAAATAAATTGAAGGACTTTGTTGAAGAACCATCCCAGGAACTTTCCTGCTAAGTTTGCCGAAAATACGCCAAGCGGTTTCAGAGAAGAAGGTGTTTAAAGTAAACGCGACGACGACGACGGACGACGACGACGACGGACAGTGAGTGACTAGAATAGCTCACCCTTAAGCACTTTGTGCTCGGTGAGCTAACAACAACAACATATTATGGTAACACACGTGACCATATGTTTTATGGAGAACTTAGTTTTGTAAATACCTCACCGTTGATTCACAATCATGATTTTGTTGTAGATGCAAATGTACATATAATAAATCCTAGCGTTATGTTAACATTATTTTAACATGGAAACAGCACTTGATCCTGTTCACATTTTAAGTTTCATTTAACAAATCGAAGTTGTCGTTTGTGAAGTTTAACATATCATTTGACCCAAAATAAAAATGTATCGATTCGCGATTAAGGTTTTTTGTCAACATGTAAAAAAACTTTTTTTAATTTACTTGATTAATATAATAGTGTTGATAAATTGCTTAACATAAATCGCAATATTTTATGGAGAGAACACAAAATAATGCGTATGTGAAACATTTGCATAGCAATGACAACAATATATTTCCTGTATAATTCCGTGCAGTATTAAATGAAGAAGTACAAACATTAAAGGTGCTCACTCGTGCTGGAAAATGTGACACAACCAAACAATTCAACGACGTGACACAACCAATCGACGCAACGACGTGACACAACCAAGCGACGCAACGACGTGACACAACCAACAACCAAACGATTCAACGACGTGACACAACCAAACGATGCAACGACGTGACATCACCCAACAATGCAAGCACGTGACATAATAAAGCGATGCAACGACTTGACACAACCAAAAGATGCAACAATGGCACAACCAAACGATGTGACACAACCAAATAATAATAGTTAATCGATTGAAACGTTTTCTTCGATTTCAGGTAAAATTATTATTTATTAAACGATCTTTTCATTGAATAATGGAACAAAGAGTATAGTTTTTATTCAACCACACAACCAATATTTTAAGGAACATTTGTAGGACAGCTCACCAACTCTTCATATTCGAGCTATGATCAGTGTTCCGGATAAGCTTTGGACTTTGCGTAAATGTACGCTGACCTCTGCAAATTTGGGAGAAAATGTACACTCTCTAGGATTTGTGGGGGAGGGGGTAAATGTACACTCTATGAAAGATTAGCGGGGTTAAATTTGCATCCAATAATACAGTACGATACATCTATTACTACTCTGTTGCTGCTGCTGCTTCTGTACTACTAGTAATAATAATAATAATAATAATAATAATAATAACAACAATAATAATAATAATAATAATAATAATAATTATTATTATTATTATTATTATTATTATTATTATTATTATTATAACAGCAACACCATTGAATACCATAATGTTACAATTGAAAATTCAGAACATTTTAAGAGTGTTATGCTGGAAATAACAGCTGCACATTGAGGTAGGCATGCCTGTCCATATTTTCTTTTTTTTCTTTCAGAGCGATTATCGGAAAACATTGTGCGTAAATGTACACCCAAATTTTATTGTTCTGTGCGTATTTTCAATTTTTCTGTGAGTAATTTACGCGTGTACGCGCCTTATCTGGGACTCTGGGCTAAAACAACAATCATATAACTGTTTATAAAATAGGTTGTTTAAAAAAATATACATTCCTGGTAGCGAAACTACAGCAATAAATGCTTTAATAAACGCATTTTTTTCTATGCTCAACTAAAATTTTACCCGTAAAATACATAAAATACAAATAAATTATCATAAGCCAAATTAATTTATATTGGCAAAATATTATTTTACTCAATCAATATTTTAAATAATTTTTTATTCGCTGTTAAAACAAAACGACTATATACTTTTATACAAATCTGAAATTCAAATGAATTTAAATTATTTTGAAAGCATGAACACTAAATAGTACAATCAGGTCGCGTAGCCTAACTGAAGCAACTGCTGCTAGGAACTCACCACAAAGTAACATCGAGTTGTCTTCCGTGCTATTTAGCTAGTGCGTTCGCCAACACAATATTAAAGTAAAGAGACGTATAAAATATTATAATACCTGAATTGTGTTTATTTTTATGATATTTTAATATTTTCCATAATTTGCTTAACTGTTCAATTATGAGTTAGTTACTAGCAGGCATTACTTTATCGCAGTTAAACAAAGTGCAACGTTTTATCGAAAACTCATTGGGTAATACGACGAAGTCGTAGGAATTAAAGGAACAGTTTCACAGTTTTTGGTTGTGAGAAATAGTTATCAACAACTGACTTTTGTTTGTCCTATAATATGCAAAGTTAAACGTTTGACGATTATTTGCTATTTTTCGAGGAGAATTTGCTACCTGGTAGACATACCATAGTAAATTTTTGCACAAAGGCAGAACAAATATCAAAATAATTATGTTTTGCAACCAAAACCGAATAGCAGACAAATGTTTTGATACGCAGATTCTACAAATTTCTGTTTTGAATTCCCTTTTTGAAGAATTATTGTTCAACCCTTAACTACTGTCCCTTTAAATCGATATATACGAATTGATTAATCGTGACAGTAAACGGCATAACATGAATTATCTAAGGGGTTGTTAATGTCATTTTAAACTATGATGTGACATACATTTGATGAATGTGTATTTGTTGTTGTTTGTCTGCGAAATCTGACTGATTAAAAACTCCAGCAAATCCAACCCCAAATAAAAACTGTATACACTGCAATAACCTATGCTTAGGCATTATTGCCTACATGTATTGTATATGGACACTATTAAACAACAGCCCCAATGCAGTTGACTCACAGATCATACGAGGTACGTACATGTGTATATTAATTGTAGTAGTACAGTTTACTCACAGATCATAAGAGGTACGTACATGTGTATATTAATTGTAGTAATACAGTGCTTATTCTTCCATACTCGTACAGAAAACTGCTGACACTACAATTTGGCACACACACTTTTTGCGACGTAAAGTAAAGACAAGAGGGCCAGGATGGCCCTAGGTCGCACACGTGAGTTTAAGGCATCCCAGTTTTTACCCCAGGGGCATCATTTGAACAATTTTTGTAGAAGACTGGTATGCAATGTTACATACCAAATATGAAACCACTGGGCCTTGCGGTTTCACAGGGGAAGATTCTTGAAATAATTTTGCTAGTGAAGTCTATACAAACAATGTGACCCCCGGGGCGTGGCCAGTTTTGACCCCAGGGCATCATTTGAACAATCTTTGCAGAAGACCCCTATACAATGTTACCAACCAAATAACAAACCCCTGGGCCTCTGCGGTTTCAGAGAAGAAAATTGTCAAAGTTATTTAGCTATTTAAGTCTATGTAAACAATGTGACCCCAGGGGCTATTTAAGTCTATATAATCCACGTGACCCCGGGGCGTGTATAGTTTTGACCTCAGGGTTTTCATTTGAACAATTTTTGTAGATGACCCCTTTACAATGTTAGTATCCAAATACTAAACCTCTCGACCTTGCGGTTTCGGGGGAGAATACATTTAGCTATTTAAGTATATAGAAACAATGTGACCCCTGGGGCGTGGCCAGTTTTTACCCCAGGGGCATCATTTGAACAATCTTTGTAGAGAACCCCTATATAATATTAACAACCTAATACCAACCTCTCGGCCTTGCGGTTTCGGAGAAGATTTTCAAAGTCATTTAGAAATTTAAGTCTATATAAACCATGTGGCCACCGGGGTGTTGCCAGCTTTAACCCCAGGGGCATCGTTGGAGCAATTTTTTAGAGGACCGCTATGCAATGTTACATACGAAATATGATACCTCTGGGCCTTGCGGTTTCAGATGAGAAGATTTTTAAAGTAATTTTGATATTTAAGTCCGTATAAACAATGTGAACCCCGGGGCGTGGCCAGTTTTGACCCCAGGAGCATCATTTGAACCATCTTTGTAGAGGACCACTAGAGGATGCCACATACCAATTATGAAACCACTGGGCCTTGCGGTTTCAGAGAAGATTTTTGAAGTAATTTTGCTGTTTAAGTCTACATTAAGAATGTGACCCCCAGGGCGTGGCCAGTTTTGACCCCAGGGGTATCAGTTGAACAATCTTTATATAGGACCACTATACAATGTTACCAACTTAATACCAAACCTCTAGGCTCTGCGGTTTCAGAGGAGAAGATTTTAAAAGTCATTTTGCTATTTAAGTCTATATAAACCATGTGACCCCTGGGGCGTGGTAAGTTTTGACCCCAGGGGCATCATTTGAACAATCTTTGTTAAGGACCACTAGAGGATACCAAATATGAAAGCTCTCAGCTATGCAGTTTAAGAGAAGAAGATTTTTACTTTTTAAATCTATTTTTAGCTCTGGTGATCTACATATGCAGCGGACCGAAACGATTTGAACAATTTTGAAAGAGGGTCACCCAATGATTATCCCTTTGAATTTTGGTGAAAATCTGCCCAGCGGTTTAGGAGGAGATGTTGTTTGAATGATAATGTTGACGCACGACGCACGACGGACAAAAGGTGATCACAAAAGCGCACCACGAGCACGCTGCGCTCAGGTGAGCTACAAAGTGTTAATGATGTGCACGATTTTAGATACAACACGTCATCAATCTTAACGAATCGTCATATATACATATGACGGCATAGCACAAGAGGTGTGTGCGAAAAATACTCGTAAAACTCAAATATGATAAAATCCCCGTATTCGTTTAACTGTTTTCATATTCTCGTCGATATACTGTTCCTTTAAATTACACACGCACGAAATATGGTTGCGTTTGAACAACAATAAATAACTCTATCGAATCAACATGCGTACATGGTTTAACAGCAGCGGGACAAGTCGCGTCAATATAACCGTCTCCGTAGCCTAAAGATTAGAGCGTTCGCATATGGAGCTGAAGGTTAAAGGTTCGAGTCTCGCCCATGGCTTGTTCTGATATGGTCGGTTGTCTACCCAGCAGCCAGTTAAATCGAATGGTACCGATTGCCTTTCTGCCAAGCGCCCGGCATATAGGATAGAAATTGGGTGTAAAGGTGTTTATCAGTAAAGGTTGGATGGCCCTTAATCGCTAGATGTGATACAGTAATAAAAACACTTTACTTTACTTTATAGACGTCAACATAACAGGAAACATGCGCACCATGACAGCTTATCCAACCAGGCGACACAACAGCGTAAGACACCCAGGCGACACAACAGCGAAACACAATCAGGCGACACAACAACATAACACAACTTGGCGACAAAACAGCGTAACACAACCAGGCGACACAACAGCGTAAGAAAACCAGGCGAAACAACAGCGTAAGACAACCAGGCGACACAACGACGTAACACAACCAAGCAACACAACAGCGTAAAACAATCAGGCGACACAACAGCGTAACGCAACCAGGCGACACAACAGCGTAAAACAATCAGGCGACACAACAGCGTAAAACAACCAAGAGACACAAAACAGCGTAACATAACCCAGCGACACAACAGCGTAACACAACCAAGCGACACAATAGCGTAACACAGCCTGGCGACACAACACCACCACCACCACCACCACCACTACTATGATAATAAGAAATTGTTAAACTAATATTCTAACACGATACTCGTTAATTTTTCTATAGACAAAGAACGCACTAATCGTTAATAAACTACCAAATTAACAACGCAAAAAGAACTCCCGATTCTGAGCGGAGTATAGTAAAAAGAAGTCCCAATTACAATTGCAAAAATATATGTCAAATAATATTAGAATCGAAATAATTTTCGCATTATCTTTGTTTATCGGATAATAAACAACTTTTTATCGTTCTGATGCGTTGATATTAAACAACACTAGCTAACGCCCTCGTAGTTTAATTCCTACGCATCAGAACTCTAAATCGTTGTTTACTGGCCGATAAACAACGATAAAGCGAAAAGTATTTCTTAAATCGTTCAGAACGTGTAATAGGATTGTCCTGCAACATCACGATATCCTCGTGCACAGTGTACATGTACAGTCATGAAAGTTGCCTGCTCGATCGATTACAGCAAAGCACGAGGAAATCGTGAGATTCGCATGTCATACAGAAAAGCTATTTTTATTTTCCGGCAGTTTCTGGTTTAAAATATGATGTCTACAAAAGACATGTACATACGGAATACAATGCTTAAGACAAATGATGATCGTTAGGCTTAGGATAGGATTTTACTTAAGGTGTTTCTGATATATGTACCATGAGGTCATAATTAGATAGATTCCTAAGTAAACATAAGCAAAAATAACAATATAAGTTTAAAACACTATGCTTCGGAACATGTGCGTGCTGACAAATACATTAATAACAAAATCTGTTTGTAAAAAAGTTATGCACCTCTAGGTTAAAATAGCAAAAACGGCTAAATTTCGATGATCAAGGGCCATAACTCCACAGTTACTCCACAGTTACTGGGACGATTTGGTTGAAAATCAAACTTTACAGAGATAATACTCCCACAAAGATTTTCACCAAGTTTGATGAAGATCGGCTATGAACTGTTGGACATAGAGACAGAAACGGCTTAAAAGGCCAGTTTGATATACCGGTAATTTAAGGGCAATAACTTCACATTTCCTGTGACAATTTGGCTGATTATGGAACTTTACCTAGATATTATTATTACAAACATTGTCTTGAAGTTTGGTGAAGATTGGATAAAAAAACCTTTGAACTCCGAGAGCGTACACGGCGAAAAAGACTAATTTTAAATATTCAAGGGCCATAACTCCAAAATTCCTTGGGCGATTTGGCTGATTATCGCACTTGACATAGATATTATTATTACAAACATTTTCATGAAGTTTAGTGTAGATCGGATAAAAACTGTTGGACTTAGAGAGCGGACACGGCTAAAAAGCCAATGTTAGATAATTCATCGGCCATAACTCCACAATTGCTGATTATAGAACTAGACCTAGATATTATGCCCACAAACCTTTTCTTGAAGTTTGATGAAGATCAGATGGAAACTTGTTGTGACAAAATCTTCAAACAACGCATTTCTTTGTCACAAAATCCAGAGGTAACATTTTAGAATAATGGGATTTTTTCTGAAATACCAGGCTTATTTGAGTACCGGATTTTAGTATAAATGGTTCCCACAGATTTCCGTACGTTCGATGATTGTGCTATTACATGTATTATTATAGCTTCAAGTTTATGTTACCACTGTATTTTATACATTGTACTTCGTTCGCATACATTTCCTCAAACGAGCTATTTCACAATCCCATACTTAATAAAGACTATGCTTGAAATTGTTCTATTATAATAACGTGTTAATGTAAGTAACACTTGGTACCTACCGGTATGCAAATTTAAGCATTCTTTATTCAGGCTAAATGGCATTAGTACTCGGCATATTTGCAGACGCATAATTTTTTTCCAGATACTAAGTATATTATTTACTTTTTAGTCTAATATTGGGTTCTTGAATACGGGCCAGGTCGCTTCCAACACTCAGTTTAACTCGGAAAAGCTGTGGCCTCTTAACTGCAAATTAACATCGCACACGTTGTGTTGGTATTTTTTTATTAAGAAATAATTTTTAATTAATCGTTGTTTATCGGTCAATAAACAACAATTTGGAGTTCTGATGCAGCAAAGAGTTGTTTATTGACCGATAAACCACGATAATGCGAAAATTATTCCGATTCTTACATGATTGAAGATATACTTTTGCAATTGTAATTGGAACTACTTTTTACGATGCACCGCTCAGTATCGGGATTACTTTTTGCGTAGTTATTGGGTAGTTTAACAACAATAATTTTGTTCTTATCTATAGAAAAATTAGCAAGTATCATGTTAGAATTTTTACCCAAGCTGGTAGGTGTACATGATCATACGTGTCTACGTTTTCAGGTGGATTAAAATGATGAAGACTATGTTACGTCTTATGAAATAAGTTAAATGTCGTAACATTGTACAAAATAAGCACTTGCTGAAAACTCAGAACATTTAAACGAGCAAGCCGCCAACAGATGGATATAAATGCCTGGAATTAACTGTTATAAAAGCACGTGTCAGTAATTAACAACAATAACAAATTCAATAAAATATGGATTATATTTAAATTTGTTCCAAATTAGATTTAAATCTAGTTTATTACTGTCACTGTAAAAAATTTCAACCCTTTTAATATAAAACAAATCAACTTGCATTTGTAGTTACTTCAATCAAATACATAAATAAAACCTCAAATAAATCAGGCAAGTACAGTTTAAGTGTTCACGGTCTTCGCCCGAATTGCAAGTCCTCCAACAGGTTATTGAATATTGAAAAAATAGTTTACTAATAAAATGTAAATTTAAAATGTAATTTAAAGGGCTTGTTCACAGATTTTTCGCAATTTAAGTAAATGTCAGTAAATGTCTTAACTGCAAAAAAACAGCAGCATCTGGAGATATCTAAAACAAATATTATATAAAGAACAAGCGCTGTCAGAGGTCAGCGCGCTCGACTATTCGAAGTATTTCAGTTGGTACATATTTTTGAAAGTGGAAGGGACCTACATTTGTTGAAAAACAAAGCTGAGTTATAGCATTTATTTCATCAATTTATTCCAAGTTTCGAGTGAACACCTTATGTACTTTAGAAATTATAAGACTTTGGAACAAAAACTTTAAATCTGCTGCGTCACATATCGAAAATTGGGAAAAATGGAAAAAAAAATGTTTCAAATCTAGAAAAACAAGATATTATTAAATAGAACTGACTAAAATAACATTGTTGACACATTAACAAAAGTTCCCAACACCTTGGTTTAATCATTACAACGCATTCTTTCAATCCAATTTCAAAAGCGTTCGAGACGCTTTATAACTATTTATAACTCGTAGGTTGTTGTTGTACATTGTTGACACATTAACAAAAGTTCCCAACACCTTGGTTTAATCATTACAACGCATTCTTTCAATCCAATTTCAAAAGCGTTCGAGACGCTTTATAACTATTTATAACTCGTAGGTTGTTGTTGTGAAATTATCTCGTGATCCAAACAGCCAATTAATTTCGCTTCCGGAGTCCCGTTGTTTACAAAACACAAGTCCGAAATTACAAGTAGCGCTCCGTGCAAATGACTTTAGAGGCGCGGTTAGAGCATCCGCCTCTCACGCCGAGGACTTGGGTCCAATGCCCGCAAGTGCTCATAATTATTTATGTTCATTTCAATGCTGTTAGAAGTAATCTTTGTTTGCACGATATCTTTCAAATATTTTTGGTGAAATAAAGAGATATATCAATAAACGTAAATTAAAGAAATCATATACAATACTATATATCTCTCGTTTTAATCAGCTATTGGAATCGCATTTGGCGTGTTAATAAACAGTCCGAAATTACCATTACTCAGTAGCACACACCGACTAGTCCTAGTCTATTTTTAGACGGGCTTTCTCAAAAGAGTCGTCTGCTGTCATTTGCATTGTTATTATACTATTAAGCGGTGCTTCATTGACTGTATTTGATGACTATCATATTATTTACATTACAAACAACTTTTATGGCCTCCTTCATATCTGTCTAATCATCTGTGAAGTAGCAGCTTTGACCTGAAAATCTATACAAAAAGTGGGCAAACCTCTGCCAAAATACAACAAAGTGTTAAAGAGATTATAGCAAATGATGCTGGAGTTGATATAAAAGACGTATTCAAAGTTTCAAATAAATACCTTATGTTGTTTAGAAATTATAAGACTTCTGAATAAAAGCTTTACACTGAAAATCTATGTGAAAAGGGGGTTAACTCTTTCAAAATACAAAACAGGGTTATGTGGATTGTGGCACCTGATGATGTAGTTGAAGACAAAGGTATTTGCCAAGTTTCAATTGAATAACCTATCAAGTTTTGAAGTTATAAAACTTTTGAATAGAAACTTAAATGTAAAAAAGCTGTGTGCAAAAGGGACATTACTATGCCAAAATACAAAACAGAGTTATAGGGAATGTTGCACCTGATGCTTGAGTTGATGGTTAAGGTATATTCCATGTTTCAAGAGAATAGCCTATGAAGTTTTGAATTTACAAGACATTTGAATAAAAACTAACCGAAAATATATGTGAAAAAGAGGCATAATTCTGTTAAAATACAAAACTTTGTTATGGGGAATGCTAATATTTGAATATTAACTTTGAAGAAAATCTATGTGAACAATGGCATAACTCTGTCAGTATACAAAACTAAGTTATGGGAGTTGATGCTGGAGTTCATGACAAAGTTATATTCCAAGTTTCAAGTGAATAACTTATGTATTTTTGAAGTAACAAGACTTCTGAATAAAAACTTTAACCAAGATCAGACGCCGACGCCGACACCGACGCTGGGGGTAGTAGGAAAGCTCACCTATTCTTCGAATAGTCGAACTAAAAACAGGTAAATTAAAAAAAAATTCCATCGCCGGGATTCGAACCCGGGACCTTTGAGTTCAAAAATCTCGTGCCATTCGGCCATTCGGACTTATACATTTTGCTTGTAAGTGATACGCGTGTTTTCCAAAATACCGACGAAATGCCTTACAAACGCTTTATTATTTTATCCATTTGAATTCATGATTATCCATAAACGAAACGATATTTCCAAGATATTTCTTAGTCATGAGTGTTATTTCGCTTGATTGTATATGATGTATAATTTCTTTTTGAAATATATGACAAACATTTTGAAAATTGTCAATTTGCCAATCAGTGAACGGGTCCCTTTAAGCTTACATTATTATCCCATTTACTTCAATATAGGGGAACCCACTGCTGCCTGGAGTTTGCACAGGAGTAAATTCCAGTTGTCTCCCTTGCAATGGACAGAATCCGTTTGTTCACTAGTTAATTTTCATGTTTGCTCGAAATTTATATGCATTCTGTTCGGTTGCGAATACAATAATCATAAATGAATCGGTTTATTATATTTTAACTTTAATTCTATCATATTTTCTAATGAGCATTGCTGAACCGCCCAACAGACTTAGGGAAATACTAGCGCTCCAACATACTGGAGAAAGACTAGCGTTCCAACAGACTTCGATAAAGACTAGCGCTCCAACAGACTTGGATAAAGACTAGCGCTCCAACACACTTAGAGTATCCCTATCGCTCCACAGTTAGAGAAGACTATCACTCCAACAGACTTGGATAAAGACAAGCTCTCCAACAGACTTGGAGAAAGACAAGCGCTCCAACACACTTAGAGAAGACTAGCGCTCCAACAGACTTGGAGAAAGACAAGCGCTCCAACACACTTAGAGAAGACTAGCGCTCCAACACACTTAGAGAAGAATAGCGCTCCAACAGACTTGGAGAAAGACTAGCGCTCCAACACACTTAGAGAAGACTAGCGCTCCAACAGACTTGGAGAAAGACTAGCGCTCCAACACACTCAGAGAAGACTAGCGCTCCAACAGGCTTGGAGAAAGACTAGCGCTCCAACAGACTTAGAGAAAACTAGCGCTCCAACAGACTTGGAGAAAGACTAGCGCTCCAACAGACTTGGAGAAGACTAGCGCTCCAACAGACTTAGAGAAGACTAGCACTCCAACAGACTTAGAGAAGACTAGCGCTCCAACGGACTTGGAGAAAGACTAGCGCTCCAACAGACGTGGAGAAGACTAGCGCTCCAACAGACTTGGAGAAAGACTAGCGCTCCAACAGACTTGGAGAAAGACTAGCGTTCAAACAGACTTGGAGAAAGACTAGCGCTCCAACAGACTTGGAAAACGTCTAGCGCTCCAACAGACGTGGAGAAGACTAGCGCTCCAACAGACTTAGAGAAAGACAAGCGCTCCATCAGACTTGGAGAAGACTAGCGCTCCAACAGACTTGGAGAAAGACTAGCGCTCCTTCAGACTTGGAGAAGACTTGCGCTCCAACAGACTTGGAGAAAGACAAGCGCTCCAGCAGACTTAGAGAAAACTAGAGCTCCAACAGACTCAGAGAAGACTAGCGCTCCAACAGACTTGGAGAAGACTAGCGCTCCAACAGACTCAGAGAAGACTAGCGCTCCATAAGACTTAGAGAAGACTAGCGCTCCAACAGACTTGGAGAAGACTAGCGCTCCAACAGACTTGGAGAAAACTAGCGCTTCAACAGACTTAGAGAAGACTAGCGCTCCAACAGACTTGGAGAACGACTAGCGCTCCAACAGACTTAGAGAAGACTAGCGCTCCAACAGACTTAGAGAAACTAGCGCTCCAATAGACTTGGAGAAGACTAACGCTCCAACACACTCATTTTGTGAAAAGAAAGCTCTGCAACACTCAATTAATTAATGTAAGACTAGCAACCCACCACACATACTTTGTGCAAGAACAGCGCTCTAGCACACTTATTTTATCCAAGACTAGCACGTCAACACACTTATTTTATACAAGACCAGCGATCTAACACATTTATTTTATCAAAGACCAGCGCTCCAATTACATATTTTATCCAAGACCAGTGCTCTAACACACTTATTTTATCCAAGACCAGCGCTCTAACACACTTATTTTATCCAAGACTAGTACTCCAACACAATTCTTTTGTCCAAGACCAGCACTCTTACACTCTTATTTTATCCAAGACCAGCGCTCTAACACACTTATTTTATCCAAGACTAGCGCTCCAACACACTTATTGTATCCAAGACCAGCGCTCGAACACACTTATTTTATCCAAGACCAGCGCTCGAACACACTTATTTTATCCACGACCAGCGCTCTAACACACTTGTTTTATATTTACTGTCTGTAATTACAACACTAATGCATTTACATTGACATAAAATGTTGTCATAATAAACACTCTGTTAACATTAATCGTTTTTACTACAAGTTGTAAATGTGAGTTGATTAGTTTGAAAAGTTAACCAGTTAACCGTATGTTATGCTCTGTAAACAACCGTCATTTTTGTATTTCTACATACATGTTGCATTTCAACGTGTTAATCAGGATGCATCGTGTCTTATATGGTATGTTTCTCGGTCCGTACACAGGAAGACATATACCACAAATTAAACGCGTGGCATAAAACGCTGTGACCGCAATGATTCCCAGTGGTGCAGGAACAGACATGCGCCGTTTATTTCACCGTCGTTTTCGATTTGCGTAAACAAGCATCAAAAACAGATACATCAAAACTGAATACAGTTTGGTGTAACCCATGGTAAAATATTTAAAGAAAATTGCAGTAAAAAGAACATTTTTTTAACAACTGTGAACAACCTTAGCGACTGCCAGTTGGGAGGTATCTCCTCGGTGTTTAAATAATATTAATAATAAGCGATATTTTCCGACAAACATGATAAATAAAAATATCGTTAAAAAATGCTTTTCGTGGACACAAATTTCATATTCAAAACATTTTCACTGGTAAACAATAAAAAGTCAAAGCGTATATCACATGCGTGCAAAATCTTCAATATTACGGTCATGAAACTGTTTTCATTTTATCAACGTGTTGGCTGTAAACTACCTGACGAAGACTACACATGTAGTTGTCATTTTTCGTCATAGCTGTCTAAGATCACTTTTGAATCAGATTTTCTTGCGATAATTGTGCAGCCGGAAAATTGAATGCCAATAGAATTGGGCAATTTTTCTAATTCTAGGGAATGCAAACTTCAAACAATGGCTTAACGTATACCAATAACTGTTGCATACTTTTGGGGATTAAAAATTTACATAATTGTTTACATAAGCTGTTTAAATGAAGTTATAAACATATCTTCAACATATACTCTAGAACTGAGGCTAAGTATGAACGTATTTTCTCATAGTATGCCAAAAACAGAATGCTATATTCATTCGCGTAACGAAATAACTATTTTGTTTAGCCTACATTTATATAAGCGTTACGCTCTATAAATAACAATTGTGCAATGTTCCCATTCATAAATCTCATTCACAGTGTTGCCGTTCCATGTAGCCCATTGATTCTAGCGAGTTCATCACATTCCAGAAACGGTAGTGTCATTCAAAAAATAGCGCGCGTAGCTAGCAACAGTTGTATAGCTGTGTTAATATACTCGTACATGCATCAATAATAGCGTTCAGAGAATCTTAAACCTAAAAATGTCAATAAATGGGGAATTTATACTTATAAACTTACTGTTAATTTGAATTAAAATTGTGGTGACGATTTATTAACGATTATTTATAATTGCATCTTTCTATCAACTTCTCCAGTAGATGTTATTTAATCTATAAAACGATGCTACATTTTCTATAGATACAATGTTATGAAAAAATATTCGGAATACGTCGAATTGCTATTCGCGTAGCATGAATACACAATTTGCATTACTAATTATACACAGGAACCCCGATATATCATATTTCTTCTGATATAATTTAAAATCGTCATAGGATTGTGGATTTGTGAAAACCGATCATGTGTATTTCCCTGTGCCGTAATATTTTTTCTCAAACTTACTTCTCACTTTAATGTACAGGGCTAAGTGAATTCTAGATAACTTTCCCATATTCAACAGTTCGCATTTCGTGACAAATGGACTCCACAATTGGATTAGTGGATTTATTTCTTATTCAAACACTGTAAAGATGTATTAATGATGAAAACACCAAAACGCTGCACAAAACGATCGTGTCGCGATAGAGTAAACGCTTTTTGCAAGAACAACATGTTCAAGCCCATATCACTAAAAAAGCTTTAAACACTATTTTTGTCTAAGTGCTATGCGATAATTACACAAACTCAGTCCACAAAAGTCACGCAAAATGTGTCATGAGTAAACCGTTAAACACCTTTTCGTTCTTTTTATGTTATAGTCTTGCGATTTTCGCACTTCCTCTTGTATGCTCGTAAAAACAAATATATTACTGGACAAGCCATTAACTATTGTGAACGATATACTTTATATACTTACTTTATGCCAAACCGTTTAATCGTATTCTTTGATATGTTATTTTACACACTTGGTTGGGAGGCATATCATGAGCGATGCTGCTGGTTATCTTGCAGACCCCCCCCCCTCCCCTCCAAACAAACATCATTATACCAGAGACGCGCTTATGTCTGGCTAACAGGCTTGTTACACAACAACAACAGCGAGAGTGGCAGCATGTGAGTAAATATCTACCATGTGGTGATAAACAAAAAATATCTTCCATTTTTAATAAAAGGTTCCGTAACGTTGGCAAGTGCTGTTAGGAAGCCAGTAAATCAAAGCACTTGAATACTTTGCGTACCTAGTGTGAGGCTCAAGCGAATTTAATACGTCATCGACCCATTATCTTAGACAGGTACGTATCAGTAATCTTTCATAGAAATGCAAAGTACTAGTCCGATTCAATACCAATCCTGTTTTAGTAGTAACAGCGCTGTAATGGATATGGAGTCTAAACATGCGGCCGGGATATCGTGCGTTCGACCATTGGACTAGGATCATTGCAATAAAATCAAGTCATAAGTCGTGCATTTGAAAGCGTATTCACTAGCATTACGTATTTTATATTTTTATATAGTATTAATATTTTCGTTAATTTTGCTCTGTGTCAGTGTCATGCGTGCTAGTTCGCTGGTACGAATTCAAGGGGTGCATGTTCTATGTTACTGTAAATATCAGATCGAGTTGACTACACTAGTATAAGATAACTTTATACCTAGACACTCTCCGAATATACTTTCCCTGCCAAAAAATCGCACCTCAAAATAAACGAACATTAATTCATTACCCTTTACCACAACACTGCAGTAATCCGTCAATACATTCCGTAGAGAAACACTCGAGAGCAGTGCGTAAGGCATGATAGAGCTGAAAACAGGTTATCCGAATAGTCTGTGTGCAAACCTGTACAGTTGTCATAGAAGATTGTGTAAATGATCTCAATATATTATCAGCGCATTAAAATCAGATATTCGGGCGATGCTTGTAAGATACAGAAATGGTTAGAGTCATATGCACTTTATAATTCACTTTAACTATTGCAAATAGAACAGAGCATGAAACTACTCCGGCTTTTGTGTACATTTATCAGAAGAAAAGGTTGCATAATGGTTGATACAAACATGTCCGATAAAAAAGCGTGATTGCATTTTTGCACATGGCCTTTTAATAATATAAAATAAACCTTGCTTTAACAAATTACTTCAGGAAAGAAATTACACAAAACCTCTTAACCCGGCTTGTTTGCGTATTTTCTATAGGCAGCTGAAGTCTCTATTGTCAGATTACGCATGTTTTGGTTTGGTCGTGTCATTCCACTTTGAGTGAGTTGTACTGCTCGTAATGAACATTGCTTTTTAAAGGTGCAGTTTCTCAATTATAGGCTGTGAAAATTAATTTTCTGAAACTGACTTTTGCTGTTCTATAATACATGTAATTGTTCCCATTTCAATGTTTTAACAGCATAGTTCTTGTGACAAATATCTGTTATTTGGGGGGAATTAATTGCTACCTGGTAGACATAACCAGGTAATTTATGATACAAAAAGGCATAATCCAAATCAAAATAATTATGTTTTACAAATTACAACCGAATAGCATAGCAGACCAAACAATTTCGATGGATTCTACAAATTCCTTTTCTAAAATTCCAGTTAAAAAATGTTTTCCACACCCAAACTGTGAAGCTGTCCCTTTAACATATGACTTGTGGGTAGCCAGGGAAATGACTTTGGTTTGAAGTAAAATCCTCGGACTTCTCTCTATTTTGCAAATAATGGGGGTGAACGTTTATCCATCGTCTCAACAAAACAACTTTCCTTGATGTACGTAGAAACTTACGCTTTGCAACGTGATGGTTCCGCCCGCGATTAAATCGTCGTTATCATGTAGTGTCCTCGTTAAACATGTCCTTTTGGAAAATATGGAAACAAACGCGAATAAACCATGTCAATAATTTACATTTTCTCGGCGTAGCTGTTTAACCCAACTTTTTACCTTTCTCAACAACCAATCAAATGTTGTGAAACTTTCCCGCCAGTAGCCCCGAAGGAATAAACCCTAACATTGCATCCGCTATTTTAAAAGAAATCCCAACCACGGCCTGTAAAAAATGGCTCCATTTTTTTTTGGAGGTGAATGGAAAAATTAGCCAATGTGGAAAAATCCAGACAGATTTCTTTACTTTGTTTACATTTTTGACTGATTTCCAGTTCTGAGCTCCACCTAGAAAGTTGCATTGGCTCAATTTTCATTTTCCAATTACACGCCGATGTTTACAGGCCGTGTAATACAATTATAACCTTGGGAAAATCCCCCGTTAACATCGCATATTCGATAGGCAACATTCCATAGAATGCTGACTAACCTGCGCCTATTAATAGACTACACGTCCACAACACTGAGTCGTTCTAACAAGCATCCAGATAATCATCGACGATAAGATTAATAAACAATGAAGAATTACTTATATTTATATACTTACCATGTATGTTGATTTGAATAAAGGTTGGTAGATCTATTTATTAAGAATAATTAAGAATTGCATTTTCTCTTACTCTTTCTCAACTATTATAAAACGCTCGAGACGTACTTTCCCAAAGGAATATAAATCTAATTCGCCACTATTTAAAATTGCGTTACGTTTTTGTTATCACACAATTAAGTCAAATCATTATTTTTTATTGCGATGAATGTTCCCTGATGTTTGTCATGGTTTGTTTTTATTTGGCACACATAGTATAAATGCTTATTCTGTTGCAAATATTATAAAGGCTGATATTCATTCTCGTTATTATTTTCTTGGAAACAATCTAGCTTCTAGTAAATTTTGATTTGCCTGATTTGACTGACAAATACTGTATAAATTGTTTAGATTAAAAAAGATTCACTGATGAAAATGTACGATCGGTTAATTGTACGGACATTTCATAATGAAGTTATGTTAATCATTTAGACTTTTCATAGTTTCACAGCGCCTTATGACGCTCTGCATCATTGTTTTTCTTGTAAAATACTGACACCAAATTCTCGTGCTGAGGCTATTCAATCCACAAATATACATTGTTTTGATATAGACTGAATAAATGCATTGTTTACTAAAAGACTTTAATACTAACGCTTCATACATATATTTCTTTGTTTAATGTATTATCTCTATTGCTAACGGTACTTTGTAAAGATAAACATACTGACGTTCATGCGCAGATGAGTCTGACTTATTTGGGCTATTCAAGTAGCACTGATCTAAAACATGGGACAGTTCATCAGTTCATTACTTTGACATGAAATAATGCTGTCCTTTTAATTTATTTTAAATATAGAAACATTGCATACTACTGTTTCAGGAGCTAGCCACATGAAAATATGAGTTCGCTATTTGATAATGAAAATTTATATATTTATTTTATTTTCTAAAAAATATATTAAATGCGTGTAGAATGACGATCTATGAAGAAATGAGACTGTTCGTTTATAAAGCAAATCATCATATGTATCAGTTTTAAATATTCATGTAGGATATTTAATTTACACTCTTTACAAACATTTACAACATACGCCGAATATCTTTTTTAAAGATATTTCTTGTTTCTTATAATTCAATAGCAGACCCTAATACAGGATTTGTAGTTAGAGGTGGCGTAAATATTTCATAACCTTCCAATCTATACATGTATAAACGGTATATTTTGGAAATCAAGAACAAAATTAAATCGCGCGTTATTATTAATTAGACGAGATTCTACAAGCGTTCCAGGCTTCTGTGCAAATATATTACAGTAAGAAAGCGGATAAGCTGATAGACTCATTTGACAGACGTATGTCATTCTTCGATTCAGGAGAACGTGACAATGTACAATGTCTAAGTAGTTGTAAGTTAATATTGTGCAATTTAAAAAAAAAATCGAATTTTAAAATTAGACAATTTTACGGGAAACGTACCGCGCCTTATCCCCCGACCCTAACCCCTCTAAATCTGCCGCTCGAGTTTTAACATAAATGTTCGACAAGCTATAGCCGTATGTAGATGACATACATATTATTATGTCATGAAAAACCACGATTACTTAAAATAATGGATGTTTCCAGTAACAGGTTACCTTCCTATCTTCCAATTATAAACATTCATCTAAAAGGATCCCGACGGTAATCCGGATCACCACTAAATGCTAATCATGTGTTCATTGGGCAATTTCCAAACTTCCTAGAAAATGTTAAATGCGTACAATTGCTAACAGACAGACGTCAAGTTGCTAACAAACAGACAAACAGATAAACAAATAAACCAACGTTCAATTCATTTCAACATAAGTACCTTGGCGCGGTTATTATTTCTTCGTTGGTGTTCGGTGGAGTTGTGATCGACTAACGGAGCGGTATAATCAAGGGTCGTCAGGTAATTGACCACTATAGATATCTGGATGACAGTGCTATGTCAGTTATTATCCAATCGTATTTAGATGGTAAACAACACTGTACTTTAATAGTAATAACGAATCGTGGTATATCATTTTGAAAATTTTGCTTTCTTGATATAATATTACGGCTAGCGTCAAAACTGTTGCATAGGGACTAAACGTTAACGATAAATAACGAAATGGACGTAGACGGGAAACATTATGCGCTGTTTTTTTTTTCTTTCAACTGAATTCATTTAGTATATTACTATTAACTGAAAGAAGACGTAAACATTTTAGAAGCGTTTAATAACTGACTGTAAGGTGAACTTTGTTAATAATAAATAACGAATTAAGTATGCTGATAATGATAATGACGATGATAGTGATCCAGATGGCGTTATGAGGTCTGAGTAAACCATATTGTATAATTTAAATCAATGTTAATCTTAGCATATTTGAAGGATTGCTTATTTCTGTACGGGAAATAATACCCGAAAGGCCTACTTAAATTACATTTTGAAACATTTCCAATTTCCTTCATGCGTCTGGATACGAATGTTTTATGATGCGGAATATTTTATTGCATTGGTTTTTTTTAAAATCAATACTGACAAATATCTGGCTGGACTGGCTATTTAAGATTGTCAACATGGAACCAATGCATAAAATCACGGAACCGGAAGGATTGATGTTCACATATATATTTAAAGTCATTATAAAGGCTTGGGATTTATAATTTTCGATTTATCGGCCAATAAACAATAAACAACAATTTGGAGATCTGGTGCGCAGGAATTAAACGAGTTGTTTAATAGCCAGGCATCAAAACGACATAGAGTTATATTTTGGCTGATAGACAACGGTAGTGCAAAACGTATATTTCGATTCTAACATGATTTGACATATATTTCTAAAGTAAGGGGAACAAATCCAGATGTAATTCTGCCCACTTCATTATTCTTGTTATCTCCCGTGGTGAAAAGAAATATTGTGTCTTCATCCGTTAATAGTTTTTGCCTCCAAAATTTACTTCATAAGAAATAAAGTCATGGCATAAAATAGTACAGGTTCACAAGCGGACACGCACACGTTCACACGCCAACACGCACATGTTCATAGGCGTACACGAACAAATTCACACACACACACACACACCATCATATGCGAGCACGCGCACGTTTACAAACGAACATGCACAGGCTTATAGGCGAACAAGCACGCGTTCACACTCGAACATGAACACGTTCTTAGGCGAACACGCACACGTTCACACGCACATGTTCACAGGTGAACACACACACGGTCATATGCGAACACGCACACGTTCACAGGTGAACACGCACATGCTCATAGGCGAACACGCATATGTCCACAGGCGAACACGCACATGTCCATAACCGAACACGCACACGCAAACACGCACACGTTCACACGAGCATGTTCATAGGCGAACACGCATACGTTCATAGGCGAACACGCATACGTTTATAGGCGAACAAGCACCCGTTCACACGCGAACATGCACACGTTCTTAGGCGAACACGCACACGTTCACACGCACATGTCCACATGAGAACACACACACGCTCATATGCAAACACGCACACGTTCACAGGTGAACACGCACATGCTCATATGCGAACACGCACACATTCATAGGCAAACACGCACACGTTCGCACGCACACTTTCATAGGTGAACACGCATAGGTCCATAGGCGAACACACACATAACCATAAGCGAACACGCATACGCGAACACGCGCACGTTAACACGCAAACACGAGCATGTTCATAGGCGAACACACATACGTTCACAGGCGGACACGCATACATTTATAGGCGAACAAGCAAGCGCGAATGATCACATGCGAACACGCACACGTTCATAAGTTAACACGCACACGCGAACGTTCACAGAAAACACGCACACGTTCATAGACGAGCACGCACATGTTTTCATGCGAACACGCACACAAGTAAACTAACGATGTCTTTTTAGAACATTATGAGAAATTTCAATCTATTCAATAAGTCAATGTCCAAAGAAATTTCATTCATTTCTTTCATAGAACACTCAGCACGAATGTTCTTGAACCTCAAAACAAGCAGAAGTAGAAACAAAACTGCACTTACGGTTGTTAAGGCTAAACAAAATTAATAAATCGTTTCTCGGGCACTTTGTTCCGAAAAATCAGGAGGGAGGGCGGACTTTTATTATACTTAAGTATTTTTTTTTGGTACTTTTTTCCCTACTCTTTTCTGTTGGCACTATGTAATGACTGATTAAAACGGGTAAATAAGTACAGATTAAAGACAGATTTGAGTCTCGTCGTGGGAAAACCGGTGTTAATGCATATGCGTAAAGTGTCGTCCCGGATCAGCTTGTGGAGTCCGCACAGGCTAATCCGGGACGACACTTTCCGCCCACAGTGGATTTATGTTTAGAGGAGACTTCCTTGAAACAGAAAATATCATAAAAGCGGAATGTGCGGACTGCACAGGAAATCCGGGAAGACACTTAACGCACATGCATTAAGTCCGGTTTTCTAACGACGCGCTTTTTTTTATAGTTATAACAACAAAAGTAGCCCTTTTTGAAAAATTCTAAACAGATTTATTAATTACTCATGTTACAAACGGTCATTAGAGCAAGCAGACGTATAAAGACAATCAATTTCAATGTTCATATTTAACATAAGTGCCTTTAAATTGATACACCATCAGCATTAAAGTACTTCTATTTATAGAATTAAACTTCGTAATTTATATTTTAATAACTGTCAAATTTATGAATTATTTTTGCAATAAATCACCAACAATTCTTGGAAAGGAAAACCCGAGTATACTGCAACACTTGTCAGTGCGGCTGAATTTTTTGTTTGTTACCATAGACTTTTGACACAGATTTTCTTTTTTTAAAAATGGAATGCTATTAAACAAGCAAGAGCATGTACCAAAACAAAAAGTTTAAATCAACAAATATACCATATTTACAAAAGTTTTGAATCGGATATGACATGTTTCAAAGTTGAGATTTACAGATTATTTCACAGTGTGTGTATATCCGATAATATTACATCAGACTGGAAGAAAGTGACTTGAAATACCGAAATCTACCTATACATGTGAGGCTTCTTCCTCAATGTTAAAATTCGGATTTGGGTCACGCAGCTGTCAATGAAATCTCATTCAAAACATCGTATCTTAGAAATAGTTCTTGGGAACGTTTATATGGCGTTTATCAGTCCCACCCCATATGCAATCCTAAGCGAGGTCTCGATGTAAGGTATCTATGTATAAAGTTTCATAAAAATATCTCAATGCGTTCTCAAGTTATTGAGGGGAAACCGTTTGTCTATTTTTAGCAACAGGGACCTTGACCGTTGATCTGTTGACCTCAAAATATAGGGTTCTTCCTTTTCTCCCAAGTAACCAGCGTACCAGCTTTCATGACCGTAGGTCAAAGCGTTCTCAAGATATCGTTCGGCAACGAAATGGTCTACCGTTTTTCTATTTTTAGTAACGGTGACCTTGACCTTGACCCCACCCACCCCATAGGCAATCCTAAGCGAGGTCTCGATGTAAGGTATCTATGTATAAAGTTTCATAAAAATATCTCAATGCGTTCTCAAGTTATTGAGGGGAAACCGTTTGTCTATTTTTAGCAACAGGGACCTTGACTGTTGATCTGTTGACCTCAAAATATAGGGTTCTTCCTTTTCTCCCAAGTAACCAGCGTACCAGCTTTCATGATCGTAGGTCAAAGCGTTCTCAAGATATCGTTCGGCAACGAAATGGTCTACCGTTTTTCTATTTTTAGTAACGGTGACCTTGACCTTGACCTCACCCACCCCATATGCAATCCTAAGCAAGGTCTCGATGTAAGGTATCTATGTATAACGTTTCATTAAAATATCTCAATGCATTCTAAAGTTATTGAGGGGAAACCGTTTTTCTATTTTAAGCAATGGTGACCTTGACCTTTGACCTATTGACCTCAAAATTTATAGGGTTCTTCCTCTCCTCCCAAGTAACCAGCGTACAAACTTTCATGATCATAGGACAAAGCGTTTTCAAGATATCGTGCGGAAACGAAATGGTCTACGGACAGACCTACCGACCGACCTACCGACCGACCGACAGGTGCAAAGCAAGATACCCCCACTTCTTCGAAGGGGGGGGGGGGGGGGCATAATAAGAGAAGCTGGGGCGGAATTCATAAATCTCCTGAGAAAGATAATAATTTAGAATACAACAAGTAAAAATTAAGATAAAGTTTTATGTGAAACGAAAATAAAAAATTTGTCACAATTTTACTAGAACAAACAATTCAAACTCGAGCTATAATTGAAATGGTCCCATACTTTACGGTTAACGGGTTGATCTTACGATTTTAAGACATTGACTTACGTGTTCACTAAACAGCTGTATGAGTACATGCTCAGACACATAAGGCCAAACAAACAAACGCTTGGTTTCCGCTGAAATCTCTAACAAAATCTAGGAGCGGAGGTAAAATATAACTATTTTTGTTTTTAACTTTTTTTTCTTCAACGCATATTCACCACGCAGTTAAAGTATATCGGAATGCATGTAAAATGTTTAAATGCCTCCCAACAAAGAAACGGTACCTTAACTACAAATAAGGTCATAGAAAAAGAGATTTCTAGCAAGAAACGTATAATATAAGCGAAAACTGCCGAAAATCAGAAAAACTTAATGATTGATAGTAAAAAAAATTGTTAGGGTCGGCGGAAAAAATAGGCTGGGTGGAGGGGTCGGGTAAGCGGAAATTAACAACCTTTTTACGCTTATTACTTGCTCAGATATCGCTGTGACCTGTGTTATTCTTGTTATTGTTTCACGTAGATTCATTTTAACGCCTATGCTACAATTACTCGTTCAACTTGTAAGCTATTATATTTAAGAAATATTTATCGATTTATCGTTGCTTAGCGGCCAATAAACAACGATTTGGAGTTCTGATGCGTAGGAATTTAACCACGTGGCCGTTAGCCCGATTGTTTTAATAGCCACGCATCGGAACAACAAAGAGTTGTTTATTGGCCAATAAACAACGCTAATGCAAAAATTATTTCGATTTTCACATGATATCATTACCATTGCAAAATTATTTTTCATATCATGTGAGAATTGAAATAATTTTCGCATTATCGTCGTTAAGCGGCCAATAAACAACGTTTTTGAGTTCTGATGCGTAGGAATTTAATCACGAGGTCGTTGGTCCGATTGTTAAAATAACCACGCATCAGAACGACAAAGAGTTGTTTATTGGCCAATAAAGAACGATAACGGGAAAATGATTTCGAATCTCACATGATATGACAAAAAATTTGCAATTGTAATGATAACTACATTTTAACATGCTCCGCTCTCTATCGGGACTACTTTTTACTTCGTTTATTGCGGGGTAGTTTAACAACGATAATTTTGTTCCTTGACTATAGAAAAAAATCAGCAAGTATCATGTGAGAATTCAAATTGATGATAGGACAGAAGTCAGTGAATGACATGCTTTGTAAAATCGCGCCTGTTTTACATGGTGCTGTTAAATAATACATGATAAATACAACTTTAATTATTCATGTAAGAATAACGCAGTCAGTTGGATTTTTTCTTTGTATTAATAAGCAATATAAAATTAAATTGCTACTACTGATCGATTAAAAAAAAGTAAATATATGTTACCGTGTGCCAGATTTTTGACATTTTCAAGTGGAATGAAATATATTAAACACCCGTCCCACTTTGAAAAACGTTACACGAAACAACAATTTTTCAAAGTTAAAACTGACCCAAACATGACAGGGAATACCAACCCGTTCTTAGACTTAAAAATAAAGAGCAGACTTAGACTCAAGAAAATATACTTCTGCGTTTGCAAATATTCTGGGTCCCAATGTTGCTTATGTCCTAACAAATCGTTCTAAATAAAGAATGCTGTAATTAGAGTCGATGGATACCAAGGAGGATTCAAATGTACAGCTCTCTTAGAACATAACAGTTTCAAGAATATTCTTTATTCACAGTCTTAAGTCTAAGAATAGGTTGGTGGATAGGGGACCTAATCAGATGTCAATATTTACAGCATTTGCACTTTGTTGCGCTTCAATTTAGCAAAGTATTGATCATATTCGACATATGTTCCATACATATTGCAAACATAGTCCTAGTTTATAATTGTTGTTATAAAATAATCTACATTTATATTAAAACAAACGAAAAAAGTCCGTCAACAACTGATGCATCCCTCAGCAAATTCAGATCGCTAACGTTTAATTCACATAGACCAGCATTTAGTCTTTTAAAATGGTCTGACACAATAAAGAAATACTACGATATGTCAAAAATTAACATTACATTTCATTTTCAATAGCTCATTCTAAATTTTGTTTTATTTTTCTGAATTTATACAAAACTTGCACAAAAATACGCTATGAATATCACCAGCCTCTAAAAGCTGCTATTTACAATGACCGTCGGCAGACACACGGTTGCGCTCATCGGCCGACACACGGTTGCCTACATCGGTCGACACACGGTTAGCTTTCGTCGGCGGACAAACCTCGCGTTCATCGACGGCATATAACCATCTTTAAAACCAATATTATTATGGAATTCAATCAAATATGTGAATTTGCCGGTTAATGGCGGACCCATGCGTCTGTGTTACGATGCGCAGTCAAATGTAATTTAAATAATCCAAGACAGTTTAATACTATGACATAGTATTACATAATATTTACACCGCTTATGAACTGTCTCAATACCTAAAACGGCAAACTATCAAATTATACGTCAACTCTAAAATCTACGAACACACATTTTTTGTGCCACGTGTTTATACATGAAATGCTTACAAAACTAAATTAAATGAATACCGATTTTACTGGTACCCTACATATCCGTTAACGTTTGTTAATTAATAAAAACCAAATTTGCGTCTAAAATTTCAGGAAGTATGAGCGTTTTATCTACAGCCGAGGACGACAGCAATAATTCGTGATGAATTCCACGCTACCGGAAGTGTAACAGGCCGCTGCAAGACAACCGCGAAGGAAGTTACCATCCCTGAACAAGTCACGGCGGTACGTAGACGATGACTTAAATATGGCATATGGCCGAAATTGAGGGTACAATTTACGGCGAGAAACCGTGCATTGCGGTGGATCTGGACTAGACGACATGTTTGACGTTCCATGGCCGACTGGGCTAACGTTGTCAATGTCAATAATTCCAGCTACGACGACAGAGCGCGTCATTTTCTTTTTGTTGCCAAATGCGGTTTTCACGACAGAGTAAGTAAGCGGGTGGTTCCATGAATCGCTACATAATAAAACTGGGGCCGTATCACCGAAACATCTGATGTTTAACTGAACTGAATATGTTCACTTCGGTTTAAATTTATGTTATCTAATATTTCTACTAGTGTAATGTGTGATTTACAGTTACGTGAACACGATTCATGTATTCAGTTTACAGTAAATTTACACTATGCGAAATGTCAAATTCAATTTAAGTAAAATTTTGATTTTAAAGTTATGGATAAGATTTTACTCAAGATGTTCCTGGAAAACAGCCCCTGAACGCGTAATTTGTTAACGTAAACTTTAAACGCAGTACGTTATCAACGGGGAGTTTTCAAACAAAACCTTTTACCATGAACTAGAAAGGAAAACTTCATGAAGTATGATTCTCGCGCGCAACACGGCATGCTACAGGAACGCAGCGTTCCTAAGACTGCAGACCTTAGTCCAGTAGGGCAGGTTTGGGTGAGTTGGGAAGGCGATTTGGATCAATGTTTGGGGTGAGTATGGAATAACCTGTAACAACCGGCAGCAGACCGCCGGCAAGCGCGGAACATCCTCACACGGCGGTTTATTCAGAATTTACATCAATGACATGCACAAAACAGCATCAATAAAACAAAGTATCGTGTCCAATCTACATTAATAACTTCATGTAGAACAGTGGAGTAATGTAATGTAGGGCAGTAAATTTGCAATTCTTACTGCATGCAGTGCCCGAAATTAAACTCTTCAATGACAACCGGTCCGAGCGAAAAGACTCGGACCTACGGACACCCGTTAAGAACGAACCCTGACAACAACAACAACAACAACAACAACAGCCAAACCAGCACATTAATAATGTACACAAGAATTTGAAAACCTGCAGTAGCGCTGAATATATTGATACTGAAACACGTAACAAATGTAATTTCGGATGTTGCAAGATTTCTTAGGGTTTGATGGACGCTTTTAAACGGACATCATACTTGGTTGTTTTTAACATAACACCGATACTCCTGAACAGGGCGAAATACAACAAATAAAACTTTGAAATTCACAGTGGCATAATTGATATGGTGTCCAACCTGCAATTGGGAATCTGGGAGCTCATGATTTCGATTCGTACTCAGGAAGCGTTGACATGACCATAAGACACAAGTTTTGGTTCTTCCCAGGGAATGGACTCGACAGTGTCAATTAGCTAGGTTTCAACACAGTCGCGCTTAAATAAAAAGGTTTAAACTGAATACGACATTATAATGAACATTAATGACCAAAAATTTGCGAATACGTCCCATGTTGTGACCTTTAATAAATTTAATTTAATTAGAAGTACATCATATATAAGATGTAAGTTTATAAAAACACGAATAAAATCTATTTCGAGTTCAATCAATATACGCATAAGGCCTACAACATACAAATAAATGACATCTCAATTCATCGCAATTTCTGAAAATACTTAAATATTTATAATCAAATATTGTATACAAGATTATAAAGCAATTGTGTCGATATATGGTCTATTCAACGACCAATATCACAATATCACGGTCCGTATCCTGATGATGCTGGCTCAGAAGATAATGCAGGCTTCAGCGAAGGAGCAGACAGTGGGGTACGTCAGTTTATAAATAATTGTCCTTTTACATTTACGTCATGCATTCTTATTGCAATAGATATGAATTAACCGATTTATTATCTACCTACAGGTACCCTTTCGAAAATATTGGTCAGAGAAACGTAACATTAGACGCGAAATAATGCAATTTAGAAAATATGTTACGCTTTTTTTGTATCTTTGCGAGCAAAGATTATACCTTGTACACCGTTATACTGAACACGCGCGGGAGTACTTTGAAAGTGTGAACATTGGCAAAGTTCGGAGCGTTTGTGACGTCGATAACGTCAATACTTTTTCTGTTCACGTGCGCCGGCTTGCGCACACACTGTTGTAATTGTCATAGAAATTTAATATATGATTTTATTTTATTGAAATTTTCACTGTATATACAGGAAATGTTCCGATGTATTGTGTATATATAATCATATATGTAAATTAAAAGATGTTAACGTTATTGCCTTGGTGATATTTATTTTTGAACAACCCTCGTACATTCATAACGAAATATATGGTTGTGAAAAACAACTTCATTATTTTATTTCCTATATATTTTATTGACAACCCCGACAAACAAATGAAAAAAAACTTTGAAACTTGTCCTAGATCTACATATTTAGGGATATTTTCATATAAAACTAAACGTCACTTACCTTTGCTGGCTTCAACTTCCCGACACAGTCCACGTTCTTGCCAAGTTTGCAGTTTCACGCTCACAGATAGTTAGAATTATTAATGACAAATATCTCCATATCGCATTCGTCACAAGAAAACACGTTATTTGCAATTTTCCACACTGCTTACACTTATACTTGGAGCACTGTTTAGACATATATCATTATGCACGTGCTTAAACAAATTACAAATGTAAGTCAATAAATACGTTAAAATACAAGCACTTACCTAAACGATAACATTTTGCAAGTTTAGAATTACACACCACACACTTAATCACGTGTACACAACCCATGTCGTACATAAAGCTATAACCGTTACTTTAATTGGTTTTTAAATGTGTGAAGTCTCGTGCAGTTTCAATCGGATTATCACAATAGAACATTTAATCTGGCCTTGCCAAAGTTAAAGGCGCTGTGTCATGCTTTCATCATCTCTATCATCGTGATCATCATCATCATCGTCGTCGTCATCATCATCATTGTCATCATCGTCATCATCATCATCATCTCTATAGTCGTGATGATTTTCGTCCTCATTGTCATCATCATGAACGTAATAAATCATCATTATTATCATCATCGTTGCATTTAATGCCATCGTCATCATCAGATGCATGCGATATGTATTCATTCGGCGTCGGACTCCGCGTTCGCTCAGATATGCTTCTTGATCAATAACGTGGTAAAGGTAACGGAATATATACCGACGATGACTATCACTAAGATGCCAACTATTGAACACATTCAACCATTTGAAAAACAGATCACTGTGCCACTCGTGAAAGTATAAATTTCTACGATTACTTGTGAATTAAAATCAATATTCTAAAATTCCAAAGGTGTTAATATTTTGCTTTTGTCACGCAAATAGTTCAATTCACAGTGTTTCAAACACAGATTCTTAATTTAACCTATGTTCAACTTAAGTTAATAATAATTAAGTATCATCATAAATATGGACCCAGGTGTACTCAATGCGCTCCCCGACGAACACCGTGAACTGAGACAGTTCGATTCACAAGACATCTGTGTCCCACAATAAATTCCTGACTTTCTGAGCGGCTAAACCACCTTGGTCAAACCATGAAGATCGGAAGCAGACTGACACAGCTCAAACGACTGCTATCCTGACTGGATTTAAGATAATTTGGGGTTAAAGCACAATTGCACGCGATGCACGTGAAGTGTAAACTTGGCGGGAGTTTGGCGTGGTCTGTAACATAACTTAAGAGTAATTTAATGTGGGATATCGCAGAAATAAAGACGCATATACACGTAAAAAACAAAATAGCCAGATTCTCCAATAAATCTTTCATGCATTAAAATTACATCTATATTGAAAACATCGATAGAAATAACAGAAATTGGATACACGAAAACCAGTGCTGAAGCTTAAGTATTATAAGAATTGTGGCCTTCGTTGTCGAACATTTCACGCTTAACAACTTCCCAAGTAGCAATGGATTGCTCCAAGTGATTGTGCCTGATCTTCACTATGGAAAAAAACGAAATAAGAGTGCTTTGTAGGATCATATTTTTCACACACCTGTGAAGAATAGGATCTCATTTGTCACATTTTTAAGTGCGAATAATGAGATTGGCTAAAAAGGGGTATGCGCGAGGATCACAGAAGAATATAATTTCACTGCATATCAAAAACTGGATGCAATCACAATCTTCACAGAAAATTCGACGAATACAAATGGGATGTGTAAAGAATAAAATAAAGATGTGTGAAGAATGAGATCCTTTTTTTCACAGATGTGAAAAATATTATTTGTGAAAAATATGGTCCTACAGTGCTTCATTGGTTAACACTAATATTGCATATTGAAACACTGTCCAAGAACTGGGGAATGGTGTAGTTGAAGAATGGAAGACCACACGTCTGTATAGCTTACATCAATTGTAGAACTGGGGAATGCTGTAGTTGAAGAATGGAAGACCACATGTCTGTATAGCTTACATCAATTGTAGAACTGGGGAATGGTGCAGTTGAAGAATGGAAGACCACATGCCTGTATAGCTTACATCAATTGTAGAACTGGGGAATGCTGTAGTTGAAGAATGGAAGACCACATGCCTGTATAGCTTACATCAATTGTAGAACTGGGGAATGGTGTAGAATGGAAGACCACATTCATGTATAGCTTACATCAATTGGAGAACTGGGGAATGCTGTAGTTGAAGAATGGAAGACCACACGTCTGTATAGCTTACATCCATTGTAGAACTGGGGAATGGTGTAGTTGAAGAATGGAAGACCACATGTCTGTAAAGCTTACATCAATTGTAGAACTGGTGAATGGTGTAGAATGGAAGACCACATGTCTGTATAGCTTACATCAATTGTAGAACTGGGGAATGGTGTAGTTGAAGAATGGAAGACCACATGTCTGTATAGCTTACATCAATTGTAAAACTGTGGAATGGTGTAGTTGAAGAATGGAAGACCACATGTCTGTATAGCTTACATCAATTGTAGAACTGGGGAATGCTGTAGAAAGGAAGACCACATGTCTGTATAGCTTACATCAATTGTAGAACTGGGGAATGCTGTAGTTGAAGATTGGAAGACCACATGTCTGCATAGCTTACATCAATTGTAGAACTGGGGAATGGTGTAGTTGAAGAATGGAAGACCACACGTCTGTAAAGCTTACATCAATTGTAGAACTGGGGAATGGTGTAGAATGGAAGACCACATGTCTGTATAGCTTACATCAATTGTAGAACTGGGGACTGCTGTAGTTGAAGAATGGAATACCACATGTCTGTATAGCTTACATCAATTGTAGAACTGGGGAATGGTGTAGAATGGAAGACCACATTCATGTATAGCTTACATCAATTGTAGAACTGGGGAATGCTGTAGTTGAAAAATGGAAGACCACACGTCTGTATAGCTTGCATCAATTGTAGAACTGGGGAATGCTGTAGAATGGAAGACCACATTCATGTATAGCTTACATCAATTGTAGAACTGGGGAATGGTGTAGTTGAAGAATGGAAGACCACACGTCTGTAAAGCTTACATCAATTGTAGAACTGGGGAATGGTGTAGAATGGAAGACCACATGTCTGTATAGCTTACATCAATTGTAGAACTGGGGAATGCTGTAGTTGAAGAATGGAAGACCACACGTCTGTATAGCTTACATCAATTGTAGATCTGGAGAATGCTGTAGTTGAAGAATGGAAGGCCACATGTCTGTATAGCTTACATCAATTGTAGAACTGGGAAATGGTGTAGAATGGAAGACCACATTCATGTATAGCTTACATCAATTGTAGAACTGGGGAATGCTGTAGTTGAAGAATGGAAGACCACATGTCTGTATAGCTTACATCGATTGTAGAACTGGGGAATGCTGTAGTTGAAGAATGGAAGACCACACGTCTGTATAGCTTACATCAATTGTAGAACTGGGGAATGGTGTAGTTGAAGAATGGAAGACCACATGTCTGTATAGCTTACATCGATTGTAGAACTGGGGAATGGTGTAGAAAGGAAGACCACATGTCTGTATAGCTTACATCAATTGTAGAACTGGGGAATGCTGTAGTTGAAGAATTGAAGGCCACATGTCTGTATAGCTTACATCAATTGTAGAACTGGGGAATGCTGTAGTTGAAGAATTGAAGACCACACGTCTGTATAGCTTACATCAATTGTAGAACTGGGGAATGCTGTAGTTGAAGAATGAAAGACCACATGTCTGTATAGCTTACATCAATTGTAGAACTGGGGAATGCTGTAGTTGAAGAATTGAAGACCACATGTCTGTATAGCTTACATCAATTGTAGAACTGGGGAATGCTGTAGTTGAAGAATGGAAGACCACATGTCTGTATAGCTTACGTCAATTGTTGAACTGGGGAATGCTGTAGTTGAAGAATTGAAGGCCACATGTCTGTATAGCTTACATCAATTGTAGAACTGGGGAATGCTGTAGTTGAAGAATGGAAGGCCACATGTCTGTATAGCTTACATCAATTGTAGAACTGGGGAATGGTGTAGTTGAAGAATGGAATACCACATGTCTGTATAGCTTACATCAATTGTAGAACTGGTGAATGGTGTAGTTGAAGAATGGAATACCACATGTCTGTATAGCTTACATCAATTGTAGAACTGGGGAATGGTGTAGTTGAAGAATGGAAGACCACATGTCTGTATAGCTTACATCAATTGTAGAACTGGGGAATGGTGTAGTTGAAGAATGGAAGACCACATGTCTGTATAGCTTACATCAATTGTAGAACTGGGGAATGGTGCAGTTGAAGAATGGAAGACCACATGTCTGTATAGCTTACATCAATTGTAGAGCTGGGGAATGGTGTAGTTGAAGAATTGAAGGCCACATGTCTGTATAGCTTACATCAATTGTTCTTAGCGTCAGCGATCTATAGCTATAATAAGTGCATTAAATAATCATATTTCTATACGAACTGAATGTTCAGGAGGGGGGTGGAGCCGCAGGCATATATGGGACTTTAAACTGACAGCGATTCCCAACATAAGTGAATTTGACACGCCGACTGATTCGGGGTAAAGGGGAAATACTCTTCAGTCACATTTTAGATCCCAGTAATATTCCCTGCATATAACTAGTTCTTGGTATCTGTGAGAAAGTATATTTCATGGGTAGAACCAACACTACGTGTATGTGAGAAGGTCCATTCACTGGACAGAACCAGTTCTTGGTGAATGTGAGCAAGTCTATTCCATGGGTACAAACATTACATGTTGTATGTGAGAAAGTTAAATGGTGTACAACAGAAAGAGCAATTCTTGGGTAGAACCAGTTCTTGGTGTAACTGTATGTGAGAAAATCCAATCCTTAGGTTAAATGGCTTTTGCTGTTTTGAGAAAGTCCATTTCCTGGGTTGAACCACTACTTAATGTGTGTTAGAAAGTCCATTCCCGGTTAAGAACCAATACTTGAGAAAGTCTGTTTCCTAGGTAGAACCAGTACTTGGTGTATGTGAGAAAGTCCATTCCTTGGGTAGAACCAGTAGTTGATGTATGTGAGAAAGGCCATTTCATGGGTTGAACAAGTACTTAGTAATTTGGTTTGCAGATAATGGCAATTGTAAAGCCACGCTAAATAGGGAAAAAACGCATGGTAACCATCTTAATTGAGGGGTTCCATAAATGAGGGAGGACATTGACAGCAACAAATTCCCTCTCAGTTAATGGAAACAAACCATAATGACTGATTACCGGTATATTATGTTTTTACGCAGTAACCCATTTTTTGAAATAGAAAACATTAAATATTTTAATTATAGATACATCTAAGGCCAAAAGAGTTGTGTTCAGCATTATATCAACATTATCCACAGTATTTTTTTAACTAGGTGCAAGATAACCCGTATTAACAGATTCAATTTAATTATTTTCTGAGAAATAACCCAACAAATGTATTCTACCAATAATTTGCTTGTGAAATGTTTAAAACCCTTATTCCATATGTGAGTACAATATACCATTATGCATAATAGTTTCTCCCTGGCATATAAAACCGACATTTACCATACACAATCTGTAAAATACATTACCTCTAAATGGCTCTGAACAAATTGTTCTGCACCATTGGCCGCATATTGTATTAAAGTAGAGCTTTTATAACAATTTATCCAGGAGCTTTTGGAAAAAACAATTAGCTTGTGAAAAACTGGTATCTAAAATCTGGAATACATCAAACCAACTGAACCAGCATGACATGCATTGCAAATAGCAGTGGTGTTTTATTGAGACTGAATGGGAATGAACAATATAGAACACGGATGAACCCTCTCTGCAATCTCTGGCATCAGCTGCAGCAAAAATGTGTCTACAGAAATAAGGCAACATGTCCCACTTAATTGATATGGTCAAAACACACCATTTGTTTTGCTCAAAAGACGATATTCACATGTTATGAATAATTTATGGAAAATTGATATACACTGTTAAATGGTTTTGAAAACAAATGTAAATGGCGGCATTAAAAATAGCACTTGCATTAATAATGATTTATATCAAAATAATACTTGCATTAATGATTTATATCATTGTAATCTATAAATAAAAGCAAATTCACCCTTTTGCATAATTTCATGTGGAATATTGATTAGTTGGTATGTTTAGTTTTTCTCTATGCACATTTGTCATCAATTGCATGATTAACACAACACCTCCCACATTATATTTACAAACAGTGCCCACTGGATTCTGACCACTATAAGGCCCAGTGTCTCATCAATAGTGGAAATACTGCACCCTAACTTTGTTGGTCAAAATACCGCCACATTATGTTCTTTATTTTTATTCAGTTTGCGGTTATGGGCACTCACTTTTTGTTTTCCAAAATCTGAGTCCATGCAATTTTCTTGCAAAAAAAACCCTCTTAAAATAATGATTTGTGTTAATATATGTTGTATGATTCTTAACTTATATCACATATGTATGTGCTGAGAAAAGAATAAACTTTAAAAATAATTATGCATTAATACCTCCCATAAATTACCGTTACATTTCTATTTCTTTATTATTTTATAACAATTTGTAACATGTAACTACACTCATATGAAAGTCAAAATTTGTTTGAGCAGGTAAAATTGTTTTGACGCAACAAGTGTGACATAATGCTTGTATGCAGAAACCTGAGTTTTGTGCCAGATAATGCTGTCTTTATAAGTGTTACATTTTCAAACCTTGACTATCAAATGTCTCTATCAAACACACACTGGTTGCTATTTGCTATTCAGGCTGTATTGCTTCCAAGGAATCAATGTATTCCAGGTTAGATATATATATGTTAATTTTCCCAAGATGTGTCGTTTTTACAAACACTCAGATACACAGCATTCGGTCCCATCCTTACAATGAATTGTTTGTCAAACACTCAATAGCCAGTCCCAGACAACAAAAGATGATAAATGGTAAGTCATAGTGGTGTAATGGATTTGATAACTGCCTTTCGATTGGTAGATCAGAAGATCTTTATTTTGGGAGTGTTTGAATCATCGTTCTCAAAAGACACTAAGTACTGGTTCTACCCAGGAAACAGACTCAAACATTTCTATCTGTAACCTCAGGCACAAAGGTTTCAAACCTGATGCAGACAAGTTACATGTAGGATACTTACAGAAAAGTACAAGAAAGAAAGCATACAAAAAAATCAGTGTACAGTTATTTGTTTGTAAATGGACAGCATGTTGAACAAAATCTTAGTGGGACCAAACAACAAGTGAGCCATGACTGTCCAGCATCTTTCACCCACATTTAGGCTTGTGAAAGAATTTGACCCAACTAAAATTATTAATGCTGCAAGGGAGACAACCAAAGTATACTTTGGTAAAAAGGCAATGTGGACTACCGCCTTTGTTATATGTGTTATTACATGACTGCTCTACATATTTCGCCAGCATATGAGTTTTTAATCATAGCGTTCTTTAGGAGTAGCAAGGTAGACACCCAAGGATATAATGCTTCAGAAGTCAGCATTTCTCTGTGAATCTGGGACCAGGAAGACTTGAAGACTTTTATTTCAATAATATCAAAAATTAATATTAAATGTATGCAGAATAACGATCTATGAAGAAATGAGACTGTTCATTTATAAACCAAATCAACATATGCATCAGTTTTAAATATTCATGTTGGATATTCAATTTACATTCTCAATATCTTACATATGTTAAATAATATAAAAGGTTATGTGAATTACACCCTTAAACAACAAAGGATTATTTTACTCACAAATGTGGTGTTAAATCAGTTTCATTTTAACACTTATCTGATAATAAATACTTGTACAAAGCTCTACAATAAGAACGTGTTAATCGTTCAAACTCATCACTGTGCAAGTCTATCTGTCACTGGGTAAAATTTGTAATTCTTCTGCCCAGAGTAGGTTATCTTCCTTTGACTATATTAAAACCAGTTCAGTCTGTGGGCACATTTTCTTACACATTTTAAATCTTTGTTTAAAGAATAACAACATATTAGAAAAATGAAAAGAACTTAGTTAGAACTTAGAATGCAAAATGATAATCCGTTTCACTCACAACATATAACACAACAATTGCATGATGCAGTATTAAATGCTTTGGTGCCACAGGGTGAGAACATAGTGCAGCCAGTCCGGGACTCGAACCCGGGACCTCTCGCTTACATAGCGAGTGCTCTCCCGACTGAGCTAACCTGGCAGGTACACAACCTCGCCCCTATAGTGACCATTAACAGTTTCCACCAGTTACAAGTATTGTGAGGGTCGAAATACAGTCAAATGATATGAAATCTGGCTAAACAATTCAGGATTCATATTAATTTTATTTTTCCTAAAATACATTTTTCATATCTTCTTATAATGATCGATTAGTTATCCCAATTTCATTGTGTCAAACTATTGAAACTATACTTGTAACATTCACAAATTCTCATTTATGAAAAAAATCTCAGCTGACCAATATTCAAGTTACATATCAGATATATTGTCATCATTCTGTTAATCATCATTATCATTGTCATCATTAAGAGAATCACTATCATCAAACGATCAACACGACCATCATCGGATTAATCACCAACACCATAATCATCATAAATGCATAATGACATCATCATCACCATCATCATTATCACAACCACAATCAATATCATTATTTTTCTGTGAAAACCATCAGTCAGTAACAGAAGATATCACACACTGATTAGGAAACTGGTCATAGTACACTTCCTAACAACAACAAGCGTACACAGAGCACAATGGTTTATGTAGATGAATAATATGCTACCCAACCAACTTACAGTAGCCATGATTGCCATCATCTATGCTAGTGTGGATCGTTATTTCAGTGTGATGAATTTCATGTTAACTCCTCAAAAGAACAAAATGTATCAGTGTCTGTTTGATGCATGGATGAAAATTTGCATGAATAAACAATAACTGTCGTCTTTTGTGATTGAAAGAATTGTCCATGAGTTTAAATAAATTACAAATAGGGAAATAAAACTAATTACTTTGTGCGATAAAAAAGCAACAATTTCATTTAAACGTTCAGTCCTTCTTGGTTTTTGCATTAATACAATAAATATGGAATTAAAATTTTTAGGTACCAATATTGTGTTCAATCATGATAGAATCTTGATACATAAAGGCTTGAAATGTAATTCTCGCAAAATATGGTGATACAGTGCTTATTTTCACAATTAAAAGGACCATGACCGTGTGACACGGTGTTAAAACAAATCGGTAACCTCCCTGTTAAAAATAGCCCTCTTCTCTAAATCAAGACTGTTTTGGTGTATGCAAGTATACAAAACATGCGAATATGGCAATTATTATTGATTGAAAATACATTATGCACGGAACATAAGCATGTTTCAGGTATGTAATGGCATGGTAGATTTTTTGACAAACGCAAACTTGAACTTAAATGAAAGAAAACAATTTCTGACAGTCTTGAAACACGTTTAACATCTTAAATAAGTACCTGAATGTGTACTGTGTTCTATCAGTGTGTGTTGAGTGTATTTTTTTTTCTAAGTAAAAATCCCCCAAAATAACAAATACTGTTTATAATACATGAAAACAGAAAAATGAAATGAGTAAAATACAAACACCAATATGGAGAGGTTACAGGTACCTTCCAATTCTGACAGCCACTAAAAAGTATGATATTTACACCAGTTGTTCACTTATACAGTAAAAGATAACAATAAACAAACCTTTGGGAAATCATTACAAGTTGCGCTAAACTCCAGAAATGTTTAATGAAACATAGGGAATAATGACAAAAATATTGCTGAAATAGGCAAACGGCAACCAAAGTTAACAACACTTTTCACTGCTTTTAGGAAACAGATCTAGTGTGTATGTAATAGTGTGAATTCCTTTCCGAAATAGCAGTATTATGTATTATGCAGTATTATGGTCTGTAATCATCTGGGACTAATTTCTCAAAGGATGACCACCTTACACTTCTTATTTCATCCATCAAAATTATTATTTTATAATTAATTTACAACACAATATATTATTTATTGTGATTATCTATTTTAACACGATACTCGCTAATTTTTCTATAGACTAAGAACAAAATTATCAATGCTAGACTACCTAATAAACAACGCAACAAGAAGACCCGATTCTGAGCGGAGCATAGTAAAAAGTAGTTCCATTTAAATATTGCAAAAATATATGTCAAATCGTGTTACAATCGAAATAACTTTCATATTATCATTGTTTATCAGCCAATAAACAACTCTTTGTCGTTCTAATGTGTGGCCATTAAACAACTCGGCCTAACGCCCTTGTGGTTTAATTCATATGCATCAGAACTCCAAATCGTTGTATATTGGCCAATAAACTACCATAAATCGAAAATTATTTCTTGAATATAACACTTTACTTCAAACTGTTATAGGTCTTAAAAACAGTATTTATATTACTGCACACTTTATTGAAATATGAAAATGGTGAGCTTAAGCTTATCGTTTTAAAACATGCTGAAGAAATTGAGAAACCTGAGCCAGTACTCTGACAAGTAAATGTAAATGGTTACCTTGACCTCTGTGGCACAGTAGACAAGCTCTATTATCATTAATATTGAACATATATGCTTATTAAGAGAAACAGGGACATTTTAAAAATCAGACATCACAAATATGCTGCAGTTTAACATGTACAAGGTCAACACATATTTTGTTTGAACAAATCCTTTGGCATTATGAAGTCTATTTGCTTAGTAGAAACAGTATTTAGTGTCTTCAGGAATGAACTTCAATCCCAAAGATAACTTTGATAAATAACCTGGACGATGATGTGTAAGACCCTCAAAAACTCGTATACTTGATATTTGCATCTTTAATTTTTTCTTTGTTATTGTTCTTTGTAGCAGACTTTTTGTTTGAGTATTTAACCAAGTATATTTCACCATTGCTTCCAAATAACCCCACAAGTTGATCAGGCAACTCATAGCAATAATGCAGGGGAGATCACTGTAGTAGTGTTAGTTTGAGGAGTCTTATTGAGTTCTCTCCCTGGAATTGTAACACCCAATTAATCTGCACTTGGAATTACTGTCACAGTTTTCTACTGAAATTATTAGACCAGCTACTTATTACTTTATAAGAATTTAACACATTAATTGTTAACCCATGTCATGCATTCATACAAACTATAATTCCAGGAGAATAACAGTCCTGTTGTTTTCAGCAGCATCCCATTCAATTTCAGTATGGTTGTACTCTTACTTCAATACTGACATAATTATATGATTTTGGTTTTCTTTAATCAAAGATTCAAGTTTATATACAAAGACGGGATGAATTGCAACTGGAAATGAGAGATGCATTTGCCCCAATATACAACCATGACAACAGAAATCAGCCTCAGAATCTCACAAACAACATTGTTAAGTATCAGAGCAAGACTGCAGTGGATGGATAGGAATGAATCACTGAAATTGTAAACAAAGGAATACAAATACAATTTTTTTTGGAAGATCTCAGAACTACTTGCTGCGCAAAGTATTGACAAAATATAATTAATGAAACTTATCTGTCTAACTCATTGTCCAAAAAAGTTTTATTTTGATTTAATTTCATGAAAGGTAATGATTTAATTGAAATTCCAAGTGTTATTTAAAAATTTTTACCTCTCCAAACATTAAATTACTTTCCACTTAAAATTTAGCAAGTTTAAATAAGATCAGTGCTGAAATGGGTGATACAGGGAATATAAGAACAGGATATAGTTTACCAAACAGGATCAATAACTGGTTTTACTTGCCAGACCTGACTAGTTTCAACAGAGTACATGTGAATGTTTGGTCAACACTTGTTATAACTATTAAGGCTTATTTGTGAATGAAATACAATTTGGTGACGGACAGAAGTCAACGCATAAGAGGTTCTTTATACTGACAGCTTACCGATCATGTTGAATTGTATGCTTAATTGTTTAATTGTTAATAGACATTTCCAACTTTGACAAATCTGATGTTGAAAACTTAATCCGATTAGAAGTATGTAAACTTTGGGGTTGTCTCAAGTTTATTGTATAATTTGACGACGCAATAAAATGTGTGTTTATGGACTGATAAAAAACATGTTAGTTGGGTGTTTCACATATGCACGCAACAAACTTAACACTTCGTCCTTGCTTTGTGTAAAAAACTGTAGTTTATATGATATATTTCAGTATGCAATATATAACAAGACGTTACGCGTAATAAACATGCCGTTTCTTGGTCTTACACTAGTTAGGATGCGGAGCACTTGTATGTCGTGCTTTTTGGTAAACTAATGTTAATTTATATTTATGAGTTTAAATTTGAAAGAAATATCATTAAGGTAAGAAATAGATATGCAATATGTAACATACAGTTAAATTATATGTTTCACTTGTTTTCTTGTAGTTCATTAACTGATGTATTTTAAATACACACTGAATTGTAAACACCAATATTTTACAGTCGTTCATTTTATCCACATGATGTAACGGTAATGCAACTTTGTGTCACATGAAATTCACGTGATTCTTGAAATCAACAGAGAGCATGTGCCTAGCAGTGTAGTACTATATATATTTCTGTATTGGTTTCTTATGTTTTAATAGATATACTGTAACACACTGATTGTTGTGGACTTTATATAGACAATTTATCTGATTTATTTATAATGTTCACCACTAAAGGAAGACCCTACCAAACATACAACATGCTGATCATTTTATACAATGTTTAACAATTAATAATTTAGAAACCTTTCCTGTTCCCCCGTTCCAAAACAGGTTAGCGGACTATATAAAATGACTAACGTTTCAAGAAAAGAATGGTATGCGAGGTCAATGTGACAAATTGGGCTATTGACGTAACATCACACACCATCATATCACTTAAAACATAAAATATATCATTCCAAGTAAGATTTACCGTTCTTCTTGTTTTTTCTGTGTGATGATATATATCCAAACATAAATCAATTGATCGCACATATTACTCAGCCAATATTGTGCGTGTGTTAAAACCGAGCATCATGCTCTTTAGGTCGAGCATCATGCTAAATAGTACAAGGCTGTAAGAAGAGCATGATGCTCAGTCTAACGATCATGATGCTCGTTTCTATGAGCATATGCAGGTGTCAGTCCACACATTTCAGGTCTCTCTATCTAATTCAGACATTACACACATGACAAAAACCTAAGCATATTCCAATCCGCTTTAAATTATCAATTGAATGTACAGTAATGTAGTGAATCTTTCACACTTAGTACTGGTTCTACCCAAGAAACAGACTCGAGAATATTTAAATAAGCCACATGCTGGTGACTGAAACTTCTGATCCTGCCAGATGATGGCCTGTGTCTAGAACAATCCTCGACACATCTAGGACTAGAATAGACCGGCTATGAGTCATAGTGTCTATGACTTTGGTTTATTCTAGTCCTAACTGTTATATGCTCATTTCAGATTAAGTACATTTCATGAATTATTATGTTTTTTAGTTAGCGGCGATAAACGAGCGATTTAGTACCGAAAATCAAGATGGGGTATAGCTTCTGACTCAGAAGAGTGGACTTACACATTAATATTATCTGTCGTCGTCGTCAACCATTTACTTTACAACTTCTCTGAAACCGCTTGGCGCCTTTAAATCTAACTTGGCAGGAATGTTCCTGATGACAAGTGTTACTTTGTAGACCTTGCAAGTGCCTTTAAATTAATCAGAGAAACACTGATCATGACGTTTTTGATTTATGCATACGAATTGCAGAGAAAAGTTTACCCTGTTCCATTACTTACTGACAGTAAAATTACCTTAATAAGTATACAGTTATATTTTAACATAATTTATGATGACAGACAAAGGGACGTAACAAAAGAACTGTTTTTTGTTCATGAGGCGAATTTGTGCATGAGCATCGAAGTTTCTTAATACCTTCAATTAAGGTATCTACCTTTTCTTCCATACTTTACGGGCTAAATTGTTATTTGTATATGCTATTTTAACAGTTAATGTTAATTAATGTAATAATTATCTGCATATCAACACCTTGTCACTGAACAATATCGCAGTAATCACGTACAAGTTTAAATAATATAAACAGTTAGTTCAATGTTTATAAATGACATCGAAGACAAAGGTGAAAGATCAACATTTTATTCACATGCACAATATAAAGTTTGTTGTAATAACATGCTACATAATAATAACAGTAGAACAATCATCACATATGTTTAATTATGTCATCAATGGATTTTCAATAAATGTTTAAATACATGAAAAATAATTATATATCTTAATTGTCTCCATTGTCTGAAGATTAACATACATCAGTTACACAGAACAGAAAATGCATATGCATCCAACACTACAAGCAGGCAAGTTATTTATGTCTGATTGCACAAGTATCAATGTTATAATAAACAATGTTAAATCATCATCAGTATAAAACTAAATACAAGTAACCAATTTAACATCATGTTTTCTTTTTATATGATTAAACTAAACAATACTCAAATCATCAATGTCTTTTCAATGCAGAAAATTACAATAAATCCTTCATATTTCAAAAACAAGTATTTATATACCATTACAGTGTCATGTTTTCAAGTAAAAGATCAAATACATTTCTCAAGTATGTGTACAAATGACAGTCTAAAAATAGCAATTGTCATGTACATTGTACATGTATATTTGTGTACACACATTGACTTCTAAATTAAAATTGTACCAGGTATTTGTCCTTTAACATACATAAACTTATACATATAACTTATAACATATAACTTGTTAAGTTAAGGCAAATGCCAAAACACTTATTTGATACAAATAACACATACTATTGGTTCCAAAGCCATACTGTCATAATTATGATAAAAGTATATTATACAGAAATATAACACAGTACACAATAAATCATTTCTAACTTACAAACTGTCATTTTAAGATAACCATAGTTGTTATTATACAAATGTCTGATACATGTAAAAGTAAGCTACTGCACTTTGAACACCAGGATGTTGTTGTTGTCCAGTTGTCCCACAATGATGGAGGCTGTGTGCCTGTTGTAGCAGACTGACACTGGGCGACTCACTCCATCCCTGCCTGTAGCCAGAGTGGCCAGCTTCTTCCTGCCCTGCCTATCCACCTGTATGATAGTCCGGAACAGCCATCCACAGACCAACACCTGGCCTGCAGGTGTCACATGTACAGCCTCTGGGTATCGTAGTTCAGGGTCCTCCAATGTAGAGAGTACCGACCCATCCCTGGCCAGGGTGAGGAGCTTGTGCTGGGAGGGGTTGGTGATGTATATACGATCCCCAGTAGGACTCACAGCACACTTCCGTACTGCAAAACAGAATCACATCAAGATATTAAATTACTTTAAATGTTTAATAATGATAATAAACAAACTGCAGTGACATTGTATTATTAATGCGTCGTTAAACAGACAATTACGCACCTTAAAGATCTGCATAAAATCCAATAATAATAAATATTTTAGTGTGACAGGAAGGTTCTGTATCAGTTTATTGCCTAAAAGTTTGACACGTTGACTGGTGAGTTAGAATTGAAGTCTACCACAATTACACAGATGAAAACGATTACACGGTACAGTGAACATGTACACATGAATGCGTAACTATATGCAGTGATAACAGATTTCCTATACATGTATACATGAATGTGTCAGCTGATGCAACTATGGCATATGCAGTATTAATAGATTTTCTATACATGTATACATGATTACTGACAACTGTGTTATTCTACAGCTGACACAGGCTGACATATTTATAACATGTACATGTACATTATAATAACACAAGTTAAGCTTTTACGACAGGAAATATGTTTCAAAACAACATGAAATAAAACTTTTCTCTCTTGTTCTTCTACACAAGTAACAAAAGCCAGTTGTTATTTAAACAGTTTTACAAATACAAATCTATTAATTTAACAAATTTCAACTACAACAATTTAAAGTTTATTTATTTCATATAACGTTTGAAACCACGATGAATTATGAAACAATAATGCATGTATATTTACTGGAAAACCACAAAATATAAACAGCAGGTCACAGAGTGTGTCATTGATTTGCACTCAGTGTCTATTTATAGACATGCCATGAAGTCAGAAGTGACAGTTAAAATGCTTGATTACTCATATATATAAATCAATAAAATTGAAAATCATTCTTAACTGCTGTTGTAAACTTAAACTGACACATGCACATTCTACAACTAGGCAGTCTTACAATTACTTTATAATACATATTTCTAATAATATCCGGATGAACCCGCCATGATTCTAACCTGTCAGACCACCGGATGTATCCTCATACAGCTTGCTGACCAGTTTCCCACTCAGCGTGTACTTGTACAGTGCAGTAGTATCAGTGACATACAGCTCCCCCTGGTGGTGGGCGATACCTTCACAGTAATGTCGTAACTGAAGCTTCCTGCCCTTCACCAGCTGCCCATTGTTGACAGAGATAAACTGGATCTTATCATTCACAGCAACAGCAACTTCACTGTGTGTTATATTACATATGTCTTGTGGATCAGTAGACACATCACAATGAGTAAGCACCCTGTACTGCTGGTCCAGCAGCTTTAATTTCTTATTAATGTGGTCTACAACAAGAATCTGGCCATCAGGGAGAACACATATGCCACTGATCCCGCATGCTGATGAATCACTTGGTATGCTCCCATCATACTCTGACTTTCCTTTAACAGTCAATACTTGGTCTGGGTTTCCCTGCTCTGTCAATGGCTGGGTACTGTGTACAATCCTCCCCAGACCTGACAGTTTGGACAAGTACCGCTCAATGTCACTGTTAGGCTGGAATGTTAGTGAACTTTTAACCTGAACAGAGTTCTCCTTCAAATATGTTTCAGACTGTTGTATTTTGTCGCTACATTTCTTGCTTGCTATAAAGGAGAGTTCTTTCATGCTCATATCACTTATGTCCTGAATGGCTTCATGCAGTATTTTCAAGTCGTCACGAAGCCTACAGCAGTTGTTCACATCAGTCTTGAGAGAAGCTTGCAGGCTTGTGAGTGTATTTTTCATTTCCTCCAAAGTGATTTTTTCAATATTGTCTAAAGTGTCATTTATTTTTCTGCGTGTTTCTTGTATTTTGTGTAATTGTTCATCGTATGAACCCTGCAGTGACTTAATGCTGGTCTCCCAATTTGTCTGAAGCTTGTTCATTTGTTCCTGAATTGTTTGAAGCTTCACTGAAAACTGCTGCAGGTCAGTTGACTGGGTTTTGACACACTCAGATACAAGCGTCACTTTGGTACACTGTCTGAAACAAAATATAGTATATTATAATAAAATGCTTAAAATAATTTGGCAAATTTTTCTTAAATATAAAAAAAAATACTGTTATACAAATTCTAAGTTCAAAGCTTATGACATGGATGGTTTAGATTGGCCATTTCGAAACAATATGTGGCGTGTTGTGGGAAAACCGGGCTTAATGCATGTACGTAAAGTGTCGTCCCGGATCAGCCTGTGCGGATTCCGGGGATGGCACTTTCCGCCTATAGTGGATTTATATTTAGAAGAGACTTCCTTGAAACAGAAAATACCATAAAATCTTAAAGTGCCATCTTTACGGACATGCATTAAGGCCAGTTTTCCCATAACGTGCCTCATATATTCTTCTACTGGATATTTAAGCGTAATTTGGCACATAAACTATAACGAAGGCACATGAGTGTCTGTATTGCTCCAATTGCTTGTAAAGTAAAGAGTGTCAGAAGCAAAAGGACCCTGCTCATAAGCCATATAACAAAACAAGAGCTGTAGGAGGACAGATCGCTAGCCTTTTCTTGTGCTTGTCAGAGTTACTGGCATTTTTTTCTTAAACAAGAAACATGGAAATTGCACGAAAACCATATTTTTCAAACAAAATGCATTATAGTCAGCACATCAATAAAATTTTAGTAATGGTAAACTTGACCGTAACTCCACCAACCCCATATGCAATCCCAATCAAGGTCTCGATATAAGGTATCTATGCACTAAGTTTCATAAAAATATCTCAATGCATTCTTAAGTTATTGAGCGGTTACCATTTTTCTATTTTAAGTACCAGTGACCTTGACCCCACCCACCCCATATGCAATTCCAAGCAAGGTCTCGATATAAGGTATCTATGTATAAAGTTTCATAAAAATATCTCAATGCGTTCTCAAGCTATTGAGCGGAAACCGTTTTTCTTTAGTAACAGTGACCTTGACCCTTGACCCTAAATGCAATCGCAAGTGAGGTCTCGATATAAGGTATGTATGTATAAAGTTTCATTAAAATATCTCAGTGCGTTCTCAAGTTATTGAGCGGAAACTGTTTATTCTATTTTTAGTAACAGTGACCTTGACCCCACCCACCCCATATGTAATCCCAAGCGAGGTCTCGCTATACGCTATCTATGTTTGAAGTGTCATTACAATAGCTAAATCCGTTCTCGAGTTAGGGAGCGGAAACAAAAAGTTGAGAAACCAGCTTACCGAAAAACTTTAACCTGTCCATATAGCTTATATGTAAAATTTCTCAGTGTAAAAAGGCCCATAATTTTGACAAATTTCAAACTAGTGTTACCAAACTTGGCCTATAGGTTCATTTCAATGTAGGGTATAAATGTTTTAATTTTTAATGAAATCCCTCAAGCCATTCCTGAGAAACAAGCTTAATTAAAAACTTTAACCTAGCTCGGATGCCGACGCCAACGAGAGTAGAATAGCTTCGAAGAGTTGAGCTTAAAAGGCCCCAACTACTGGCGGCCAAGTTTTATAACAAATCAAAATAACTCAATAATTTTGGTAGAGAACTGCGTGAGGAACATTTCTGTAAAATAACTTCAAAAGCCAACCAGTGGTTTCTAACATAAAGATCTTCAAAATGTTAAATATAATCCCATTAGGCAAAATGGCCCGCCCCCTGGCGGCCATTTTTTAAGGACCTAAACCATTTGAGCAACTTTGGTAGAAAAACAACCAAGGAACATTTCTGTCAAAGAAGTTTGAAATCCAACCAGTGGTTTCTGACAAAAAGTTTTTCAAATTTTTCAATAAAAACATATAACATAAAAATGCCCTGCCTCCGTAGTTTTTACAACAGACCTTACTTATTTGAGAAACTTTGTAGAGAACCTCCCAAGGAAGAGTGCATGAATTATTTCTAAATCCAACCAATAGTTTCAGACAAAGATTTCCAAAGTTTTCAATACAGCCATTTAAGAAAAAAATGGCCCGCACCCTGGTGGCCATGTTGTTTTTCAACTGAGCATCAACATTCGAGAAATTTGGTAGAGGACCACCCAAGGAACATTTTTCTAAATTATATGAAAATTCACCCAGAGGTTGAGGCCCAGATATCATTTTAAGATTTTTCTATTTAACGCTCTGGTGGCCAATTTTGTGCAGCGGACTGGAACAATTGCAGTGACTTTGATAGAGGACAATCCAAGAAACATTTGTGTAAAGTTTCAGCAAAGTTGGCTGGTTTTGGAGGAGATGTCGTTTAAAGGAAAAACCTACGGACGCACGCACACACACAGAATGGACGAATCGCCATGGCATACGCTCGCTGGCCTTCAGCCAGGTTAGCTTAAAATGAATATGCCAGCATTGGAATAAAGGTTACCGTGTTTGCAAAATAGTTAAGAAAAGGCAATAATTGAATTTCAAAGATTGAGCATGACTGTATTTTACTAGCTTAATATTTCTATATCGGATATAATAGTTTCACGCTCAACCCTCGATGTGTAACTGATATCAAGAAGAGTGGTATGGAAGTGAATCTCAAGCTGTCCTAACCTTGATATGTATTTATTTTATAAAATATTAACATTTCATTAGTCAGTTTACCTGTTAAACATTGGTATCCAGGTAAAAACAGAAGTTTAAAACTGCACCATTTCTGTTATATATAAGTATATGGGGTTCTCAAGCCAAAAGCTATGTTATTGTCCTCAACTTAATTCTTGTTTATATTAATAAACAGACTAAATCAGATTAGTTTAAAAAGTAAATTGTCTAATAAAAATATTATTGTTATCTTAACGATAATTTTAACAAAAATGTCAAAAGATACCGGTGATTAAGTAGAACACAATCTGAGCAGCACAGCTGTCCGTGATCTTCACAGAACATTCTCAATTTTTTCTCTCTGTGAACTTTGCATCTCAACAGAAAATCCTCCATCTTCTGTGAAACTGGCCATTTGTTCATATCTCCCCTTCCGTAAGGGGAATGTTTTTTAAACAACTGACCATGATGATGAATACATTTTCCGCAGTAAAACTTTGTACATGTTTCACAGTAAAATTCAGCGACTACTTCAATAGACTGCTCTTTGCAGGATGAACAACAAAAATCTTTAAATTCATCTGACCCTTTAGCAACAGTAGACATAGAAAATGTCGCCATTTTGCTTATTGACTTTCAGCAAACAAAACTTTACAACTTTAATTAAATTGAAGTATTAATGTCACAGTATCTCTGTTTAAATAAATACATATTCCAGAAAGCACACATTCAATGTAGTGGCAATTATAGTCAAGCAATAAAAACTTCCAACTGTGCAGAAACAAAGATAACCTTCAAATGATGCTCAGTGATCTGATACATGTACCAGTAAACATTGTAACTATGTAAACTGTCACGTGAGTATTAGGTCATGTGAGTATTGGATTACTTTAAATATTGCACTGCAACAAAGGTTTGTAGCTGAATATCAGGTTACATTGAACAAGTGTTTATCAGAAAGACCAAATGCAGCTTTTTTAAACGTGTACTGATTAATGTCTATATAATGTTTATTATGTAAGAGATTTACCACACTGACTATTTTATCACAGTTGTCATTTCCTTTTGCCCAAACAGCAAACTGATTTGATTTTTTTCTCTTTAGTCATTTTAAAAACAATTTCCCTGATTAATTCTTGTAATATGATGCCATCTCCAATAATTAAAACCTAATGGAGACAACTCCTGTCCTTAAACACTTTGTCTGACCCATATTGAGTCTGTGTCAAATGTGGGTTCCAACTGATTCTGTGAAGACTCACAATCAAACTTCAAATACAAAGTCTGAGGCAGCAACTGTTTAAAAAATATTTGTTTATATTTACCTTTTCACATATTTTTTTCTGTAAAGATCAACTTCATTGGAAAGCATCTGAACATATATGCCCATTTTTTTCAGGTTTTTTAACTTCCTTGTAGCGTTTCAGACAACAAGTTTAAAGCAAAATGTTCACAATAAATGACATGTTACGTGCAGAATTTTTCTATAGACAAAGAAAAAAATTCACCATTGTTAAACTACCAATAAACAAGGCAAAATTAGTTTAGAAACTGTAAAGTATAGATTGCATTGTAATTGCAAAACAAATTGTGTTAGGTCATGTTACAATTGAAATAATTTTTGCATCATCATTGTTTATTGGCTAATAAACACTAACAGTCTCGTGGTTTAATTAATACGCATCAGAACAAATCGCTGTTTATTAGCCCATAAACAACTCTAAATGCAAAATTATTTCTTAATTAACAACAGACGCCGGAGGATGACTGACCACAATATCTCTCAGTTCGAGATCAGGTGAGCTAAAACTCAGTTGGGTGCAACCACACTACATTTAGGCAGCGCGTCACTGCTTTAGCGACTGTTGTTGTTGATCTCCATGTCATCTAACATTGGTAATACCTCGGGTTGCAACCCTCAACTCAATAGCTACCACAACCAAGGTCACTTCTGTCGGTACAGGTTCTGTGTTTGGTTCAAGTTCCATTCCAGCTGTTTACTCCCTGGCTGACCAATCTATTCTCTGTACATCACTGCCATGCCCATCTGTTCGGGTATGTGTGTAAATACAACTAAATAATATTGGCACTCATGTGGATGTTGTGTTAATAATTATAAGAGAAGACTTCATCGAGCTTTATATTAACAAGACCTGTCTCAGGACAGCGCGCTCGACTATTCAACAGCTTTGTCAGAGTTATCAGCCTTTATCACTACAAAAAAAGAGGCATACTTCTCCTAAAATGCTGGTCACACATATGTGCCTTGGTCAGTGACCTTATATAATGACCTTGAAGACATGTGTGATCTTTTAATTGATTATCTGTAGCAGATATAGAGATAATTCTACTAAATTGCAGGTCAGAGCTATGGGCCTTGATCAGTGACCCTGAAGACGTGTAAAGTTGCAACTGAATATCTGTAGTAGTTATAGAGATATAGAACTGTTGCACGCAAACTTTAACCTGAATTTATAAGTACAAAAAGGGGCATAATTCTGCTAAATTGCAGGTCAGAGTTATTGATCTTGGTCATTGACCTTACATAATGACCACAAAGATATATGAAGTCGTAATGGTGTAGTGGATATGGTATCCACCTTGTGACCGGGAGGTCCTGGGTTCGATCCCCACTCAGGGAGCCTTGTCAAGATCTTTCCAAAGACACCAAGTACTGGTTCTTCCCAGGAAACGGACTCAAGAGAGTCTCTATAAGCCAAAGGCTTTCGATGCAATCAAGCTATCTGTAGTAATTATAGAGATATGGAGTTGTTGCACACAAACTTTAACCTGAATTTTTAAGTACAAAAAGGGGCATAATTGTGCTAAATTGCAGGTCAGAGTTATTGGCCTTGGTCAGTGACTTTACATAATGACCCCAAAGACATGTGTGAAGTTTCTTTTAAATATCCATAGAAGTCAGAGAGACATGTACTTGTTGCACACAAGCCTTAACCCGAATTTTCTCTTGCACGCAAACCGTAACCTGACTTTTCCAAGTACAACAAGGCTTGCCACAGGATGCATATGCTTGTCAGAGGAAGGCAACACAATGTCTGTTACATGTTAGCAAAAATTACGCTTCCTACAAAAAGAGTTAGGCTCCTTGTACTCTGCACTTCCTCTTGATGTCCTCTATCACTATATGAAGTATAATTTGAATCCCTTCAATACTAATGGAGTTATGCTCCGCACTAGAGAATTAATGTTTCACATACGGAAATAAGACAAAGTGCAATAACTCCATAAATATTGAAGAAAGAGTTGTGGTCCTTGTGCTCTGCACTTCCTCTCATTGTCCTCTATTATTATATAAAGTTTCGTTTGAATCCATTCAAAATTAACAGAGATATGCTCCACAGAAGTAAATTAATGCTTCAAAAGAGGAAAAAAAGGGAAATAACTCTGTAAATATTGAAGAAAGAGTTGTTGTCCTTGTGCTCTGAACTTCCTCTCATTGTCCTCTATCATTATATGAAGTATCATTTAAATCCTTGAAATACTAATGGAGTTATGCTCCGCTCAAGAAAAACAAGAAATGTGGAAATTCCATGAAAACTAAATTTTTGCAATGAATAAAGTCAGCACAATAATGAAAGAAAGTTCTGGGTGCCATATACATTCCTAAGAAAGGTCTCATTATAAGGTATCTATGTATGCAGTTTCATTAAAATATCGCAATGCGTTCTCAAATTATTGAGCAGAAACCGTTTTTGTATTTTTAGTAAAATTGACATTGAAATTGATCTCACCCACCCCATATGCAATCCAAAGCGTGGTCTAGATACAAGGTATCAATGTATGAAGTTTAATTCAAATATATTTAGAGGAAATAATTGATATATTTTTAGTAATGGATACTTTGACACCACCCACACTATATGCAATCCCAAGCGAGGTCTTGATATAAGGTATCTATGTATGAAGTTTCATTAAAATATCTTGATGTGTTTTCAAGTTATTGAGTGGAAACCATTTTCTATTTTTAGTATCTGTCACCTTGACCTTGACCACACCCACCCCTATATGCAATCTCAAGCAAGGCTTCGATATAAGGTGCTATGTATGAAGTTTCTCGATGCGTTCTTAAGTTATTGAGCAGAGACCGTTTTTTCATTTTTAGTAACGGTGACCTAGACCTTGACCCCACCCAACCCATATGCAATTCCAAGCGAGGTCTTGATATATGGACTCTATGTGTGAAGTTTCATTAAAATATCTTTATGGATTCCAAAATTATTGAGCAGCAACTGTTTTTCTATTTTTAGTTACGGTGATTTTTATGTTGACCCCACCCCATATGCAATCCAAAGCAAGGTCTCAATATACGCATGACGTCTCATTAAAATACCTCGATGCATTCTAAGTTATTGAGGAAAAATCAGTTTTTTTTCTATTTTTAGTAACGGTGACCTTGACCTTGACACCACCCACCCAGTATGCAATCCTAAGCGAGGTCTCGATATAAGGTATCCAAGTATGAAGTTTCAATACAATATCTTTATGGATTCTAAAGTTACTGAGCAGAAACCATTTTCTATTATTAGTAACGGTGACCTTGACCGTGACCTCACCCACTCCATATGCAATCCCAAGCAAGATCTCGATATAAGGTATCTATGTTTGAAGTTTCATTAAAATATTTCGATGCTTTCTCAAGTTATTGAGTGGAAACCATTTTTCTATTTTAGTAACGGTGACTTTGACCTTGACCCCACCCATCCCAAATGCAATCCCAAGCGAGATCTTGAGATAAGGTATCTTTGCATAAAGTTTCACCAAAATATCTCGATGCGTTCTAAAGTTATTGAGCAGAAACCGTTCATCTATTTGTAGCAACGGTGACCTTGACCACACCGAACCCATATGCAATCCCAAGCGTTGTCTTGATATAAGGCATCTATGTATGAGTTTCATTAAAATATCTTAATGCCTTCTGAAGTTATTGAGCGGAAACCGTTTATCTATTTTTAGTAAGGGTGACCTTGACCCCACCCACCCCATATGCAATCCCAAGCGAGGTCTCAATATAAGGCATATTTATGAAGTTTCATTAAAATATCTCGATGCGTTGTCAAGTTATTGAACGGAAACTGTTTTTCTATTTTTAGTAATGGTGACCTTGACTTTGACCCCACCCACCCCGTATGCAATCTAAAGCGAGGTCTTGATATAAGGTATCTATGTATTAAGTTCATTAACATATTTTAATCCGTTCTCGAGTTAGAGAGCAGAAACAAAAAGTTGACGCTGCCACCCCCCGTCCGCCTGCCGGCCCAAAGACATACCCCAGTCTAATAACATAAATTATTCTTCGAAAAATTTGCTTAACAAATGGCAATAACTTCATAACTATTGAAGAAAGAGTTGTGGTCCTTGTACTCTGAACTTCCTCTCATTGTCCTCTATTATTAAATGCAGTTTAATTTGAATCCCTTTAATACTAATAGAGTTATGCTCCGCACAATAAGCTTGACAGACAGACGGACGGACAGAGGGAAGAATCGACAGACGATGTGATTACCATATGCTCCAATGACCCTGAAGGCATGTGTGAAACTTCAGTTGAATATCAGAATTCTGTAGTAGATCTAGTAATATGGAGTTGTTTCACACACAATTTAACCTGAATTTCTTAATACAAAAAGGGGCATACTTCTGCTAAAATGCTGGTCACAGTTATGGGTCTTGGCCAGTGACCTTATATAATGACCCTGAAGCCATGTGTGAAGTTTCAATTGAATATCTGTAGTTACAGATACATGTACTTGTTGCACGCAAACCTTAACCAGAGCATTACGCAGACGAATAGGCGAGTAGTGTACTTCGAGCTATTCCTTGATTTAAGTACTCAACATGTCACCTGTACTTGTAAAGCAACAGAAGGGTGATTTTCGCAGGTAGATAATCGAACATTATCAAATATGTCGGCATATGTTTTTAAACAGACACAAATACTGTTTGCATAAACATTTATCACACTTCTTCAAAAGGTTTCTATTGCACACATATTTATTACCCATAATAGTCTACATTTAATGTTACTCTGTATGTATGTCAAGACCATATAGAGTTCATATGCTGACAGTAAATGCAGTCAAACATTGAGTTCTATAACATTAAACTAAGTTACCAGAACCTGCTGAACAGTCCGCCTGTTACTGGGATTATTGTGTCCACAGCCTCTTCCTTGGTCTCCCCAGACTGGCAATGTCAAACTGAAGATTAACATAGAAATCAATGAGTACATACAAACATACAATTTTATAAACTTTATTTTACTAATTCTGCTATGGTGGTTATGTCTTTTGCTGCATTGTTTTATTTTATGTTTGTTTTTTCTTTCAAAACACCCCTATCAGTGTTCTGCCTTAAATTTTGACTATTGGGGACAAGGGCCCTCTAGGCTTGAAAAAGTGGGAACAAATTGAAAAAATCTAGAGACACAGACTAAAAAAGACCTCATGAATATTCCCAAAGCAGATTTTTGTTTTGAAATGTACGTACTAGCTGTTCCCATTCATGTTTGTTTTTATTTTCTGTTCAAAAAGGATTAATACATAATACTGTGTTCTTAATTAATTCATAATATTCTGTTGATCAATGTTACACTGGTTTCTTAAATACCTTATAACCTCGCATTTTAATTTGAACAAACAAACAAATCCGTAATAAACACAAGGGGTTAATAATGAAACCTGTTAAAACTACAAAGTGTAACAGTGTTACATCATCAATTAGCCGGGCATCCAAAACTGCAAGCCATTAGCAACACTCATAGCAACGGTGTCAGTAATTCGACTTCAAAAGTCTTTGATGTTTCTGCCAAAATGCGGCTGTCGTCTAGCAATTTTTGGCTGAAAAGCTTGTTTCATGCTTAGCATGTGGACCGCATGTACAATTATCGATTAATACTACTGTACCTGAACTGTTCAAGCGCTGACAAAAAGGGTTAATGAATTAGTGTTCTAGTGAAAAAATTGGTTATAAATTGACGTCACAAAAAATCAATTATATAAATTTTATTAAATACGCCGAATGATATACTTGTAAATTGTGTTCGCCCGCTTACGAAAATTTGGTGGGGAGTAATCGTTTATTTTTGCGCCAATGGCGCAAGGCCGCATCCATGGCAAAACACTGGCCACATGTATATGGACATATATCTTCCGTGAAATCTGAACACAATAAGAATTTTGTTATTTTTCGAAATGGTACATTACATTCATTTCGATTTAATGTCTACTACTAATGTTCCTCCGCCTGCAAGTTTTTGTGCAATTATTATAAAACTTCAGGTTAGTGTTAGTAGGCAAAAAAGGAAGGTTAACCCTTGCAGTGCTGAGACCGGATATATCCGGTCAAGCTATGGGTAACCTGGTCCATGATGAGACCAGATATTTTGACCAAATCTTGTATTCCTGATGTCCTCCACTTTTGGTCATTTTGCCATAAATTCAAAACTGACATCCAATATGCTGTATATAATCCAACTCCTAATACTGCAAAATTATGTTTAATTATTTCTATTTTCCAACCCCATTTACACTGTATACAAGAGAAAAATGCTGAAACCGCATTAAAGCCAGAATTTTCATTTTCCGATGGGGGTACATGTAAAAGTCAATGTTGGCTAAGAAGAATGGAAGTTTCATGTTGATGATCTTAAATGCATGCTGTAAAGTTTCATCAAGATTGATCAAGAACTTTAGAAAATATGCCAGAAATACAAAACTTCAAAGCAAATTCTATTTTTAGCTCTTGTGGCCATTTTGTTTGTGCAGTGAGGCGGAACCATTTGAATAATTTGATAAAGGACAACTAAACGAACATTGGTGTGAAATTAATTGAAAATCTAGCAACAGCTCTAGAAGAATTTTCGTTTAGACATATTTATATTTGTTATTCTTGGTGCCATCTTGTGCAGTGGAGTGGAATCATTTTCACAAGTCAACGAAAATTCTATTTTAAGCTCTATTGGCCATTTTGTGCAGTGAGGTGGAACCATTTTAATAAGTTTGGTAGAGTGTAAAGTTTCATCAAGATTGATCAAGAACTTTAGAAAATATGACAGGAATACAAAACTTTAACGCAAATTCTATTTTTAGCTATAGCGGCCATTTTGTGCAGTGAGGCAGAACCACTTGAATAAGTTTGGTAGAGGAATACTAAACAAACATTTGTGTAAAATAATTTGAAAATCTATCCATTTGTTTAGAAGAAAATGGCGTTAAGATATATTTCTATTTTTAGCTCTGGCGGCCATCTTGTCCAGTGAAGCGGTACCATTTTTACAGGTTTGGTAGAGGACCACCCAGGAAACATTTCTGCAAAGTTTCATGAAGATTGATAAAGAACTTTTAGAAACATGACAGGAATACAAAACTTTAACGCAAAACGTAAACGACATCTTAACGCCCGCCCAACCCACCGGTTTTTCGCTAATCTATAAGCCGAGATTTTTGTTTTTGTCAATAGAATTTTGTCAATTATTCGAAAAAACAAGGCCATCGCATTAAACAATGATTCAATATTAATTATTTGCAATTCTACCATGAAACTGACTAATTTTTCTATAAACAAAGAACAAAATTATAGTTGTTAAACTACCTAATAAACAAGGCAAAAAGTAATGTTCGCATTTTCGTTGTTTATCGACCAATAAACAACTCTTTGTTGTTCTGATGCCTGGCTATTAAACCACTCAGAACAACAACCTCGTGGTTTAATTCCTATGCATCAGAACTCCAAATTGTTGTTAATTGGCCCATAAACAACAATAAATTGAAACTTATTTCTTAAATAAAATAAATATCACTTTTAAGCAATCATGTTAGCCTTTAATTGTCTACGTGCTGACAAAAGGTTATTACATCTTAACTAACTGCTAGGACATTCCTGGAAATCATTGCATGTTTGGAGATGGGGTCTGCTTTGTTATGGTCTACAAACTTCACATTTTGGAGAAATGTCTGTAATATCTCTGTTCTCTGTATATTTTTAAAACGAAATATTCTATAATAATTCTAAGGAGTTAATCAGTGTTCTGCCGTGGATGCGGTCTTGCGCCATTAGCGCAAAAATTAATGATTTGTCTCCACCAAATTTTCGTAAGCGGGTCTGCGGGCGCACACAATTTACAAGTCAATCATTCAGCATATTTAGCAAAATTTATACTTATGTAAATTTATAAACATTTTTTTCCCTAGAATGCTAATTCATTAACGCTCTATCGGCAGCGCTTGAGCATTTCAGATACAGTAGTATCAATTGATAATTGTACATGCGGTCCAGTCCACATGCTTAGCGTGAAACACGCTTTTCAGTGACAAACTGCAAGACGACTGCCGCATTTCGGCAGACACATCAAAGACTTTTGTAGTCAAATTAACCCACACCGTTGCTATGGGTGTTGCTAATGCTTGCAGTTTTAGAAGGTTTCCTTATTAACGCCTTGTGTTTATAAAGGATTTTATTGTTTGTTCAAATTGGAATTAATACGGCAAGATTATAAGGTATTAAAGGATGCAGTGTAACATTGATCAATAGAATGTTACGAATTAATTAAGAACACAATATTGTGTATTAATCCTTTTTTTTAAAGAAATAAAAACAAGCATGAATACAGCTAGTACCTACTTTTCAGAATAAAAATCTGCTTTGGGAATATACATGAGGTGAAAAACGTTTGTTCCGGGTCCCTACATTTTTGTTATATGTCCCTACTTTTTCAAGCCTAGAAGACCCTTGTCCCCAATAGTCCAAATTGACGACAGAACACTGAGTTAATCCAACTATCTGAACGTAGATCAAGACTTAGTCATAACCCATTTCCTTGGTTATCATAAAGATTTGACAATGACAAATATGTGATCATTTCATAGGCTTAAAAATCTACACCTTTGGTTCCTGGCAAAAATGTAATGAAAACTTCTTTGTAAAGAGCTGTGAACATAATCATCAGCATTAAAGCAATTAATATCATGAATAAATATGAATAAATGGGTAAAACCAATCCCTCAAGGGGTGTTATTTGTTACAAACTAGAAATGGGTCCACAGACACCGATACCTCCATCTATGCAGCCTTTCCTACATGGCGCCGCTTTGTCTGTATGCATACAAATCATTTTGCAAAAGGAGAATTGTCCTTTTATAATGTACTTACTGCTAATATATTATCTTATTCTGAGAAATAAGTTGAGGTATAACAAAATAGTTTTAGTTCTGACAAATAATCAACAAATGGTAGTATTCCAAACTTTCGTGCAATTATGAGTATGGTTCTTGTATGCTTTACTTAAACTTACGATCGTAAATCATTCTGTGCAGAATAAACATAACGCCTATAATCATTTTTAGACTGTCGTGTATATCATGTGATTTATTACAATTACAGTGTCTAGACAAGATTCTGTGTTTGATAAACACACATGCCCCCGATTGGTGCTGGGTAGCCCATTTCTTAATCCAGATTAGGTCGAAGTCAAATTGAGGTTGGGCAGAGCTCCAGATAAGACGCGTATCAGCGTATGTAGGCACTGAAATTAAACAAACGTATTGAAAATCTGCCCAGTGCGTAACGTTACCCATTGCAAATCTCGGTACGTGTTTTTAATCGCGTAAACTGCGTAACCGGTTTAACCAGTTCAGCTAATGGTGTAAATTAGCCTTTTAATCGATTAAAGGTGAATCAAGCGAATCTTTCTACTCAAAAAGGCTTTCCATTGTGTATGTGGGTCAAAATTGGAACGTTGTAAGCTCAATCAGCCAGTTCCAGTAGGCAATATCTTGCAAAATGTTAATCAGAATGAGTCGTATGATGCTTCTGCTATTTAAAAGGTGACAAGTGGCGATCTCTTTGTCACCGCAGTTGAAAAATCAGTCAAGAAACACAAGCATCATGTGAGTGCAAAATTGTCTAAACAATTGCTGTAATCGTGGCAAAACATTGGCTTATTGTCAAGCAAGAAGCACCAGAAATCAGGTTACAAAATTCAAAAACATATGTTTTGATAGACCTACAGATTATTGTCTACATTCAATTTATTCCATTTGCCAATATTAATGTCTTCATATATAACAAGCACATAAAATACTCTTTTAATTTTGTATAAAAAATGAAAATACCCTATAAATTTCTCAAATACCCTTTAAAGCTGACGGACTGGGGGTAAAATACCCTTTAACCAAAAAAATCAGGGGGTAATATACCTTTAGACTAAAACCTTATCTGGAGCTCTGGTTGGGTGATATGGTGACGGTCATAAGCAACAACTCAGTATGGGAAATCTCGAGCACGCATCGTATGACCTACTTTTGATTCAGTAGGCTACGAATCACTTACAATCGATGCTCCTAACTACCACGCTTTAACGATTATTCTGAATGGCTCGTTGCTGATTGACGTGCTAACTGGCATTTATATTATTCCGTTTGCATTCGATAACTGGCTTGAAAAATATTTATTCGTTACTTACAAACACATGTTGTATTGCAAATACATGTCGTATATACTATTAAATACGAAGCCATAGTATTAAGTTTAACGGTAGAAAAATAAAATTCATTCAAACAAATGTTTCCAGTTTTAGCAAAAATGCACTCATAATTCACATGATTCGTATTTCTGCCAAATTAAATTGAAAATTCATGCATTTCAATATTATGCTTTCGACAATTATTGGACCTTTCACCTTAAACAGTGACCTTGAAGTTTCAGCTACAGACCTGGTCCTTAAATGCCACATGTCGTCTCATAATGCTTATCACAATTGTGAACAACAAAGTGTGAACTGTGAAAAGCGAACTGTGAAGTGTGAATCGTAAAGTGTGAATCGTGAAGTGTGAAGTGTTAACTATGAAGTATGAAGAGCGAAGTATGAACTTTTAACTGCGAAATATGAAGTATGAAGTGCGAACTATGAAGTGTGAAGTATGAAGTGTGAAATATATTATACTATATAGTATACTGTATAGTGTATTATGAAGTGTGAAGTGTGAACTATGGACTGTGAACTGTGAAAGTCTAAAGTCACCACTGGGCTTTCGTACATACAGCATGAGATTTTTACGACTTTTCTCATAATCACAAGTCACACTGTACATGTTTGAAATATAACGGTACTTACAATCTTGTTGTCAATTCTGAAACAGGTTATGGTTTTCAAATGGAAACAGTTAAACGGACATACTGATGGGAATTTGACAATAACATTTGCAAATAAAAGTTCAATGACAGAAAATTAATTAAGGCACTAATAAAAATATTAGTTTTGGTTACAGAAACAATTGACAAATGATTTTATATTATAGTAAAACAATCTTCATCCGACACACTTTCACGGTCATTGCAATATTAGTACTACTACTAATGTAGTAAAATTAATGATTTAAATGTAGATATTTTACCCTTACGGGCATGGACAACATTGATAACCTTTATATAGCACAGTGAAGCTTGCAATAAAGTGAAGCAACTTTGTATAGGTGCGCTCAAATCTTACTGGAAAATGTATCTAAAAACGTTTTATACAATTTCATCAATACATTTTTGCTACTTGTAAAATATACTCTAGATAAATAGGAATATATTGTTTTTATTATGTATCTGCATTTTTGTACAATGTGCCACTTTAAAGGAAACGTTTCATAATAATCTCATTATTGTAGTAAATAATTATTTGATAATATAGCTAAAACAATTGTCATCCAAGATACTTTTACGGGCATGGCAAAATGATTATTAGTAGTTGTAAAACAAGAATATCGATTAAATGGATGGCTGCTCCCGAACGCTGCATTGACCTTGAAATGTGGCCTTGACTTTACCCTATGGACCTGATTCATAAAAGACACGCTGACTTAATGACACAAACATTTGTGTAAAGAGATTAAAAAACAACAACCATTGTATATCATATGTATAAGTTCGGAGAAGCAAAAAGCCAATTCCGATGTTTGACCTTTAAGTATAATCTTGACCTTTGACCTACAGTCATGGTTCATGGACGTAACATGCTGCCTTACTGGACAGGACGCAATGGGAGTGGGCGGGACGGGACAAAGCGAGTCCTATATAGCCCCCCCCCCCCATCATGATTGGCGGGGGTATAATAAGCAATAAAATATGGAAACACTTTCAGCTGGTATTTTGCGATAGTTATTGCTCAGAACAATTGTCTGGATTGTGAATATACAAAGTTGATAAATTGGCCAGAACATAGGTCTGCAGATATGCACATTACAAGGGCTGTTCAGGCAAGATTACCTAGTATTAGGAAAGGCCTTAGGCTATATTAGTGGTGCACCACAAGTAAATGTATATAAAATGATAAAAAATTTAGAACATTTTAACTAATCAAACAACTTCAAACTGTATCTGTCTCCATCATCATTTCACTGATGTCAGTCACCACGTGAAGAGATATATAAAGATAATCATCCCAACAATGGTACACATTTCTACTGAAATAGCATGTCACTGTCATTTAACGGGAGCATTTTCATATTCAACTTTTCAATTTTGTATTGCTGTAATGTTACATAAAACGTTAAACATCCAGGCATGTGTTACCATTATAATGTCTTACTACATGTCATACCTATCACAAAACAATGTGAATCACTAAAACATCACCTTTATGTCTGCTTTACAAATTATTGCAAAATGTTTGCAGTGCTAATTTTTTTTTTGTGAATTCAGGGCTTTTTTGGCTGATTTTATAGCCATTATATTCCCAGTGGCAAAAAGTATCGTTTTTCTTAATCATGCAGTCCCGAAATTCCCAATTGATGGTTTGACTTTCAGATGTTTGGAAATAAGAGGTGTTCAATGCAGAAAAAATACTGTTCAAGTTGTAATAACCGTTTTACTTATTTGTTTTTGTTCAGAACTTTCTTTTTTTAATGTAGTTTTATCAATAATTCTTCACATGTTATTAAACAAACAATTATACTTTTCCCCAATTTTATTTGAATTTGTGCTAAAATTCCCTATTTCATGGGTATAGGTCATATTTCCAAAATGGTGAAAAAAAGCCCTGGAACAAATATTAGTGATGTGGCCCAGATGTGCTATGCAGTTTTTCTTTAGACAAAACTGAATCTTTCAATCAAAAATATCAATGAAATGAAATAATATATCATAATAAAACATGTATTGGCCCTTTATTGTTACACGTGCTTGGTGACACACACAGGTCATTTCATGCAGATATATGGACAATCACAGTCCAGAGTCTGCAATAGTTAGTATGTGATGCAGTGAACCAGTTTAAATCCACATCACCAATATCTAACTTTGTGATAAATAATTTACGTCAATAATCTGACCTCCGACATTTTTAAGATATTAAATTGTAGACGATGATCCCAGACGTCCTGTGATACATTGAACCTTTACTCACTCTGTCAGGTGATTTTAAGACATGATATCATTCATGTGATGAGGTGAAAGAGTGAATGATAACCTGATTATGCTGACTGAAATAGTATCATCCCACTATGGCTTTTTAATTTGTTCACAGTAATAGAAACAGGGATTGCGCAATCAATTGTCACAATTACTTATAAATACTGTACATTACAGACAAGCAGCAAAATCATTTGTCAAAAAACAGACAAGTAAGGCAATATGAGATTTCGCAACCCCTGGTAGATATCGCATATAAAGGTTTTCATATGGAACAAACCTTGTGTTCAGTTTGGCTGCAGTTGGCAGTCATCGAAGCACTCGTCACAAAGCGGTTCTTCAGAGTTCCAGTCCCATGTACAGGTGACATCTGAGGTGTAGCCTTCAACACTCTGTAATAACAGAGGAACATTGTATATATCAAATACAACCAATTTCATAGTTCATTTAACTGCAATTAATGTAGAATTCAGAAAATTTTAGTTCACTGAGCATAGTTCACTGAGCACTACCTGATTAGTTGTGAGACAAGCAGTAATTGACTACCTAGGTACCTACCACTGATTTACCCGGGTACCGAAACCAATCATCATTGATTCATTGTACCTACCACTGAATTACCCGGGTACCGAAACCAATCACCATTGATTCATTGTACCTACCACTGAATTACCCGGGTACCGAAACCAATCACCATTGATTCATTGTATCAAATAGCATATTTATACAGGTATTTGAAACACTTCATGCCTTAACTTTGAGTTAAGTATACATACAGTAACTAGGAAAATGTTTTGTACTAAGATATTACTGTATAGTACCAATGTACATATCGGTATGTAATAATGTGATAAGTTGAAATTGAAAACATAAATACATTGAAGTCTTCAACTTCATGTTACTTTTCTTAGCTTTGAATGATATAGTTTTCTTGCTACATTTATTGTTCTTATTTCGACTACATAGCTAAATAAAAAATTGTGAATGGTTCGGACAGCTTCAAACAAGCAACAGACAGCATTCATTTAAGTTTCATTGAAAATGGATATTTTGATATAAGCATTGTTTATCTGGAAAACAGTTTTGCACGCAAATTGCAAGGCAAAACACTTCTTGTCTTGGTTGAGGTTGAGATTGTAAAAACAAATTCATGTAAACTTGTATATATAAAAACAAGAGCTGTTAGAGCTCTACTATTCGAAGTGTTTCAGTTAGTACCTATTTTTGGAAAGTGGAAGGGGGATACACTTGTTAAAATACAAAACTTTTAAGTGAAGCCTTGTATAATTTATAAATTTTAGAACAAAACCTTTAACAACAAAGTCTATATAAAAAGTGGGCGAATTCTGTCAAAATACAAAACAGAGTTATGGGTAATGTTGCCCCTAATACTAGAGTTGATGACAAAGGTTAGTTCCAAGTTTCAAGAGAATAACTTATCTAGTTTTGAAGTTACAAATCTTTTGAATATAAACTTTAACCAGAAAATCTATGTGAAAAGGGGCACAACTCTGTCAAAACACAAAACAGAGTAATGGGAAATGTTGACCCTGATACTAGAGTTGATGACAAAGGTAAGTTCCAAGTTTCAAGTGAATAACTTATGTAGTTTTGAAATAACCTAACTTTTGAATATAAACTTTAAACAGAAAATCTAAATGAAAAGGGGGTATAACTCTGTCAAAATACAAAATAGAGTTATGTGTTATGTTGCCCCTGATACTAGAGTTGATGACAAAGGTTAGTTCCAAGTTTCTAGCGAATAACTATGTAGTTTTGAAGTTACACAACTTTTAAATATAAGCTTCAACCAGAAAATCTATGTCAAAAAGGGACATAACTCTGTCAAAATACAAAACAGAGTTATGGGTAATGTTGCCCCTAATACCAAAGTTGATGACAAAGGTTAGTTCCAAGTTTCAAGAGAATAACTTATCTAGTTTTGAAGTTACAAAACTTTTGAATATAAACTTTAACAAGAAAATCTATGTGAAAAGGGGCACAACTCTTTCAAAATACAAAACAGAGTAATGGGAAATGTTGACCCTGATACTAGAGTTGATGACAAAGGTTAGTTCCAAGTTTCAAGTGAATAACTATGTAGTTTTGAAGTTACAAAACTTGTGAATATAAAATTCAACCAGAAAATCTATGTCAAAAGGGGGCATAACTCTGTCAAAATACAAAAGGGGGCATAACTCTGTCAAAATACAAAATAGAGTTATGGGTAAGATTCATAATGATACTAGAGTTGATGATGAAGGTATATTCCAAGTTTTAAGTGAATAGCTTTTGTAGTATTGAAGTTACCAAACTTTTCAATATAAACATTAACAAGAAAATCTATGTGAAAAAGGAGCATAACTCTGTCAAAATACAAAACAGTATTATAGAAAATGTTGCCCTTGATACTGGAGTTGATGACAAAGGTTAGTTCCAAGTTTCAAGTGAATAACTTATGTATTCTTGAAGTTACAAAACTTTTAAATATAAACTTTAACCAGAAAATCAAAGTGAAAAAGGGGAATAACTATGTCAAAATACAATACAGAGTTATGGGGAATGTTGCCCCTGACACTGGGATTGAATGACAAAGGTATATTCCAAGTTTCAAGTGAAAAACTTATGTAGTTTTGAAGTTACAAGACTTTCGAATAAAAACGCCGATGCCAGGGGTAGTAGGAAAGCTCACCTATTCTTCTAATAGCCGAGCTAAAAAACATACCCTTAAAATTGCCGCATCATTTATTGATTTCACGGATTAATATTTGTAAATAAGTGCATTAAAGTAGAGCTCTGTAAAGATGGAGATGGTGATGATGATGATGTAGGAGATGTTGGTGATCATGTCGATGTGGCGATAATTATGATATCGTTAGTGATTACGACGACCACTGCAATGAAGACGACGATGCTGTTGCTACTGATGCTGATGATGATAATGAATATGACGACGGTGACGAGGATGATGACAATGATGAAGAAGATGAAGAATAAGACAACGATATGGCGAACACGATAATGATAATGATGAAGAAGACGACGATGACGACAACAATGATGACGGTGACGTTGATGATAATGATGAATTAAAAAAAAAAAATTCTATTTTTGGAACTATTTTGCTGCATTTTCATATTTACAGACAACACAAGTTTTGGCAGTGAACTGTCTTAGCATAGAGGTGTGTATATGCGACAACACTGCTATTAAATGAATTGACACCCAAGTAAAAGGAGACCAAAGTAAATCGGATATGCCGAGAGTTTACCACAGCGTCCAAAGCTCGTAATAGGCTGTACGAACCTAACTTGTAATGTCCAAACTATGATAGTTTTTAGTGTTTCTTTATCGGACTGTTTTTTATGATCAACAACCATTCGAAATGCCAACAAATCCTGTTTCAATGCCTTTAAAGTGTCCTTTTTATGATACAAACATGCATCTATTTGTGAAAAATATTTATGCGCAGTAACATATTACACCGCGTAGAAAGCATTCAGCCTTCATCCGAACATTGGTGAATTTTCCCTAATTACTTGCAACCCCGATAGTAGGGATAGTAGCGTTACCCGACCTGACACCTTAACACCATCTAGATAGTCTTATTGATAAATGATTCAACAAGTGAGAGTGACACTTATTATACAGGCTAACGTCTTATCGCTCAAAAAAAAAATTAATGGTGTGAAACTGAAAATTACAATTTTCATAAAAACTAACTATTCAAAATCTGGGAAGAATATAAATATTCAGGAAATCCACATTTGAAAGCCTTTTTATAATATAATTTACAATTTGCAACTACAAACGAAATCACTTTCTAGAAATCAGTCATGCAACATTCCTAATCTGGAACATTGTCCAAATTTGACTTCAAGGCCAAAACATCAAACATTATCTGTGCTTCTCAAGTTTATAAAGACAAAACAACGTTTATTTATGCTCGGAGATACATCACAAGTAAACAGTTGCTATTTATAGCTATTGACCGACTTAAATAATCAATAATCCCTAACTCACAAACGCTGCATGGACGGTGTTCAGGAGAACCAAAAAATATTGATTGATGCTTGTTGTATTTTGTCTGCATGCAAAGCATGTACTGTAGATCACCGTTATTTAGAACACCGTTAATCCGAATTCCTTGTTATTTCGTTGTTGTTTTTAGTACTTAAGTTGGATTTACATTCGTTAGGTCATCAGTTCGCATTTACTTGTAACAGATATAATAAATATGGAAAGATTCACTATTACATATACAGTTTGGCATTTTTACAATAATAATGCTATCTATAAATGTTTAATTCAAATAATCATTATTTCGAAGTATTTGTATTGGTCCCCACGACTTCCAAATAACGAGGTTAGACTGTACCAGGTTTTTCAAGGGCAAGCTTTTATGTTGTGTAGCAATAGCCGCTGTCTCGTATGCTATGAAGCAGAGCAGGACACAGTTATGTATAAAACAATACGTGAGATAGTTTCAGTCTTAATGAAGTTAGGCTCAAAACAATTAATGAATTGTTTCTCAGTCACTTTTTCCAAAAAACCATGAGGGAGGGCGAATGTATTTTTTTTGGGAAGTAATTATTTTATTTTTTTCTCCTAATCTTTTCTATTGGCACTATGTAATGGCTTATGAAAACAAGTAAATAAGTGCAGATTAAAGACAATTTAAAGTTTTAATAACAACGTAAGCATCCCTTTTTATAAAATTATAAATATAGATTTATTAATCACAAACGGTCACTTACGGAAGCTAAAGTAAAAAGGCAATCAGTTCGAATGTTCATAAATAACAAAAGTTCCTTCAAATTGATATACCATCAGCATTAAAGTACTCATATTTATAGAATTAAACTTTTCGTAATTCATGTTTTTATGAATGTTAAAAACAGGAATTATTTGCAATGAATTACCAATATTTTTTGGAAAGGAAAATCAACACTTGTCAATGCCGCTGGCATTTTTGTTTGTTTCCAAAAGACTTATACTGACACAGATTTACTTCAAAAAATATGGAATGTTAAATATTACACAAGCAAAAGCATCTACGAAACAAAAGTTTAAGTCAACAAATAGACGATATTTGTAACTATTCCCAATTGAACATGACTTTTTTTTTCAAAATTTACAAAGTATTTCACAATTTGTGTTTATCCGATTTATATATTAAATCTGACAGGAAGAAGTGATTTATATATTAAATCTGACAGAAAGAAGTATATTAAATCTGACAGGAAGAAGTTACCGGAAATACCGAAATCTCTACCGGGTAACTCTTCTTCCACTGTCTTAAAATGCGGATACGTTTAATTTAAAGCCGCTGTCCATGGGATGTAAATCAATACATCGTAATTTGAGTAAATAGTTCTTCTGAATGTTTATGGTGTTATTCGTCCGAAATCTGTTTCTTATTTACGAAAGGCATTGTTCAAAAGCACTTGGTACGAACGGAATATACTGTAATAAACATGTTGGTTTACCCAAGAGTCATCACCAGTTATCGCATACAGAAAATAGACGATAGCGAGTTACCAAATGTTAATAATTCACAGATTTCAATAGTTAGTTTTTGTATTTTGTTAGGTAACATGTCCATAAAAAACACTTTCTGCAAAGTGTTATTTTTTATTAAAATACTTCTGGCCCGCTCCTTAAAACCCGGACGCGATCGTCAAAAAATAGTTAATTAATTTTTTTTTGCATTAAATCATAATCGTTGCGGGCCATTAGAAATCGTTGCGGCGCTGCCTGAGAAACGAATCATAATTCGTTTTAGCCTTATGATGCGTGTACCTAGTAGTGATTAATATACGTGTTATTTTCACTTTATCTCCTTAATGTTTTTCAATTTTTTTATTTCACTATTGAAACAGGTTCTCTTGCAAAACTTCGTAGTTTGGTAAGCAAATTTATACACACTTCACGGATCAATTACGATTAAGCAAAAACTACGACTTTGTCACATGGGTGACAGCCGGCCCCGATTGATAGCACGTTTGAAGGTAGGGATCAGTAAATTTTGAAAGTAATGATAGGAAATGAAAATATATGTACTTTTAAATAAAATTTCAATCCCCATCTTCATGTACTGTTCAACTACGCATTACCCTCTACAATAAAGACAAGTTTTAAAAAAATCCGTTGGATACTCTAGGAGGAGTTGCATTCAAAAGGAATTTTCCCTATACATTACATACAGGAAAATAATTAAGGGGCCATAACTTGCATATGGAGGAGAAAAATTTAAATCCTCATTTATACTCACAACTTCACGTCCGATCTGGCCCATATTCGACTTCAAATGAGACCTTATGGCTATAGACAAACAGTGCAAGTCTCTGTCCTCCACGTTGTTTCGTACTCAGGTGAACTAAAATGTGGTTGGTCGGACAGACGGACAAACAGGGTGATTACTATAGGGCATCTGCAAAAAATTTGCGGGGCCCTAATTAGTAATAAAAGGTATCTATGTATGAAGTTGAATTATAATAGCTCAATGCGTTCTCGAGTAATTGAGCAGAAACCATATTTTTCTATTTTATGTAATGGTGACCTTGACAGTGTAATCCACCCCCTATGTAATCCCAAGCCAGGTCTGGATATAAGGTATCTATGGATGAAGTTTCATTAAAATATTTCAATTCGTTAGAAAGCTGAAACCAAACGTTGACTACGCCTGAAAATGAAAAATTAACAAAGGGCAATAACTCCAGCATTATTAATTGCAGAGTAACGGTTCTTGTGCACAGCACTTTTCCTCAATAAGATCTATCCACCTATGAAGTTTTCAAGTTAATATCTCTTACAGTCTAAGAGTTATGCTCCAGGCAAAAATGAAGTAGGAAAAATTAACAAAGGGCAGTAACTGCAGAACCATGAAGTGCAAAGTAATGGTTCTTGTGCACTGCACTTATCCTTAATGAGATCTATCCACCCATGAAGTTTCAAATTAATAGCTGAAATGGTTTTGAAGTTATGAAAGAAAAACATGAAAAATGTGGACATACGGACAGACAGGGTAATAACTATAGGGCACCCGAAAAAAATCTGCGGGGCCCTAATGACTTGCTACTGAATTTGGGGTGTTTATGTGCAAGTGACTCACATAGAATGCAAGTGAGCATTTGTTCTATATCGCATCGTCATTACAGTCTACCTCAATATTTGATCAGCTTAATCAGTTACTTCTAATCTAAGCCTCTAGTCTATGCCTTTTGGTCAGCAAAACGTGCAGTTGTACCAATAGAATGAGGTCCCATGCCATGGCCATATTAGCTAAAGAAACTTCAACGAACAGTTTATATAGTACTGACTAGACCTGTTCGCTGAAGCCAATGTCGTTTCGAAAGTCAACCAGAATTGTAACATATTTATGTCACGCTATAAATCCATAATTTTGAAAATTCTGGAGGAAATCACTACATAGACACGCAAGTCAATATAAACTTTTGAATTGTGGCGTGTTTTGAGAATCAAAATACCTGAAAACAACTCTGATCAGCACACAATGTACAATTAGGCTGCCGTTGTTGTTTCATCACATGACTACGAGATTTTCATTTGGATATTTTCGGATCGATCATGACCTTTTCGCGTGCTCAAATTGTTAAATTGGTTTTCGTTTTCCGTAATGCATTATTTTTGTTCAATTTCTACTGTCTGACCAGCAAACATATTGTATCAATATTGGTGATAGTGATGTTTAATCTAATATTCTTTTACTAGGTATTAAAATTATAGTGTGTTCACAAAACAATCACCAGTCAATTAAAAATCCAGGAAATGTCATGTTTGTTTCAGGCTGTGTTTTACAAAAGTTACAGCACATGTTCTGTTACTAAAAATAGAAAAAAAGTCACATGACCGTGAAATCCCGTGAGATTCTCATTTGACAAATGATTTCCTCCACACTTTAGTAACGAAACAGTAAATGAGAAGTGTTTTAGACCGTATTTTTTCATAAGCATGCTAACTAGATGTAAAAATTATCCATCTATCCAATAATGCTGCCTATTTGGTTCAGTAGTGCATTAAAAAGCCGTCTTTGGCAGTGTTTTGTTAACTGTTGATAAACTGTCAAATTCTTCAGACTTGCTGGTAGACTTAACTATGGGGGTTGCTCAATAACTTTTATGTCGCGCACAGTCAACAAACATTTTAAAAAGCGACATTTTAAGTTATGGAAGCCAGAACTATGGCCGTATAAGACATATTGATGCATTGGTACTTCTAATAATGATTATTTAATGTTCCATACGTATATACACTTTAATAAGATTATTATGGGACATTAAATGTCATTGTTACAAGTACCTGTGTATTGATGTAACTGAAGTAAACTTTAAACAGATCCACATCAAATCTATAATCATTAGAGAAATATCATTGTACGATAAGCTTACTCGATAAGCTTACTCTGTGCGGATCTTAAAATGTCCAGCAGTATTAAAATCAATCAATATACTTAGTGAGGCCACTTGGAACAACGCGTTGAAAATGGCACAACTTTTAATAAGGGAGTTAACCGTGTAAGTTTGAATTAGGTTACACAACACCATTCAGCACAAATATAAGTCGTGCCAATATCTTGATTGTTTTCTGAAGCATTTATCGTTCCTCATATTCATTATGCTCCCCTGCCATGGATGAACTCCACCGTTTCGATTGATCTAATTTGTTTTGACGTATGTCATGTTATGATTGATCTCAACTGGTATTATTCATCTCCTCTGTAATGATTTATTTCATCAGTTATGATTTATTTCGCCTATTATGACTGCATGACTTCCTTTTGTATGACTGATATCAGCTGTTATGATCTATCTCCCCTATAGTGACTGGTGTACCCTGAAATAATGTATATACCCTGTTATCTCCCATATTACAATTGATCTCACCAGCTATGAATTATCTCCTTATGTAATTATTGATCTCACATGCTATGATTGATCTCACCTGTTGTGACTGATCTCACCTGTGGCGATTAATCACACCTGTTATGATTGATCTTCCCATTTTATGATTTATCTCACCTGTTATGACTGATCTATCATGTTATGATTGATCTCCAATGTTACAATTTATCTCCCCTGTTGTGATTGATCTACCCTGCTATGACTGATCTCCCCTGTTACGATTGATCTCCTCCGTTGCTTGATCTCCTATGTTACAATTTATCTCCCATGTTACCATTTATCTCCCCTGCTATGACTGATCTCCCCTGTTATGATTAATATCACCTGTTATGATTGATCTCCCCTAATATGATTGATCTCACCTGTTATGATTGATCTTCCATTTTTATAAGTCCTATTCTTGCCATTCGGCCCCTGGTACAGACTTATATCTCCTTTGATATGGTCGGTCGTGATTTTCCACTAGAGAAGCTTAAAGCTTGATCTTATAGAATCATTGCAGAAACATACAAACACGCAAAACATTTTAAATATTCAGAAATGTACAGTATATTATGTAAAGCTATTGATGCAATTTATATAATATTTAAATGTGTTATATATTTGTTTACCTCATTTAGATTCCTTTCAGTTTGTTTATGTAACTGTAATCGTCTACATTATATATATTGCGTCTACATTAAAGTACTATACTAATTAACGGAGTGATTATCAAGTGTAGAATCGCCATAATTCTTTGCAAAATTATGTGAACGACATATTAGAAAGGTATGAAAGACAGACATTTCGTAGAGTTACTAAAATACGATTTCGCCTCGAAGTATAAGTCTTATGCCATATGCTGCTGTTACTGTTGACGTTCAAGAAGAGGAATTATCATATTATTTCATCAAAGCAGCGAAGGTATAACAAAATTTGCTCTGTGTGCAATTGTTAAAAACGATGAACTACACGTTAATATGTTAATACATTTACTATTATAACTCAAAATTGTTTGAAACGGATTAAAGTTAGTTCCAAAAAAGCACAGTTTATTCAGAATAAAATCACTGTTCAAATGTTCGTGTCTAATCTACATAAATAACTTCGTAAGTTGTTGGCTTAGTTGGTCATACAGATTTCCTCACCCCAATACTTTCTGTCAACTAAGTTCGTTAATGTTGTCGAGCTGACCATAACTACCAAATTACTTCCCTTTAAACTGCCATAAGATGCAGCTTAAAAGTAAACCTACGTCAATGCCAAAATCATGTATTATTTACCAACAACAATTATCTCGATTTCCTCGTGCTTTGCCAATATGCGTGTAAACTGTCTCCCATTATATATGTATCAGCTGTCAAGAAGTACAACTATGCATAAAGAAATCGCATGAAATAATAATAATGCGTAAAGTTGTAAACAGACGAACAGGTTAACAAACAGTAAGCACTCGGAGAGCACTGAGAGCTCAGACCTCTGCCTACCAAGTAAACAATCTAAATTTCTAGTGATGAACGAGGGATGATCAAATTTAATGTAGCTTTTTTTCATATTTTTAGACATATGATTATTTCATAGAAAAAAAGTACATTAAAATAAACTGAAATATATATTGCATCAATTTACAAAATTTCAGCGATTTTACTCTAATTGTTAAAAATGGAATGCATTTAAAATGAGTCACTATAGGCAACCGGGAGCACGTCAATTGGCATTCAATGATGTCGTTAACGTCATTCGCTTCGGGGATGATTTGGCGCCTAGGAAATGTTCTTGTTTCAATATTATTATTTCACTATTATTCAATATTTTCTGATATTTCAATTACACTATCTTATCAATGATTCTTGTGTTGGGATCTCCGTAAAGAGGTCTTTCTCATCATGGTCTTGAGGCAATATGATAACCAATCACATATACTTGTACAAAGCGCTTTTTTGCGTTTGGAATACCAATATATTAGGGATGGAACCGAATACTGAAATCAATATTCGAATATTCATTTTAGGTATTCGAATATATTCGAATATTTGTGTTGTAAATACGACTATATACGACACCGTATACATGTCCGAATATTTACCTATCCAAAATATGTATACTACGTGTACCTAGTTGTTTTACCTTGCTTCAGTGGTAAATGAGCGATATAACTTTGTGAGTGTTAGGCACATATAAAGAAGTGTAAGATATTTTAAAATGTATTGTTAGTGAATTTGTTAACCATTTTTTTTTCAGAACCATGAAGCTTGTATCTGCTGTGCAGATTACACGTTGCCTGGGTTTTGTCTAATGACCGCATAAAGAACTTCCAAGCACGTGATGGTGGCATTGTTTAATAATAATGACTCTTGTATGATATATGGTGTTGATATAATGGAAAATAATATACAAGTGACGTGTATTAAGATTGACCAGATCATGCTAATTTTGTTAAAGAAATTGATTGGCTGATAATGGATTCATTTTTATTGGTTTACTTAGAGAGTAATTGTAATTTACTGTTAACAAGTTAGATGTCACTTAAGGACAATAAACAACAATGTACGCCTTGTGTAAAATGTGAAACCGTTATCACAACATGGCCCAGTTTTGAGATTTTTGGATACAATGGGTCATATTCGTGCCTCCTACAAACTTTTAACTCGCAGCCCTTGCAAAGACGTGGCCCCCCTGCCAATTATCAATTGTTGTTAATTGGACATGTTTAGCATGTGTTGTAAAAATGTTACACTGCCTCCCGCCCACCTGCTAGGCAGGAAATAGACTGAAATTCATGTTAACTTTGCAATCAAACTGGGAAAAAAACATGATTTTTTAAAGAAATTTTGTTCTTTAAATAAATAAGAAAATCGAATATTTGTATTCGTTTTTTTATACTCTAATATTATCCGATATTCGAATATTCGGTCCCATCCCTACAATATATAAAAAAAATAAAAACATTCTGCATTTTAAGTATGTCTGATTACATTACACATTTAGCATATAAACGTGAATAATGTTAACATATGCATACATTATTTTACTGAATCAAGAAAGGAAATACCAGTCAGAAATATTTACAACAAGGCTTTGATAGTATTGCAAGCAATACAAGAGTCCGCTACCGGTGAAAACCCCTGCTAATTAAACATTGCGCAATACTGTCAAATCGCCTTTTATATGCAGTGTACAAAGTTCCATATTCAAATCCCATTTGTCACTGCAGTAATAAGTTTTTTTGCTTTTTTATTTTAGTAACAATGACCAGACATTCGAGTTACTTTTCCAGTTATTGCAGTACTAAACTGACAGAGGGCGATAATATAGTCCATTCTGTGTACCAAGTTTCATGATCATATGTTATGTTCTTTTAGAATTATTACAGTATTAAGTTTATTTCTATTTTAAGTAACAGTCACGTGACCTTTGAACTCTCGTGAAAAATAAAAGGTCGTGCGTAATTCTCACATCGCTGTTGCTATGTCTACAAAGTTTCCTCAAAGTGTCTTCAGTACTTTCCGAGTTATCACAGGATCCAGGTTTGGGGGACGGACGGATAGACAGACATACAGACAAAAGACAGAATGACACACAGACAGATGGCAAACCGATAGTTCAATCTCTGTACCAAGTTTCATGGTAATATCTTATGTCCATTTCAAATTATTACAGTATTTAGTTTATTTATATTTTTAGTAACAGTCAGGTGACCTTTATCCTCTGGTGAAAAAAAACGTCGTGCATAATCCTCACATTGCCACATTGCTGTTTATACGTATACCCAGTTTCATCGAAATAAGTTCAGTACTTTGTGAGTTATTGCAGGAACCAGGTTTTGGGGACGGACAGACAGACGGACGGACAAATATACGGACGAACAAATAGAGAGACACATAGACAAATGGCAAACCTATAGTTCAATTTTTATACCAAGTTTCATTGTCATATCTTATGTACTTTTCGAATTATAACAGTATTTTGTTTATTTCTACTTAGTAACAGTCATGTGACCTTTGATCTCTGGTGAAAAATAAAATGTCCTGCATAATCAACACATTTCCGTTTATATGTATACCAAGTTTCATAAAAATATCTTCAGTACTTTTTGAGTTATAGCAGGATTCAGTTTGTTTGTTTTTTCTATTTTCAGTAAGTCATGTGACCTTTGACCTCTGGTAAAATAAAAGGTCATGCATAATACTCACATTGCCGTTCATATGTATACCAAGTTTCATCGAAGTATCTTCAGTACTTTTTGAGTTATCGCATGAACAATATTTTGCAGACGGACTGACGGACGGACGGAGGGCAAACCTATACTCCCCTCTGGTAAACACCGGTTGGGGACTAACTGGAATTGTCACGAGTGACGGACATAACCCCACAATATGGCCTTGTCACAAAACTATGGCATCCATTCGAAAGAAATGGACAGAGAATGGTCAAATAATTCCAATAGGAGCCATAACTCTGTCAACATTTTGTGGTTTGTAACCAAAGTTAAACTTGATCCGTATTTTATGATGTTACACCTAAGTACCAAAAATAAGTTAAATATGTGAAACCTTTCAAGAGTTATTGTCCATGTTTTTCGAGAATTTAAGTCAAATAGGGGGGCCATAACTGTGTCAAAATTTAGTGGTTTGTAACCAAAGTCGAATTAACCTGAAGTTTATGATGCTACACATGTGTACCAATAATTATTTAAATATGTCAAGTCATTGTTGAGTTATCGTCAGGAAACCATGTTTTTAGGGAATCTAAATCAAATAAAGGGCCATAACTCTTTCAAAATTTAGTGGTTTGTAACCAAATTCGAGCTTGACCCGTATTTTCTGATGCTACACATGTATACCAATAATTATTTGAATATGTCAAGCCATTCTTGAGTTATCGTAAAAAAATAATTATTTTAGGGAATTATAAGTCGAAAAGGAGCCATAACTCTGTCAAAATTTAGTGGTTTGTAACCAACATCAAACTTGAACTGTATTGTTTAATGGTACACATGTGTAGCAAAAATTATTTTAATATGTCAAGCCGTTTTTGAGTTATCATCCGGAAACCATGTTTTTAGGGAATTTTAAGTCGAAATAGGGCCATAACTCTGTCAAAATTTAATGGTTTGTAACCAACATCGAACTTGACCTGTATTCTATGATGTTACACATTTGTACCAAAAATTATTTCAATATGTCAAGCCTTTCTCAAGTTATCATCCGGAAACAAAAAACCAACAAGCTCACTCCAATATACCCCTCCCCCCCCCTAAACTTTGTTTGTGGGGGAATAATCATTGTTTTTCAAGTAAATAAAAGCATAAGTGTCAAATTTTTACATAGGTTCTATACAATTATTTAAGAAAATCATGTATTGTTGACAATATTCTTTGGTTTTTACGATTGGACCCTCTGGAGTTCAGTCCATTTAATATACAAGTAAGCAATATAAAATGGAAATGCTTTCAGCTGGTATTTTGTGATTGAATTGCTAAAAATAAATTGTCTGGTATGTGAAAATACAATGTCAATCAATCAGCCAGAATATAGGCTCCAGTGAGTAAAATTCTCCCGGTACACATGCGCATAAGAAAAGCCTTTCATAGCAAGATTACCTAGTTTCAGGAGAGGCCTATATTGTTCGTGCACAAGTAAATGTATCTATTGATATGAATTTAGAACACGTCAACTAATCAAACAACTTTGAACTGTATCTGTCTGCATCTCGATTTCTATTATTGAAATCACTTAGTTATTGAGATATAGAAAGATAATTGTCCTAATAAGGTGGCACATATATAAAGTAGCATGTGACGGTCATTTAAAGGGACCATTTTCATACCTGCCTTTTTAATTCTGTATTTTTGTAATGCTACATAAAACTTTAAATGTCCCGATATGCATTTCACTTATAATTGCTTACTAATATCTATTAACGACTGTGGATACAAAAACATTGTCTTTTTATTCTGCCTTAAATATTATTGCAAACTTTTTTAGTACTGAGGTTTTTGTGGAATTGTTAATGAGGTGGCCTGGATGTGCTACTTTCAAATCGTATCATATCATTGGGGAGAACTCTTATGATTAATAAAAATAATAACGAAATAATAATTAATATTATGTTGAAATGTTGTAAGGACTTTTTGTATTGCTTCACGAGTGAAGTTAAAAGCTAGCATATCATAGTTGCCCAAAATCCAAATATCATCAATTTCATCGATATTTGTAAGCGAAAAAACTACACAATCAATTCTATTATGCATTACACTATATATATAGATATATACTTCATTAATCTCATCCATATTTATATAGCCAATATTAAAATATCAAAATAAAATTGTTACATAGTCATTGATACAAGAATTACTAGAGACTATATACATTATTTAACACCATTTAAACTTCATTCATGCATTTAAATATTGGCTTATAAAAAGCAAATGTGTATATTTATTATAAAAAGCTGTGTGTTAAAAAAATGCTGGTTCATTATGAAAAAAAATGCATATATTTATGATACATCAAAAGACTTGCATAAACATGCATGGACCCATCATGTATGACTGAGAAGTAAACTCGAGAACATTTTCTCAATTAGAGACCATATCTCCAATTGATTACTGCGTTAAATGGTACATGTATGTATTTTGACACTTTGTGTTGACAATATACAAGATACTGGTAGGTGTGATTTGGTCCCAATACCGTGGTAATTATATTTAATCTATGGATTCTAGAGAGTAAGTAATTAATGAAGAAATGAATCCATGATACTGACAAATGTACAAAAAGTATAAACAGTGAAAAATAGTTAAAATAAATGTAAAATGATGAAATATAATAGTGACCTCTATGTATAGCAGTACATTGTGATTTATCTGTTACCCCTACAATATACATGTTGGAAAAATAATATAAATGACATTTCTAAAAAAGGTATTATTTGTAACTACTTCCTCAAACCATCCATTGGCAGAACCAATTTTTTATTATTATAAAAAATGAAATAAAACAAGAGATGTTTGTAAAACATTGTAAAATATGTAAGCCCCCCCCCCCCTCTTGCAGACAAGTTGCAAATATGTGCAATTGTTGAGATTTTTTTAATATGCAATCCCAAGGGAGGTCTCAATAATATATGGTATCCATGCATGAAGTTTCATTAAAATATCTCGATGTGTTCTCAAGTTATTGAGCGGAAACCGTTTTTTTCGATTTTAAGTAATTGTGACCTAAAACCCACCCAGCCCATATAAAATTCCAAAAGAGGTCTCAATATAAGGTAACTATGTATGAAGTTTCATTGAAATATCACGATGGGTTCTCAAGTTATTGAGCTGAAAATGTTTTTCTATTTTTAGTAATGGTGACCTTGACTTCACCCACCCCATATGCAATCCCAAGCGAGGTCTTGATATAAAGTATATAAGTATGAAGTTTCATTAAAATATCTTGATGCGTTCTCAAGTTATTGTGCTGAAACCGTGTTTTTCTATTTTTAATAATGTTGACCTTGACCATGACCCCACCCACCCCATATGCAATCATAAGCGAGGTCTCAATATAAGGTATTTATGTATTAAGTTTCATTAAAATATCTCGATGCAATCTCAAGTTATTGAGCGTAAAACAGTTTTTCTATTTTTGACCATGACCTTGACCCCACTCACCCCATATGCAATCCCATGTGAGGTCTTGATGTAAGGTATCGTTGTATAAAGTTTCATTAAAATATCTCAATGCGTTCTCAAGTTATTGAGTTGAAACGTTTTTTTTATTTTTAGTACTGGTGACCTTGACCCCACCCACCCCATATGCAATGCCAAGTGAGGTCTCAATGTAAGGTATCTATGTGTCAAGTTTCATTGAAATATCTCGCTGCGTTCTCAAGTTATTGAGCGTAAAACCGTTTTTCTATTTTTGACCTTGACTATGACCCCACTCACCGCATACGCAATCCCAAGCGAGGTCTCAATGTAAGGTATCTATGTTTAAAGTTATTGAGTTGAAACCCCATATGCAATGCCAAGTGAGGTCTCAATATAAGGTATCTATGTGTGAAGTTTCATTGAAATATCTCGCTGCGTTCTAAAGTTATTGAGCGGAAACCGTTTTTCTATTTTTAGTAACGGTGACCTTGACCTTGATCCACCCATCCCATATGCAATCCCAAGCGAGGTCTCGATGTAAGGAATCTATGTATAAAGTTTCATTAAAATATCTGAATGCGTTCTAAAGTTATTGAATGGAAACCATTTCTCTATTGTTTAGCAAACGTGACCTTGACCTTTGACTTGTTGACATCAAAATTTATAGGGTTCTTTCTCTTCTCTCAAGTAACCAGTGTACCAACTTTCATGATCGTAGGTCAAAGCGTTCTTAAGATATCGTGCGGAAAAGAAATGGTATACTGTTTTTCTATTGTTAGTAACGGTGACCTTGATCGTGACCCCACCCAAACCATATTCAATCCCAAGCGAGGTCTTGATGTAAGATATCTATGTATAAAGTTACATTAAAATATCTCAATGCATTCCAAAGTTATTGAGGGGAAACCTTTTTCTATGTTTAGCAATGGTGACCCTGACCTTTGACCTGTTGACCTCAAAATGTATAGGGTTGTTCCTTTTCTCTTAAGCAACCAGCGTACCAACTTTCATGATTGTAGGTCAAAGCGTTCTCAAGATGTCGTGCGGAAACGAAAAGGTCTACGGACCTACCGACCCACCTACTGACCGAAGGACGGACAGGTGCACAGCAAGATACACCCACTTCTTCGAAGGGGGGCATAATTAACAACAACAGTAACAAAATCTTCATTAATTGTTGTTTTATTAGTCTACAGATATATAAAAAAAGATCTGCAAAATGGGTTCCTATACAGTAATAAATTTTTACAAATTAAATACAGCGTACAGACATTTAAATTACGAAGTCAACAAACTTACCATTCAGATTAACAAAAAAATTATTTGCCCTTAAATAGATTACAGTTTATTATGTTTCTTCACATTGTACGTTTTGACTTCTATGTGTGTACGTTTTGACCAATTTTTGGAACATTTTCACCATAAAAACACTGTACGTTTTGGTCGCTCTACGTTGTGACCATAACTTGTTATTGTCGTGGTCTCTCTATTCCGCGGTTATTGGTTATCTTCTGATTTTCATGCTTAATTGTGAACATCTAACATATGTTTGGTTTTCTTTAACGTACTATTATATATGCTAAGCTTACTATGAGTGGATCGTAATGATGTTCAGCAGTATTTTATTGTTAAAATCAATTGACATTATATTGAGAATAAAACTGGCACAGTATGTTGACAATGGCAAATATGTTTACAAGGGAGCTAACCTTGCAAGTCTTCAAATAGGTTACAAAAAACTATACAACACAAACATAACTCATGCCGATATCTTGTCAGCAAGATTTTCTGAAGTAATTTAACGTCCCTTTTATGAGTTACTGCCTGTTTATTCATTGTGCTCTCCGGCTATGGTTAAACTCCCCCCCCCCCGTAACAATTGATCTTTCTTTTGATGTATGCCTTGTTCTAATTCTTCACAACTGGTATGATTTATTTCCCCTGTAATTATTGCCTCACCTGTCATTACTGATTTTATCTGTTATGATTGATTTCCCCGGTTATGACTGACTTCTTTTTTATGAAAAATATCAGCTGTTATGATTGATCTCAGATTTTATGACTGATCTCTGTTATGATTGATTTCATCGTTGTGACTGACCTCCCCTATATTGACTGGTATCCCTTGTTATTATTTATCTTCCCTGCTATAATTTTGATCAACCATATTATGATTGATCTCCCTTGTTATAATTGATCTCCCTTGTTACCTCTGATTTCTATTGTTATGATTGATATTCCTTGTTAATACTGATAACTCCTATTCCAGCGATCCTGCCCCTGGTACTGCAGTATGGTCGTATATCTCCTTTATATGATTGGTCGTGTTTTTCTACTCGTGAAGCTTAACGCTTGATCTCATATAATCATTGCAGAAACATACAAACATGTGATACAGTTTGAATATTCAGACATGTACAGTATATTATGTAAATCCATTGATCTCCCCCTTTTATGAACTATCTCATTTGTTATAAGGCATTGTTGCAATATATAATGTGTTATGTATTTGTTCACCTCTTTCAGGTTATTTTGCAATGTAAGTGTTTCATGTAACTGTAATCATCTTCATTAAAGTACACAACTAATGAACGAAATGATTATCCATTGCAGATTCTCTGTTACTCTTTGCAAAATGCTGTGAATGACATTAAAAAGGCTTGAAAGACAGACATTCCGTAGAGTTACTAAAATACGATTTTGCTTCGAATTTAGTCAGGCAACGGAAAAGGACAATAGTGTGACTCAAACTTGTTTATGAAAAAGCTTAGTTAGTTCCAAATAACAGTTTATTCAGAATAAACTCACATTTCAAATGTTCGTGTCTAATCTACATAAAAAACTTAAAGTTGATGGCTTAGTTCACTGACTATAAACATTGGCTCCACCTCTGTTTGGAGGTGAATAGAAAATGGACTTTGCATTGGCTCATTTTCCATTCACTTCCAAAAAGAGGTGGAGCCAGTGTTTACAGACCATGCAGTTGGTCTGCAAGTTTTCATCACCCTAATACTTTCTGTCAACTAAGTTTGTTAATGTTCATAGGCTGACCATAACTATCAAGTAATTTTCCTTTAGATGCAACTTAAAGTAAACCTCGATTTTCTCGTGCTTCGCCAATATGCATGGAAACTATCTCCCCTTAAACATTTGTCAACTGTCAACTGTCAAGAAGTACAATTGTGCATGAAGAAACTGCCAAAAATAGTAGTTATAATAATAATAATAATAATAATAATAATAATAGTAATAATAATGCTTCAAGTTGTAAACAGACGAACAGATAAACAAACTGTAAGCACTCTGAGAGCTCAGACCTCCACCAATTAAGCTACAAAACAATTTACATTTTCCAGAGATGTAGCATGTTACTCCCCTTGCAAGCATATCTGCCATGAACAAAGAACCTTTCAACAATTCCTGGAATACAACAGTGATCCAGATTACAACCAAAATACAACCATTGGCTAATTGGCCTATTTCCAGCCTTCCCAGAAAAGTTCATGAAATTCCTTTCATAACTTTTAAAATAAAGTCGCTTACAGACGATGAATAATAAAACAAAAACATAACCTATTTGGTGGATGCAACATAAAACACGCAACAAAAAGAAAACCCTTTAAGCATAGGTTATAAACACATTTCTTCCTAGATGGAGGTAACAAAAACATGTTGAGCTGTCACCGTCTATGACAAATACAGGAACTAGAAATTATAATTAATACATGCAAAAAGATATAGAGATAACATTTCAACATTCTACTAAATTACTGTCATATTACTGACAATGTCATCTTTATAAGTACGCATACGTAAAATATTAATTAATAAGAAATAATACTTAACATTCCACAGTTTTTAGATAAAGTTACTTGGTCAAAATATTTATGAATAGGGGGCCCAGGACAAATTTGCGATGTATGTTCTTTCTTAAGTAGTCCCACATGTATTTAAATATTCTCATTTTCAAATACTATTTTTGCCCCACATCGGGGTATATTGGGTTTGCTAATGTCCGTCCGTCGGTCTGTCAGTTGGTAGACCGCTTTTGTTTCCGCTCTTGAAGTCCAACAGTTTGCCCCACATCGGGGTATATTGGGTTTGCTAATGTCGGTCCGTCGGTCGGTCAGTTGGTAGACCGCTTTTGTTTCCGCTCTTGAAGTCCAACAGTTTGCCCCACATCGGGGTATATTGGGTTTGCTAATGTCGGTCCGTCGGTCGGTCAGTTGGTAGACCGCTTTTGTTTCCGCTCTTGAAGTCCAACAGTTTTCATCGCTAAACTTGATGAAAATGTTTGAGACAATATCATAGCCAAGGTTGATGATCAACCAATTTGTCCCAGGAAATGCAGAGTTATGGCCCTTGATTTATGTAATATTGGCCTTTTTGAACAGTTTCCGCTCTCCGTGTCCAACAGTTTTCATTGAAACCTGATGTTTGTAAAAATGTTTAAACTTAGAGGGAGCATACCTGTTTTACAAACAGCTCCAATGTTATGTCAGCAATTAATGTATTGCAAATAATTATTTTGATTAAATTACTGTACAGACAAATATGTGAGGGGATTCTTTCAGCACAATTTTGCGCCAACAAGCACATACTTTGAATATAGGCTGCAGTAGTAGCAGTTGAAGTAGATCAATAGTAGAAATCGTGGCATGTGCAACTTTATTGGGTACGTTTTTTAATGAATTAGCAATCAAACACTGCAATACTTTAAATCGTATACATTTTTCAGGCGTAGCTGTCTAACCCAACTTTTCACCTTTCTCAATATCCAGTAAATTGTTGTAAAACTTTCCCGCCAGTAGTCCCGAATAAATAAATCCTAATATTGCATCGTCTAATTTGAAAATGTTCACACTACTCTGGTCAAAAAAGAAGTGAATCAACATGTCTTGTTTGCAATGATGTAAATCAATGCAACTTTTGAGTGCCCCTTCTATATTTGTACACTATAAATAGAAAGCCAGAAATGGTTATCAGCCTTTTTTGCACATATGTTGTTGGCGCCCTCTGGCTTTCATGGGACGATGATATAGAAAGGGCAAGGACTCGACAAAATTATCGTTGTAATGTTGAAATATTCTTAACAACACAATGAGATATCTAGCAAGCCATAAATAAACAAGAGCTGTTTATAAAACAGTTGTGCCCCCTCTAGGTTAAAATAGCTTAACAGGCTAATTTTGGATAATCAAGGGCCGTAACTCCACAGTTACTGGGAAGATTAGGTTGATTATAAAACTTAACGGAGGTAATATGCCCACAAAGATTTTCACCAAATTCATTGAAGATCGGCTAAGAACTGTTGGACTTAGAGAACAGAAACTGCTAAAACGGCCCATTTTAGATAGTTCAAGGGCCATAACTCCACAATTACTGGGGCCATATTATCATTGGCAAATATATTATACCCACAAACATTTTCATGAAGTCTGATGAAGAACGGATGAAATCTGTTGGACTAAAGAGAGCGGAAACGCTTAAAAAGACCAATTTAAGATAATTCAAGGGCAATAACTCCACAATACCTGGAACGATTTGGCTGATTATGAAACTTGACATAGATATTATTATAATGAACATTTTCATGAAGTTTGGTGAAGAGTGAATGAAAAACTATTGGACTTAGCAGAAACAGCTAAACAGGCTAATTTTAGATAATTCAAGGGCAATAACTCCACACTTACTAAGTCGATTTGGCTGATTATCAAACTTTACCTTAATATTATTATAACAAACATTTTCATGAAGTGTGGTGAAGATCAGATGAAAACTGTTGAACTTTGGGACCGGAAACTGACAACCGACATTAGCAAACCATTTTACCCGCCATCTTTAATGGCGGGCAAATTAAAATATTTGAGTTCTCTAAATTATGTTACCCCATTAAAATGAAAATAATTGAGTATTATACGAAGTTTATCTTCAATTTAGTAAAACAACCACAATGTACGCAAAGGGTTTGAATTTTTCTTTACTAATACACATGAACATAACAATTTCTCTTTTCACAACACTAAATGTGCATAATGTTCTCAACACATAAGTAACTAAACTTTGGATAAATTCTGAAAATATTTAATTTTGTTTGGTAAATAATGCTAACAGTTTTCAAAGTGAAGTCTGATTACTAGATACACCATATAAAACATTGCCCCAACACATTTACACTGATAAATTGTATTATTCTTAGCAAATGTGTGGCCTAAGTGATGTTGGAAACCATCCATTATGCGATTACACTGGGGTGTCCCAAATTTGATGTAACCTCAATTTGACATTTGTTTGATATTACCTAAAAGATGTAATGCCAATGTGAAAAAAAAAATATTACTGAATATTTCCACAGGTGCTTAGTGCGTGGCTATGATAATAATTTGTGAACATATCATTTGATCGACAAATAATCAAGAAATGATATATAAATTTAACGAGAAATCCAACTCTTACCCCTTTATGCACCGAGTTTGCAATTTTTTGCGTATTGGGTATTTTAATAAAGTTTTGTTACTCATCAAATATAAAATAACTTGCATAAATGGGGTTTCAGAATTGCGTATTTACGCAAATTCCGATGGGGGTCATAATAAAAATAAAATGATATGTTAGAAGGAGTATAGTATAAATTAGTATATAAGCATAGTGTACCGTTCGAATCTAGTCAGTCATGCGATGGATAAGTGAACTATAAGTAACAAAAAAAAAACACAAAACCAAGTGACACACATGTCCATTAGCATCAGCATTCCTTATTTTCAAAATTAACATTATTTTTAAAAAGATATTTCTTGTTAATATTGTCAGTATTTCAGCGAAATACTGTCGATATGCTCCTTCAATAAATAGAGGTTATTTGTTTGTTTTCGGTGCGATGACGCGTGATATCATCACTAGAAAGGGAGACAATTTATATTTTCACGAGCGCTTGCGCGAGTGAAAATATGTAAATTGTCTCCGTTTCCGGTGATGATATAACGCGCTATCACACTAAAAACAAACACATTTTCTTTTTATTTTATGCTTTATTAATCTTTGTTTTACATTTTATTGAAAAATATTGCCGGAATCATATCGTCATGACATCAAAATAATGACATCCTTTCACAGTTTTGAGCCCAGCATCAATTACGGTCCGTTTTATTTACTGTATTTAATCAGGACCCAAAAAAGTTGTCCCTAACTGTGAGTGATATAGGGATATATCTCACTGATATTTTTCTATATTTCACTACTTAGCATTAAATAATACATTATATTAACTTAGATTAAATCGTTTTGTCATAAGATATTGTTGAACCACTATATTTTATCAGTTTTGAAAACCTCCAACAGCATCTAGATGTAGCGAATCAACTAAAGCAGTTACCATACTTATTATAAAGGCTAACACTAACATCTGATCACTAAACAGCTATCTTAATGACGTTAAACTGGAAGTTACAATTTTCATCAAATCAACAGCCTTTTGGTACTAGAAATTACAATTTGCTACCTACAGACCACATCAGTTTCTAGAAATCGGTCATGTAACATTCCTAATCTGGAACATTGTCTTCATTGTACTTCAAGGCGAATACATACAGCATTATCTGTGCTTGTCAACAGGTTACAAACACACACACAGGACCATGACCAGAGTTTATCGATGCACAAATGCTTCCGGTTCACAATGCTTGTTGTGACATTTTATGCAAGCATTGACATGTTTAGCATGTAACAGGTTTTTCAAAGGCAAGCTCTTATGTTGTGTAGCAAAAGCCGGAGTCTCTTACTATGAAGCAGATCACAATTAAGCTTTTAATTACACCAGATAGTGTCATAGCAGTAATGTTATCATGGGTGTCCCTTGTAGTGATTGATGTTATTTTCACTTCATGTTCTTAATGTGTTTTGTTTAAATCAGGAATAAAACAGAAAGGTTTTGTGAACTTGGTGGAAAGGAACAGATCATTATTGATTATTTATTATATTCACAATTCACAGATCCATTTAGAAAAAAAAATGCTGAATTAATTGGGGTGCACATATGTGTGTGAGTCAGAGTGAATGCAACAACACTTAACGCACATGCAATTAAGCCCAGTTTTCCCATGACATGCCTCAATTAATATTATTTGTGGTGCTGTTTAAATTAAAGTAGCTCAAAGTTCAGCTTCAAATGTTAATATGTATTTTAACATCATTATTTAACCATTCTTTGGATACCTTTTTTCATGGTTTTCTGAAAAAAAAAAATCATGACAGTAACATTTAGTTTTAAAGTTCTTTGTTTTATACTTTAAATTTCCTTATATATATATGCGCAAAATTTCATCAACCTATCATATGTAGAAAAAAATAGGTGGTTATCGCTACTGTATAGAATATAAACAGGGAAACTGACCGATATGTGCCATGTTCTAGTACAAATTAACAGCTATTAATGTTGTTGTTTCTGTGTAAAAATATGTTTTTGATACTTAAAATAATTTGTTATATTGCCAGTCTTCACGAATAAGTTTTAAAAGCAGTGGACCGTCGGTCCACCAAACCAGCTAAATCAACTGGACCGTACAACAATTTAGTGGACCACAATTTGTTTGTAGATTTTCATTCACTCTTACGTATATATACAGCATCAATAATTTTATTAAAAAAATAAAATGAAAGCAATTATGGTTTTCAAACTTTTATTCTAACATGAATCATGTATTTATTACATTCACTCTCAATAAAAATATGGCGAAATATTAATACAAGATCGCCAGTTAAATCAAATACCAGGTGTATACCAGGCCTATTTGAGTTTAGTACTGGCCCAAATGGCCAAGCTGGTACCTGGGATGAAATTTACTCCAATGCGCAGATCAAATGGAAACTGCTCCACTCGCTAGGATTGCAGAACATGGACTCCCTAATCCTAAAGAGTTGGGGTCCCAGCAATTGTTACCAAAGCCCCCCATCCCCACCCACTCCTTTAACTATAAATGCTTTGAGTCCAAAATTTTTTTTTTTTAATCCATTGTTGAGTAATAAAACATTTTTACCTTCACTGACTTAACTTTCGCTAACTTCGTGAAAATGTGGCAGCATAAGTTTTTGGGTGTAATCAGTGTATAGTTATACTTTTGTATAGCTTGTTCATTAGAAAACACACGTAGTCATAGCAATATTTTCTGTTAAAACAAATGAAGACGTACCTTTGACATTACACACTAAATTTCTATGCGATCGGCAAACACAATTTGTCAACATCCCATTTCGTATTGTAAGTAAACATTTTGCAAACAATAATATACTGACTTATTTTAGTATGTAGTATTTGATTTATTATGTGGGTGTTACAAACACGCAGGTAACAACATGCACGAAAATGTGTTACAAATTTCTTCACCTTTACCAACAATGACGGGGTGATAAACATTCTATCAACTACACTCATCCACTTATTGAAAATTTAATGCATTCTTATTGGCTGACTAGGTGACTGCAGTAAATCTAGCTCCTCCTGCTTACAGATTTTATCGATAATTGACACACTGATGCAGAAGGAGTGTGTGTATTGCCGAGTAGGCGTTCTTTGTTTTAGAAAAACAAGCGTACGCAAGCGCAAATGGTTGCGAATTTGACACTGAATTTTATGGCGTCTTTTCGTAAAAGTATGCATCCAAATAAGTTGATTTTATCTTTACCAAAAATTATTGGCTGAACATTTTTAGGGATTTCTGGTATCAAAATTATCAAGGGAAATTTCTTAGCTTGACCGCTGGTCCAGTTTACTTGAAACTTTTGTTGGACCGAGCGAAAATTATGTGGACTCGGTCCAAGGTCCACCGCTTAACGTCGAAGACTGTATTGCAGAAACTTACAAAATTCATTAAAGACCACCAGTTCTTGCAAGTATTGTTACTTGAACACTTGGAACAAGTTTTTGGACATTTTTGTCCAATGCCCATTTTGCCTTCTTCAGGGTCATTTAAAAGAAAATATCATGAAAATTACACCTTTTGACCAATTCTGAAAAAATTAACTGTTTTGAACTTGTGAATGAGTGTTCTATTTGATGGATTACACTTTTTTTTAATGAAATCCTTTCCTAAAAAATAGTTGGTTATCCCTACTTTAATGTCAAATACTACAAGTGGAAATAAAACTTACTATTTTGGCAAGTTCGGGGTTGTGTGTTGCAACAAACCGTGACCTCATACATGTGATCATAAGCAACCTGATCAAGTTTATTCACTCTTTGTAAAATGTACGATGTTGACGATGCACGAATCTCACTACACAAAGGGAGACAATCCAGTCAGTTGTTACTATACATTAAGTGTCAGATGAGTTACTTCCCTTGTGTTGATTCCAGCGTTGCAGAACGTCTTCTTTCCTATCGAGTCATCACAACTCGTACTTCGAAGAATGTACACCACGTCCGACGTTGCAGAAGTATAATGCTTACGTGAATCAGACACATTCTAGTTATTAGACGACTTTAAATGCAAATTACTGGGTCCATGTGTTCGTACCACCTTCCTGGAACGGTTAACGTAAACCCCGCCAAAACATCCGTATGCGCGCGCAGCTAGTCTGGCATCCCTAGAAATTACTCGAACAAATATTAGCTATAACAAAATCAGATTGCTTCTTGTTGAATTCTAAACGTAGTATTGAAACATACAAAACTAGAAGAATTTATATCTAGATGAAAACTATTACAAATTCATATATGCAAGGAACAACAAATATATATTGATCTCCTCTGTTATGATTAATCTCCCCTGCTATGAATGATCTCTTCTGCTATAATTGATCTGCCCTGCTATGAATGATCTCCCCTGTTATGATTGATCTCCCCAGCTATTATTGATCTCCCCTGTTATGAATGATCGCTTCTGCTATTATTGATCTCCCCTGCAATGATTGATCTACCCTGCTATGATTGATCTCACTGACATGATTGACCTCAAACGGTTCTGATCGGTCTCTGCTAAAATGAACAATGACATGAATGGTTGATGTATGGTTGATACGCGAATCCCATGTAATGACTGATCTCCGCTGTTGTACTCACCTCAGTCCTGTTATGATTCATATGTCCCCTTTAATGATTGCTCTCCTGTTTACGATTGAGCCCCCTTGCTCTTCTGCGTTATTATCAATATCATTCAAAAACACGTAATATATACATGTTGCCGTGTTAAATATTAAGGCATGTATACACTATATTGTGTGTTTTGTTTTATCGAATATAATGCACCTATCAATGTTTTTCCCGCAGGGTGAGGCGAACGGCGGGCATATATGGGACTTTAGACTGAAAGCATTTCCCGACCGACGAGAATAAGACACCCCGAATGATTCCGGGTGCCGGGAAATAGACCTTGTTCAGGGCCCCCGGGGCAATTTGATACACCAATGACGCACCTCCCATTGAGGGGATTTAGACAACCTGCTGGGCTCTAGGGTGGGGAATTAGACCCCCCCCCCCCAAAAAAAAAAATACAATTAGTCAAATTCCCATGGGTTTGTCCGCCAGACAGACAGACAGTTTATCCAGACTTATATATCAGTGCATCGTCTTCACACATGAGTATACACATTCTTTTCTGTCACGTATCTAGGTATAACAGTAATTAATTTTACAACATAAAATGGTCAAATAAATACACACAAGCTATGATAACAAAACTAAAGTTTTACATAGGCGGTAAGGAAAACATTTTATTTATCTTTATACAGTAGTATTGATCATTGAAGTTCTGATTTCAAAAGCTTCTTTGTTGTATTTACATTAGGGATGTCAACGGCTACCAAAATTGGTATCCGGTTATTCGTATGTAATATCCGGATACTATCCGGATAACCGTATAGTTCGGCATTGTTGCAAAATTAAGTTCACATCTAGAAGATACTACTATTTTGAAAACACAATACTATTTCATGATTGAAAAAAGTACATATAACTAACTACATCGATTTCTGTTCGTAAATTGTGCGTTTTGTTTGTTTTGTGTAGCGTGCAATGTTGTTATGCCCTTCAATTAAAGTACCCCAATTAAACATTTGATTTGTATAAAGTAAGTAGGTGTTGAGAAGGCTGACAGGTGTATGGTAAACCCGTAATTTGCGATGTTTTAGTTAAACACGCAATGTGCTAATCAAATGCACATAAACACAAAAAAACAAGGATGGATCAATGTTACAGTATATTATATTTTAATTGGCATTGTTAACTGGTAGAGAACCATCTCTTATCAAGATGGACGCACCTAATTGGCATAATCGTTTGTGACAAGGTAGTGTGGTGTGAAAGCACACCCTGTTGTTTTATGATAATCGTATTCCGACCGAGGGGTGTGTTTATGACACGTCCGCAGTAAGAGGTGGAGACCTCCTGTAGAGGTCTATAGCTGTGTTGTGTTTCATACATGCAAGAAGGGCGTTTGTATGCCTAAAAAAACGAGAATAATCGGATTTTCAATTTTTATACGAATATTCGGTTACTAACTTGGTAACCGGATATATACATAGTAACCGGATAACCGGTTATCCGGATATTCGTTCACATCCCTAATTAACATACATTTAAAATAACTGATTTGTCATATGAAGTTAGTGTGGAAATTACATACAGATGGGTTAACATAAAATATCCGGTTAATATATTTCTTTCTTAATTCTACATAACAACGGCATATACATATAAAATGATATTCATCTTCTATGTCTCTATCATTACAACACAGACAATAACGTTGATTTTCTGGAATATTGTTTTGTACGTCTCTTCCAGTTTGTATTCTTAATGGGTGTGCAGAAAACCTTAATCTGACAAAAAAAATAGCGTAGATGTCTAGGAAGTAAAATCTAAGTATGCTTCGTATTCTAATGCATTTTTTTTTTTTTTATACATATCCAACGCAGAGCTGTATCAAAAAGTATCAGCTTGTACAGCGTTAGGATTTTCAAATACATAACTAAAACCATAGTCATTTAACATTAACAATACATAACGCACTAGGTTCACAATCCAGGGTTCCCAGGTTCGAGTCTCCGCAACACCTTAACCTTCAACGCCAAAGCCCTGTATTGTTTATCGACCACGCGTTCCATGATTTCCTCGTGCTTAGAAAATATCGGTCGATGCGCGGAAACTGTCTCCAAGTATACATGTGTCAACTGGCAACACGTCCACTTATGCACGAGAAAATCGCGTCCACTTGTGCACGATTAAATCGTGTACCAGAATCGCTATACACACAGGGCCCATGTTTATAAATAATCTTAAGCTGTTCTTAATTTAGTTTTAAAAATAAGTCCACGTTAGAATTAGCGTTTGAAACACTGCTTTGAATTATGTGCGTCACAAATATTTTATTCAATATTCGCACACTTGAGATTATATTTCAACTTCAAATACAAGCCCAGAATTACCCATCACTGAAATCGGATATATCTAATGTACAGCTAACAAACCACCGCTATGTAGTACTTCCACTGCCAATGTCATCGCCACCGCTATATAGTACTTCCACTGCCAATGTCATCGCCACCGCTATATAGTACTTCCACTGCCAATGTCATCGCCACCGCTATATAGTACTTCCACTGCCAGTGTCATCGCCACCGCTATATAGTACTTCCACTGCCAATGTCATCGCCACCGCTATATAGTACTTCCACTGCCAGTGTCATTGCCACCACAGAGTGAACTCACGTAAAAGTCATTTGTTTACAGCCGCAATGCTCGACAATGGTCATAAATTCTCATCAATATTAATAACTTAAATGTACGATGAGTAGTCGTTAAGATTTTGTTTTAGCATCATTTTTTTTGGGTCTATATGCGAACAGTTGCTAACAGACAGACACTTTAAATAAACTATAAATCAATCGGAGAGCTCGAGCCGATATCTCTGACACGGTAGGTAACCCTACCAAACAGTTTATTTTGCCCCTTTCTAACCGTCACAGATTTTTAGACTGTTGGCGCAAGCAACAGGATTTAATAGTTGTAATCTGAAATCGGAACTACTTCTTTTATCTGCAGGCTACGAGTCAGTTAACGAGTCATTTAATCGATAAATTACTGCGTTTCGCTCGCTGAGCAGTGAGGCTTTCTGTTATCGATGCTACTTTCTATTCATGAATAGATGGCACGAAATAGATCCGACTTAAACACTAATAAACAATAATAATAATCCAGTTAGTCCACATTTACTAGTGAATTCATGTTATGTCTGTTCAGTTTGTGCTGTTCACTGGTTAACTGCATACGTGTATTACATCAAATTAACAACTGTGTATTGACTCATTACATATAGCGGAGCAATCGTAACCGCTCGATTGAGGATTGCTGTAGTTTTGAAGTATGGATAAGATTTGTGGAACAGCATTGTACTTCTAGAGCAAAGTTATGAATGTACATAAATAGTTTGCACAAAACTATTTGCTCCCCATGATTTACAAAAAGATAAGGATGGAAGTGTCGTAGATCAATAGCATTGAATAAGTCGCGCGCTATATAAGTTTTAATATGCAAAAGACAAGCGCCTGGATCTCCATCTTCAATTAGGTTAAATACCAGCTGATACCAATTTATTGAAGTAGATTGTAGGGTGATGAGTTTCGATATTTGTTTTGTTGAAATGATATAACAGACAGTTGACTTACTTCAATAAATGTTCCTTATGGTACAAATACTCTCGTAATTAATTTGCTTTAAGTTTCTTTTCTCGCCAACAGTCTTTCTACGCTGTCAGCGTTTTGACTTAGATAAGTTGCCGACAGACGACAGAAACAACCTCCTCTGCAAAAATGACAAACAACAGTAAAACAAAGAAGTCTCCTAAACGTATGGAACAAAACATGCTAAGGCGCATATCAACTACATATTTAAAATACAAATGTACTACATTAATTAATTAATAATAAATACAAGCAATAGACATAGAGATAACATTCCTTTACATCGACTGAATTACTTTATTTACTGACAATATCATCATCCGAATGTATACGTAATTATAAACGAAAAAACAACATCAAGGCTTTTGAAATCTTAAATCACGGTTTGTAGAAGTACTAACAAGTCGTTACTAAGGAGATTTATGAATACTGGCCCATGACAACTTCGCGATCTTTGTTCTTTCTTAGTATTTGAATATTCTCATTGTCAAATGCTATTAATGTTCCATCCACATTCCAAGGTCATTCCAGCATTTAAATCACTGCCTATAATCATCACTTTTATGCAATTAGGCGCAAAAAATTGTTTGTTTCCGCTTACCCGACCCCCCCCCCCCCCCCCCCCCTCTGATGTCACTTTTTTCTGATTTTCAGGAAAAAAGAGCAGTTTTCGCTTATATTATAAGTTTCTTGTCGGAATCTCTTTTTCTTTGACCTTATTTATAGTTAATGTAAGTTCTTTTTTGGGAGACGTTTAAACACTTTACATGCACCCCAATATACTTAAACTGTGTGGTGAGCATGCGGCGATGAAAAAAAAAAGTTAAAGAACACAAGTTACATTTTACCTCCCCTCCTAGAGTATTTTTTTTAGATGTAAGCGGAAACCAACCCTTTTTTTTGGCCTTACTGTACGGACGAGTGTGTCATGGGGATTTTTCACCACAATTTTGCGCCAACGAGCACTTATACTTGGAATATAGGCTGCACCGTTGTGTCTACACCGGTCTGACAGACCTGTGTACTCAAGCTCTAAACATTATGGGTATGCGCTACTTTCTAGCATAGCTCGCAACAATCTCCGCGCAGAGATTTGACTGGTATCGAGCATAGCTCTAATCAAATCCCTGCCGTCATAACTAACCACGTGATGATGATCGATTTAAATCTTCGAGATATTATTTATGGTTTTAATTAGTTATTTTATTTCCTGTTTTCATTATTGACTGCAAACGATATATAAAAATTACAATTATGTAGAAAATTGCACTGAGTTGCAGTAAATAAGTAAAAGTTACAAATACGTAATCCTTCCAGATCTGGAAGGGTTTTACTTGTGATGGCAGTGGTTACCGTTAACCGATAGAGGAGGCAACCGCTGCGAGGAGTTTGAGCTCGCAATGGTTGATTTAACATGGTGGTTTGATACCAGAAAATCAATGTGTTTCCCTCCGTTTTAATGAAAATGTCAGACATGCCTTTGTGGTTATTTCTAATATCCGCTGTGTGTTTGGACATTTTTGTGCATTTCTTTGGAGGCTAACCTGAAAGATGAGCTTCTGGGGTGTGTTCACTGTGGCATGGGGCTTTTGTCGATATATGAATGCCGAAACCCTTGTTTCTGCCGGTGTCTGCATTCAGGTGAGGCGCATTTTCTTAGAAGTAACATGCCAAATCTTTTTATTGCAATTTTCGGAAGAGGAAATATTATTCTTTTAACAGACACCAAGCTTGCACAATCTGAAATCTGAAAGTTCGCCGTTTGACAATGGGACCCTATGGGAGTTGGATTTACTGGCATCTAACCTTGAATTTTCACACGAAACGAAAGTGAAAGAAGCTTTTTATAATAATTACGCTAAACAGCGGTAAACATGAACTACTGTTGTTTTATTTAACAGAAATATATTATACTACATGTATTAGTATTAACTGAATATTAGACTTATTAATAGTATCAATACAGTCATTTCAGGAAACAACTTTCATACGCGGGATTACTTCATGCGTAAGCACATTTCGCTAAGTACAGAGGTTTGGCGTGTGACGTCATCCTCTGTGCATAGAATGTAGGCTGCACTAGTTGCAGTCGAAGTAGATTGGTAGTAGAAATCGTAGCACGTGCATCTGTACTGGGCCCGTTTTACTTTGAATAAACAAACAATCAAACACTGCATTACTTTAAATCATATAGACGTTTTACATGAAATTTAAATGCATGGAATTGACCCATATGTAATGACGAGCTACAGTGGAAGTGTCCTTTCGATATCGCATTAAACGAATCCCAAGATTTATTAAAATGTGGTTGCAAATAGATATTATGGCTGAATTAAGGCAATTTAAAATTAACTGAATTTGTTTGTATGAACATGAATCAGTCTGGTCAATTTTAAATACCCATATATTACAGACAAATGAATTTCTATAGATTTTGCATTATACACTAACCCACACCAAATTGAATTTACTTACAGTTTTGATATTTTGTTGCTCCGTGAGCTCCATGTATTTATATCAATAGGAAATGTTTATAAATGGCGGTCCCAAAAAACGTTGTCCTGGTCTGATATTAAAAATATTTCAGCTGTTGTATGTCTACAAAATAATTATTGTGTATATAGTTATTAAACATTCTGAAAAGAAGAAGATATAAGTGGACACAGATAAGTGTTTGTATTTTAAATGTTCTTCATTAAGCTTTTATTTAACTTATACAAATACTCTGAAATCAACACGTTTGTGGTTATCATTAAATTCACATACTAGAATATAATAATTGTGTAATATGGTATTACATATTAAAGCAGAAGTCCAGAAATATGTTAATAAAATAAAACTTTGCAGAAATCGTCTTTATGGACATCTTAACGATCAAAATACAAAAACCGCATTGAAATCGGTAAAATAATAACGTTTTAGTAACATTTTATCTGCATACAATTGCTGGTGATGCCTCTGGAATAAATCATCATGTACATCGGTGGTCAGTGTATACTCCGTTCGTACCAAGCGTTTTCGGACATAGACATCATAAAAAGCTTTTCGTAAATAAGAAACAGTTTTCAGTCGAATAACCGTCATTACCGTTTATTAGAATTAATGTCAATTTAAAATGTATTGAATTATATTCTATGGACTCTGGCTTTAAAAAAGTTTTAATACCAAAATACGATATAAACCCTCGTCATATTGTTTTCGTCATATTTTAAATTCATTAATACAATGTAAGTGCAAATGGGGGTGAATTTGTTTTGTTGGAAACGTTCTAGGGGCGAAAGGTCAGGTGAACGAAACGTATTAGGGGCAAAACGTCAACAAAAATAGTGGTTGAATTATCCTACGTTAATCGGTTACCGTTCGACTGAATAGCAAAAGTGCTCCTTTGTACGGAAAGAATCTCAAAATTACGTTTGGAAAGACTGGTGCGCAAATAAACATAATAATTTGAAGATATTTATATAAAAACATGCACATGGATATCTGTTTTTATTTTAAACAAGTATTTTTAATTTTAAATGATTATTATATAGCCTGTACATCATTGCAAGTCCATTTGGTTGATAGAAAGCCCTTTCCGCTCTTCAGTTTTGTTGTTGTTGTTGTCCAAATCAAGTATACCACAATGGCGGATATTTTGATAGGAAAGGTTGAAGAAATAAAGAATTTGACGTAACAACTGACATAAAGGTAATAAATGTCATTTATATCAGTTTCTTAAAAATAACACGTTGAAAATGAACAAAACACATTCCGTTCCATCAATGCTAATTATGTGTCAATGTCGAAAACTTGAAATGACTGTGTGCCATTTTCCGTCACATGTTGATGATGTGCCACTTGTGTGATGAATACCGGTATGTATCCCAATTCATTTTGGCGACAATCATATTTGGCAGCTTTTTGAGACGACAGTAGTTTTCTGCAAAACCTTACGACCAGAGATCCATTTACAGTGACTGGGAAACCCATGTGAAATGCAAACACGTCCTCTATCAAATAGTGTAAGCCAAAATACCACCAATTCCTTGTTATAACTAAAATATTCCTTTAAACGAAACCCGGAAATTGGTAAGTTTCGGATCACGTGACATTAATAATGAGGGTTTACTCAAATGTTTTTGAGCTGTCCAACAGCTGACATTGTTATATTTTTCGATTCAAAGGGATAAGAAAAAACATAGTATGATACTGTAAACGATATCTTATATGTGTACAATAAATGGTTGCTGAATTTTATATTTGGTAACATCTAAATGCATTTAGTTAAAAATTACATAAATAGGAAAACCAAACCAACAGGGTCCACCTTTAAACAAAGCAAACACAATGAATGAGTTACAACAAAGGGTACAAAAGAAAGTCTCTCAGAGCAATCCTAAAACACTTAACAGAGGCCACTGTCAGAAACAAAACTTTAAAACTGTATGGTTTATCCGATGGTTATTTCCAAGAGAGATGTTGACCTAGATATTTGAAATGGGTTATTTTTCTTTTAAAATATATTCACTCTTTTGAGGTAAGAACCAGTTCCAGGCCAATCAAAATTTACTGATTCTACTTTGCCAAACACTAAAGCGTTGGAAAAAAAAATTGTTATTAAGGGGAGGGGTCCGTTACCCGTAAGATGGAGGTTTTCAAATTGGTGAAATCTTACTAACTGAGAGAAAATAATGAAGACAATTTATTAAAAATATACTTAAAATAGTGATGTACATGTTAGAGCATATTAATGGTGACTTTCTGTCTCACATAACATTGTAAAAAAAAAGGATTATAACGAAAACATGTCAGTCGACATTGCATGATAACAAATGGAGTGGAAATCAACCCATTGACTGGGAAAGGATTTGTCCAAATGAGAAAATTTCTCATCTCCACAACCATCTATAAGCTTTTTCAAAAATATATGAGATTTCCTCTGTTTTTATGGGGTTTACAGCAATGCCATTTTGTGAAGGTCTATTACTTTTAATTGAGAAAAATACACAACGTCGAGACCCTCGCGCTTCCACTTCAAGATGTAATGAGTGTCTGTTGATACAGTTGTTCGGGGTATTCCGGATCACTAACGAGATTTGTGTTTCTTAGGTTTTCATATATATTCTTATAGTTTATGTATATACACCAAAAGAAAGATAAATCCTTCCCCTTTTCAACTTAACATGATTTTTGCACGAAATACATGGATTTCGTTCTTGCTTACACGCTCAAGTGACATAACCTTTTTGGTCATTTCCGAATCATTTACGGCAGTTTCGGATCACGTCAGGGATATTCTCAAAACATATTGGGAAAATGGACAAATGGTTACACATCGCTAAATTAAATATATTGGAAGTATTTCCTATTGAATATATCAGCTCGGCGTATACTTCGCTCAGTTAATGTTGCACATTATATGCCTTGTAGACACACACTAGGGTAATTTAAGGCAATGGCGTATATAGTTAACATAATAATAAATCAACTAGAGTGTGTTTACAATTTTATTAAACATTTTATTATGGTTCAAATTACAAATGACAATAAAACAAGTCGTTATTGTGTTTATGATTATTGACGATTTCATAGCAACAGAATAATTAAAAATAATCAAAATATAACCCAACATTGAATTTTGCACATCACACAGAGCTCCAGACAAGAGAAGTATTTGTGTAAATACCCTTCAAACTATTGCAAATACCCTTTAGAAATAGTAAGTAGGGTGTCTAAGTGCCATAAACAAAATTAAACCGGGGGTACTGGTACTGGTCATCATTGAAAGACTTACTTATTTGAAAAAAAAAATCATTTTCGTTCTGCAATCAATTTTCTTAATGTATCTAATTAAACACTACTAGTACTTAATAATATTTACATACACATTTATATACTTCACACACCCAATATCATGGATTAAAATACCCTTTTAAGGCCACTCCTATTTGAAGCTCTGAAAATATCCTATTCTCCAATATGGTCAGGGATAAAATACTGACTCTTTGACAAAAGAGGTCAGGGGCTACAGTCCCCTTTTGCATATTCTTTGAGTGGGTTATCTGGGGCCCTGATCACATTTAACTTAACTAATTCTGTGATTTTTCAGGGTTTGGTAAAGTACCGATTCCAAATTCCCAAAATAGCCAAATGAGAATGACAAGATTCCCGAATCTAAAGTGACACACTTGTATATAAAAAGGAAATGTGAATAATGTTTGTAAATCGTGAAATTACTTGTATGTTTATGAAAGGGAATCATTAAAATATTCAACTTATAGTGATTGATGTCATAAAATCAGGGGAAATCATAAAGTCTATATATAGGCTTTCGCTTATCACATGATTGTCAGCTGACCCACTATTATTTGATAAGGCACATTTTCACATATTTTCACATTTACAGTCTTGATGACACTAAGATCTGATAAAACAGTAAAAAACATTATTATATGACTATTCTGTGTTCTGATGGAGTTGCTGTACTAACGCTTTGTTGAATAACCAAAATGGACAGATAACACTTACAACCTTAAATAAATGAATATAAGGTGTACAAATATTCCACACCCATGACAACCAACAAATAAACAATTTTTATATTTGGAATCATGCAAAACACCAAACCACACAACACTGTCTGTAAGTTAAATTTGACAGCTTGCACGACATAGTCGCGGTAATCAGTAACAAGGGGAGCAATTCTTTCAAATTTCGAAAAATAAAGTTTTCAGTATAACCTTTATTACTGTAAAGAAAATAACTTGTGTACAAAACCCAGGGGGAACTACTCCTACTACTTTGGCACAGATGAGAGAGTAAAAAACAATATCTTATTTATTTCTTCAATGAAATCAGTTGAGACTCTTAGCAGAAATGCATTATATAAGCAAGTTTTTACAGAACATATTGTACTTAGCAATATGCTATGCATTTTCAGATACTTTTCATGATTAGAAACCAAGACTGGAAAAACAGGATGGTTTTGATTACAATAATTATTCTCTAGATGACGTTTATTGATTACTGCAACACTGTCCGTACAGCAACTCCACCCAAATAGAGTATATAACAAGAAATGTCTTTAAAAAAAGACAATCGGCGTTGAAATTAATATTGAGATGTCATTTAAAGATTATCTAAACTGACGGCCAAGATGATCGGTTACGTGACTTCTCAGATCCCAGATTGTTTGGTCCCCACCAATATTAGGGGACTTATTGGACCCCAGATTTTTCGGACACTATAAGTAAACTTCTCGGACCCAAAAGTTAATTTGAGATAAATTTATAAATTTAAAAATTAAATATAATTATAATTAATATATATGCCGTGAATAAACCAATCATACAACTCCATGTTTCCACCAGTGATATATGAATAACCAAAATAATTTAGGTTAACATAATTGTTATCTGAATTTGTCAAGCCAATTTAACAAATTAACAATGTAAGAAAATAATTTCGGGAATGAAATTATTATGTATCAGACTATATAGTTATTTATAGTACCGGTAATATACCATTCATCTTAGTTATCTAATATAATAACGATTTGAAGTCAAATAAGCATGTACCCTGTGTATCCCAATAAAAAGCAATAGTCAGGGAACATTCAGCGATTTTTGAAATGTTAAGACTTTATTTTTTGATAATGCAAACATAAAAATTCAGTAGACTATGACGATTTAAAATTATATCAGTAGAAATATGATATATCAAGGGTTCCTGTGTATAATTAGTATTGCAAATTGTGTATTCATGCTACGCGAATAACAATTCGACATATTCCGAATCTTCTTTCATAACATTTTATCTATAGAAAATGTAGCATCTTTTTACAGATTAAATAACATCTACTGGAGAAGTTGATAGAAAGATGCAATTATAAATAGTCGTTAATAAATCGTATCCACAATTTTAAATAAAATTAGCAGTAAGTTTCTAATATACATTCCACATTTATTGAAATTTTTAGGTTTATGATTCTCTGAACGCTATTATTTATGCATGTACGAGTATATTAACACAGCTATACAGCCGTTACTAGCTACGCGCGCTATTTTAAGAATGCCACTACTTTTTGTGGAATGCGATGAACTCGCTAAAATCAATGGGCTACTTAGAACGGCAACTCTGTGAGTGAGATTTATGCATGGGAACATTGCACAATTGCTATTTATAGAGCGTAACGCTTATATAAATGTAGGCTAAACAAAATAGTTATTTCGTTACGTGAATGAATATATCATTCTGTTTATGGCATACAATGAGAAAATACGTTCATAATTAGCCTCAGTTCTAGAGTATACGCGAGGATATGTTTATAACTTCTTTTTAACTGCTTATGTAAACAATTATTTAAATTTTTATTCCCCGAAAGTATGCAACAGTTATTGGTATACGTTAAACCATTGTTTGAAGTTTGCATTCCCTAGAATTAGAAAATTTGCCCAATTCTATTGGCATTCAATTTCCCGCTGCATAATTATCGCAAGAAAATCTGGGTCAAAAGTGATCTTAGACAGCTACGCCGAAAAAGTTCTCACATTGGTCCAGACAGCTATCGGCGAGCAAAACTAATGTCATATTCACTGTCCTAAACTGCGGCTAATAATAGATTTAAGCTCATATTAAATTACCTAAAAATAGCATTTCCTGAAAATGAGCAAGTTCAATATTGGTTCCTAGCACACAGTTTAAAACATCTTAGATATGCACAAAGTTCTCGAAACCAATTAACATTTCCATTTCAGTGCCGAAATGTCAAGATTAATTTTGTTTGTTTTCTTTTGAACAGAAAAGGACAGTTCAATTTCAATATGATATGTTACGTTTATGACTTAATTACTTGACCATAGGTGTATGCATACTTTATTATTAAGTATAGTTTTGGGGTAATGTGACTTATTTGAATAAATACATGATTTGTCTATGTTCATAATATCAGATCATATTCACTTGCTTCCTAGTCAATAATTGTATAATTTTTAACAATTTTCAGAAACATTTCATGTCCTGTTTGTTGTTTAATAGTTTGCAGTATCTAGCGATTTAAAATTAAGTGAAAACATTTAAAATAGTTCCACAAAATATTGACCTTCTGTCATGAAAAATAGGCCTGTGATTCCAAGATGGCGGTTACAATACAGTCATATTTTGACAGTTGATTGCTTTGTAAAACCTTGAATTCGGTCAGTTTGTGTATCGAACTAATGAATAAAGATTGAAATAAAAGTATGTGATCTTAATTTTGTATGTCTGTATATTTTAAAAAATTATACAAACAAATGGCTAGCTATTACAAAAACCGGACGGTCACAGATACAAAACCCTGAACATCTTTGGGGAATTGAACCCAGGTTCACAGCGTGAGAGTCAGACACTGAAAAGAGCGTCCAACAGCAAGATAGTTGGAACTGCCTTAAATGCCATTCACTAAACATGTGTTATCTGGTGAATACTCATTTGCAGTTACTGACATGGGTTTTTCTCCATATCAAAACATACAGAATTGATGTATTTCACTAAACTTCTTGTATGTAATTTAATGTATATTTAAACTATATCTTGGTTTCAGCAGTTGATTGCTTCAGTGTTGTATTTCAACATGGCAGGTACAGGGTTCCTCGTTCACTATGCAAGGAGAGGACCTGGCTGTGATGCTTGTCTGCATTACTCGATTGGTGAACGCAACTTGCACAAAGCCAAAGGTATGTATTGTTGACTGATACTGTGAGAGAATGTCACCGCTAAATTATTTAGTATTAGTGATTTGTAACCTTATTGAGTTGTTGTTACTTAAAACTCTTTATAAAGAAGTTATTCCGCAACCACTTTTTCTGGCACGCTACAGTGTTTCTGCACAAATTTGTTGATTGGAAAGCCTTCTATAGCTACCGGTATGTTGGTCCTTAATGTAAGACAATATAGTGTTATAATTGTCATTTTTGTACAATGCTCTTTTTCCACTGTTTATAATGGAAAACTTACCACAGTTTGTGCGCTATAGATTCATACTTAATGTCAGTTTGGATACGTTAGGTTTTATCATGTGTCAATATGTGCTCTACACGTGCATCTTATATATGCCCATTTTGATTACTTTGACATTAATTTGAGGTGAAATTTTCACCTTTAGGCTTCTTTGTTTACTTATTTGGTATTTTGGCTATATTTTGCTCGGTAACAATACATTAACTGTTAAAAGTCTATTATTAATGTGAAACTGGGATTAAACGCATTTGCTATTTATTCTGATTATTGTATTTACATGTCTAGTCAAATTATTTGTCAATTTATATAATATCTGTTTTTATTTTGTTACAGCTTTTCGCAGTAACAAACCAATGCAGAAACTAGTTGCTGCGTTCTGGTACAGATGCACTGCCATCCCTGGGTAGGGAATTAATGTTAGTTATTCAATGTAGAAACTTACAGAGCTAGTAGTTATATGACCAATATTTAACTTTCTAGTTACTATATGCCATCGCTCAATTCTTTTATCTAGGCTCTCACAAAATATGAATTATTTCATGGGCAGTTTGTGACAGTACAGAACATTGGGAAATTCCATTTAATTGGGAAAATGTTTCTAGAAATTGTAAATGTGGCAGAAATTCGGGATGTACAGTACAGCTCAAGTAAAAACAAATATTTTACACGCTGTCACGGAGTCGGAATGTTAGATACGAGTAATTACTTGGCGAATCTAAGTGGAGTTATGCTGAGTGGTAGCTGATAATAGCAACAAAACCCTGCAGAGTAACTTCGAGAACGTGTACGTATGTTGCGCAATACGCAGCTTTACTTCACATCCACTTGCCTCTCATTCGGAACCGAGGGGGCTTAATACATATACATGCTAATTTGTTATCAGAAGGTCATTCAGCTACATGACATTAACAAAAATGTTGCACCTGGCAAAAAAAAACCAGAAGGTTACATTGAACTTGACAAGGACATCCGATTCTGCATTGAGTGACTTTGCTTGGAAATCATACATTGTAAACAAACTCAGATAATTCAAATTGTAATTAAAATATATGTAGTTTGAAGTGTGTAGACTAAAAAATATTCTTGACCACCTTCATAGATGTGTATTACTTTATAATCATATACAGTATGGCACAGATGTACGTTTGTGAGTTTCGTAGACTTTAGAGCTTGATTGAGGCGAAGAGATACATGTACCATTATGGCTTGGATTTCAGAACCTGAAGGGATTCATAAGGAGCTAATACGTCAGGAATGTAGAGACCCTGTGCTGGCAGAATGGGCTAAACTTGTCACTCCACATCTCTGGTATGGTGCTGAAAAAATGGCCTACGGGAATTCTCCATCCAAGATCTGCCTTTTAAAAAGGCATTTTGACTTGACAGTAAGACATATGCTCATTGTTTTGCAATTTCAGTGCTTGTAGGAGGCAACATTTTAGTATCATAAGGCAACATTTCAGTATCATAAGGTAAGATAAATACTGCTGGTAATGCCGCCCATAGAAGATGGCGGGATATATTGGTTTGCTAATGTCGGTCGGTAAGTCTGTCAGTTGGTCTGTCTGTAGAACACTTTCGTTTCCACGCTCTAGGTCCAGCAGTTTTCATCCAGTATTCACCACACTTCATAGAAATGTTTGTTGGTATAATATCTAGTTCAAGTCGATAAACAGCCAAATCGCTTGAGGAATGAAGAGTTATGGCTCTTAAATTATCTAAAATTGTTCTTTTCGGCCGTTTTCGCTCTCCAAGTCTAACAGTTGTCATTTGATCTTAACCAAACTTAATGAACATATTTGTAACAATAATGTCTAGGTCAAGTTTGATAATCAGCCGAATCACCGGAGGAATTGTGCAGTTATGGCCCTTGAATTAAATCTACAATGGTCCTTTGTAGCCTTTTCCACTCTCTCTCCAACAGTTTTCATCTGATCTTCGCCAAACTTCATGAAAATGTTCGTAACAATATTATCTTGGCCAAGTTTGATAACCAGCCAAATCCACCCAGGTATGATGAGTTATTGCTCTTGAATTATATAAAATTAGCCTTTTAAATCGTTTTAGCCATTTTTGGTCTCTAAGTCCTACAGTTTTCATCCGATATTTGCCAAACTTCATGAAAATATTTTTATTATACGTAATATCTTGGTAAAGATTTATGGCCAAATCACCCAGGAATTGTGGAGTTAAGGCCCCATTAATTATCTGACATTGGCCATTATAGCCGTTTCTGTTCTCTAGAAACTGTAATGAACTATAATTGCTATTGCGCACTGTTTGATGATGATGATGATAATGATGAGGACGATGATGATGATGATAAATACAATATAAAGTATACTTCTGAAATTGATGCTGCACACTATTCAGATATCCATCAACTTACAGGCCAAGAAGCAGTGACCAGCATGAAGCACTCCAGCACCAGATGATGGCGATGATTATGAAGAGGAGGAGGATGACAATTAGGACAGTGATGACAGGCAGAAGGAGGAGCGTGATCAGGCATTCTTCACCTGATCGCACTGTTTGTTTATCCCCCCCCCCCTCAAATGCCAGGGTCATGACTGGGAGGAAGAACTGTAAGTAGCCCAGTTGGTGAATACGGATCTGTAAGTAATGGTGCTATTACACCAGTGTATGTCAGTTTTAATTACACAAGGTCCTCAACACGACCAGGCAGTCAACACTAATACCACGCACATCATCCTTCGTCATCCCTTGTGCTTCATGTCAGATCAGTTCATAGGGCACAGCTTCTGCGTATCCAGCGCATCTTAGAATACTGTATGAAGCTAGTACCATGCTAACACCATGTCCATGTCCACATCAACCTTGTCATGTAAATACGTTGCAACGCTCGTATATCATTGTTTTCTCATTGAATTTTAAAGTAGAGGCATTATTTTAATTTGATCCTCCGCTGATGCAGTGCTCACGCACTACATACGTAGGAAATGCGCAGAAATGACTTCATTAGCGTTGTGAACTCGTACACAGATCTGATACTGACTTGTAGCAGTCCTGAGCTGTCTTTAGAGATGTCCAAATGAGCGCATTGCACATGCGTAGCACCAACGTGAAGAAAGCACTGAATAAAGTCCCCATGTAGGTACTACATTCATAAAGTCCTAACTGCGTCATTATTTCATCATAAACGCGCTTCGACTGTTACAAATACATCAAAAAAGGTTCATGCTACGTCCTTGTTTTTCCACCACCTCACTACGCAAGGTCCCTGATGCATATCCATTGGTCCTCAACCTGTCAATTGCTATCCTCATCATGTCCGCGCAGTACGTGGTTGACGTGGTAAGGACGGGCTCTGGTGTGATAGGGGTATAAGTGTTAATGTCACATTTGCATAATTTTTACATTGAACACACAATCACAAGATCAGAAGGCGGACACCTACACCACTGTAAATCTGCTATCATGTAGACATTGTACATTGTAGAACTGTTACAATATTTCACTGATTTAAGAGTTACACAGAGACTTAAATGAATTTGCAATCAATAGAACTTAACAATAACATAGAAACATAGATGAATTTGCTAATGACAGTGATTTCACTCAAATCCTTATTAGTTGAAACTTGCTATTTGTAAATTCTTGTTTGCTCAAGTTTGTTTCAAGTACCAGTTGTTCTGCAATATATTTTCATATAAATTTCTTATGTTTGGCTCAAATTTTCTGTTTTATTTTCTGATGGCTCTAGGTGTATGTCCTGGTCTCGGTCTCATTTTTCCTTCCATAAATTGTGTGTTTGGAGTAAAGTTGTGTCCAGTCGCTAATTGATAAAATGACCAGGCTAGTGTCCAGTGGAGAACAAAGGATTTTTGGCTTCAAATCTTTCGCACATTCATATATTATGGTCTGTCCAAAACTAATTCCCAAAATTTACCACTTATGGTAAAAACCACAAGGTTTGTAGAAAAACCTCATTGCAGATTATATTGGTAGAAAAACTGCGGGCAATTCTAGTCAAAAGAAGAGTTATATTTTTATTATATACTTATTATTTTGTTAAGTTCTCTTCCATAAATATTGCACATCTCTATGCAAAAAAACTTGAATTGAGTCAAATTAGTCAATCACCCAAAACAGTCTGCATGTTTAAATACTCTTTAGTCTGGAGGTTTGGGAGAAACAGATGCAATGAGGTTTGGGAGAAACAGATGCAAAGATGTCAGTAAACAGTTTCTGGCAACCTTAAGTTTTGATGGCTCAAAGTTTTTGTGCTGGTCTGGGCAGCTTTGAGGTAAGAGAGTCGACTGTACCAGATGTTTTGTTCAATGACGTCTTATCTTCAGTTACCATCGTGATGAAATGTCTAGCCTGTTCCTGGCGCTTGTCTGCTACTCTGAAGCTATGCCATCCCTGGATGCCGTGCTGGTCAGGCCATCTGGAGAAACACAACCAGTACCTCTGGAGTGACCACAGACCAGCGACCATCCCTTCAGCCTACACAGTGGTAAGGAATTTCAGGATGTGATTGCTGGACCAGAAAGCTTTAGACACAGGCACCCAGAATAATGTAAACATTGAACATTGTTCTTTTATTACTCACAAATACAGTGATAAATCATACAAGGATTAGACATGTAATGATGTTGATGATGATGATGATCTTGATAATGACCTTTATAACTACTTAGAAAGTTTATTAAGCATAATATGGTAGTTCTGAACATTTAACTACTTTGTTATTTCAATGTCTTTTCTAACGATTATGTACAACAAAAACATTTTCAGGTTGATTAGGATAGACTATCAAACTTGTTGGTAAAAGAACAAAAATGCATGTTTATCTGACCTGCATCAGAGATCCTGTGATGCACCTGTAAATAATGCACTGTCATTTATCCAGTATCTTTCAGTTGAAGAATTTGAGCCCAGTGGTTTAAGCAAAAGATAATATTTTGATGACGAAAAATCTTGCTCTTATGTAAGTAATTGAAACACATATAATTGTTTAACACGATGCTTCCCTGTTGTATTACAAGTTTATAGATTGGGCACTATTGGAGGCTTATTGTCAGACTGGCAGAATGGCTGGAAGAAGAACAACAACAGAGAACTGTTTAAACTATTACATGTAAATAATTTGTGTGGTCTTTGACTTTTATGCAAGTATGATTTCAGTGGATGTCCTTACCAGCAAACCAATGCATCCATCTCGGCCTGCCACTGCAATGCTGTCAGGGTCTAGAAAAAAGGTTCAGCAGTGTTAGGTACATTTAAATATCAGAACAAAGTAGTAAGCAGTCAAAAGCATAACTAAAAAATATTAGCATAATGCAACACTAAATTTCACTGTTAAAGGGACTATGTCATCAAAAATGGCTTAAAAAAAAAGAAGAAGATATTAATACTGCCATATAATAACAGTTAAAACAGGGTTTATATAATGTGAAAACAGTGAATGCATTCTGAGATAAAAATCAATTTGTAATAAGGGTCATGTTTGTTTGGCCATTTTCATGTTTACATGTTGATGTCAGAATTGTGAGTATTTTGTATAACCATAGTTTACACATGATTCATTACCATGCAGAATAGCACATTTGGTTAAAGCGCTGTCTACTGTCGTGAATTTAATACCCACATGGGGTTTTAATTTTTTTAAACTTTTTTGGCTCATTTGTTGTTAACAAATGTCTCATGTGTACTATATTATGTATTATTTATTTAACACAGATGTCTTAGTATTGCTCATTTCTATCATATAATATCATTTATTGTTCAATAGGAAGGCAATTTCTTTGTTGATATAGTTCCTTTAAGACTCTAACTTTTTAGCTATGTATTTGACCAGACTACTTGCATTAATGACCTCATTGAAGAAACTTGTTCATTTATTATTTAGTCATGATCATTTATTCTGCAACCAGATTCTATTGAACTGTAACATATTTCCATCTAATGTAGCTTCATAGCAGCCTTCAGGTACATTCCCGCTTGGATTTGAGAACCTGACGGACATATTCACCAGCAATTTGCAGCGTGTATTGTGCCCACCATGCTGAATAGTAAGGTAAGATAGCATTAGTTTTTAGCCCGCCATGATGGATTTTTGTCCCGAAGGTAGTTTGGATGTGTACAGTGATTGCTGTGTCCATCTGTCTGTCTGTCAGTCTACTCCACTTCTTGTGTGCAGTATATCTTCATGACTATTGATTGAAAGTATCATTCAAATTAACTGCAATAATTATAACTTTGCATTTTCATGTAAATGCTGCATTCTGATTGGATAAACAGCCCATGTGACCTGTCATTTATACCCCGATGAACCGGCTGCGTATGCAAATTACCTCTTTATTAATCACGACCGTTCTACTTTTTCATTCATTTTTTGCAAAATGACATCATTGTTTTGCGCAAATGTTTACAAAGTTTACTTTTTCATTAACAATTTGCAAAATGTCACTGTTTTGCTTGAATGTTTACTATGTTTGCAAACGTTCATAAACAAAATACATGTAGCTGATTCATTGGTTGCCAATGTTGAAGAAGGTGAACTTTTTAAGGCATTTATTGTGATTGTTTAATTGTTTTTACCAGAAAGTCTACTCCAAAATGATCCACAGCTGTTTGAAATGTCTGACATGATAGCAGAAATGCTCAACGTGCCATTCATTCGACAAAACTAAAACGAGGATTCTTACGTCATATCCTGCACATCACTTGAGAAAAAAAAAAACAATACAAAGGGAAATGTTGCTGGCCTTCGAAAGTTAAAATTACAGTTTATATCCATTGTGGATTATAATTATAAGAATTGAGCAGTTATTTCATAGGTGTATGAACTGTCGGCATTTATGCAAGTTGGGCGTAATTTTCCTGACAGTTCATATGTACAGTCTACATAACGAAAAGCACTGTAGTGTTTGGGGCTGTTTTAAAGAGTATTATTTTGTCATTTTCATCAACAACCAGATGTTCTTAAAAGATTCAAAAGGGGAATGTTGTGATTAGTCCTTTGCTGGTTGCCATAATGATTATTAAAACATCTCAGAAACAGTTAGGAGGAAGTTTTTAAAATGGGCATGCAATTAGATGTTCTCATATGCAGTTGATCAATATAGTTCTCTGATTGCCTGGACTAATAGTAGAAAATAGTAGAAAAAAAAACTTCAAAAAATATTTTTGTCCTAGACAACTGGGTGGATTTCTAAATAAATTCACAGAAATGTTTTATTGGTCACCGTCTACCAGAGTCCTTCAATCTCTCTCTTGATTATTAAGCAAAACATGGTCGATTGTTAATATTTATTTCTTGTTGAAGCAGATAGAAGTGCATTTCCTGTTTTACTGTGTGGAACAGCCTCACATGTTTTTGCAGCTTCATCAAGAATAGATGCTTACACAAATCATATTCAAATTTGTCTGCAATATTATCCAATCATTGAACTTGGATATCACGTGTTTAGTGGTTAAACTATTTCATACAAAAGAGCATGTGCATAATGTTTGTGAAATTTAAATGAGCTTGTGGCAATGTTTGTGATATTTAAATGAGCTCGTGGTAATGTCTGTGATATTCAATGAATTGAAATTCATGCTTTAACAATAGCTGGGGAGAGTTTAAACTATTCTTGTCAAAACCCGGATCAGTCTACACTATAATTTCTTGACAATACAATTCAATATAAAAAGTATCATCTTTTGAAAGGAATGTGTTCATATTGACTTTGAATAGAACTGAATTTTAATCCGCTATTGACACCTAGCATCGTATTTCAGTCGAAAATGTCCAGGAGATCCACTACTGGGAATATCTCTCGTTAAAGACTTCCCACTATTGTAACACCATGAACAACGAGTGTGAGGACCGTAGGAGAACATGTGATAATTGTTCAGAGCAACTTTAACGGGTGAGTGAGGTGGCAAAGCACAGTTTCTTGGGTCTCAAACACAATCTGTCTGGTCTGGGTTTGAAGCGCTGTCCAGAATCTAACGATCTGTCTGGTCTGGGTTTGAAGCTCTGTCCAGAATCTAACGATCTCAATATCTGTAAACTAACCAAACACTCTTAAAATGACTGTCTCCATGGCTATTGAACATTTTCTGGAAAATTGGCTTTATAAATATTTAAAGCATGTTTCCCTTCATGACTTTCCATATTATGAAGTTGAAACGAATGAGCACTAAGAACTAAGAACACCCTATAGACCACATTTATTGCCCAGTCTTCATGAAGCTTGCTCAAAACATTTGTTCCTATAAAATCTCGGATGATTTTGAAACTTGGTCATGTGGCGTCAAAATAATTTTATATAAATGGTCCTTTCTACCAGATTCATTCAAATTATTTTGATTAAAAAAAATGGAGACCAGGGGGCGGGGCAGTTTTTCATATATGGCTATATAGAAAACTTGAAAATCTTCTGGTCTGAAACCACTTCTGGATTTGAAATTAATTTGATAGAAATTGTCCTTGGGTGACGCTCTACCAAATTCTTTCTAATCATTTTGATTTGTTAAAAAAACTTGTCCGCCAGGGTTCGGGAAATGTTTCCTTATATGGCGTTATAGAAAACTATTGAAAACTTCTTGTCAGAAACCGCATGCTGGATTTCAAACTAATTTTACAAACATGGTCCTTGGGTTACACGCAACTAAATTCTTGAAATGAATTTGATTTGTTAAAAACATGGCTGTCATGGGGTGGGGCAGTTTATATTATATTGCTCAACATTTACCTTGTGAACACTCAGTAGACCACATTTATTGCCCAATATTCATGAAATTTGCCCAGAACAGTTGTTCCAATGATATCCGGTTTGAAACTGAGTCATGTTGTTTAAAACTATGTCACTAGAGTAAAAGGAAAAAGCTTTTGAACACTATAGAGGCCAGCTTTTTTGCCTTATCAACATGAAAATTGCTCAAAACATTTGATCTTATGATATCTTGGTCGAGATTAGGCCAGCAATCTATCATACCACTGAGTGCAAAGGTAATTAACAGATTGGCGATGTTTGATTTATAATGCATTTAGTCATTAAAAGTACTTCCTTGTGTGACAGAGATGTCTCGTATTTATGTACACCTGAGTCTGTGTGGTCATAAATAAATCAGTTGTTGTATGGTTTACATAACGATGTACCCGAGGCCTTAATAAACTGTTGGTTTGGTGTAACCCTGCCTACTCATGAGAATGGCTGCTCTTAAAAAGGTCAACAATCAAAAAGTGAAACACACTTTCTTATTTTGTTATGTTTGTGTCCGTTCTGCTCAGTTCAAGTCCTTTTCATTTAATATAGTAGAAGTTTGCCTTCTTTTTGGAGATTAACGTTGATCGCGGTTGTGTAGAATATTATTACATGAAGTGTTTTCTAAGTGATTTTTGAGTGAGTGTCTGATGTTAATTACCTTAGTTAAGGTTTGTAAATTGTTCAGTGATTAACGTACATGTATGAATCGTCGGTAATGGATGTTCTTTAGAATAATGGTAGTAACAAACATTGTTTACAACCACCGATCGCCTCAGTAATTCGACTTAAAGGATACATATATTTCGGATGTATCTAACTTTAATGACCAGTTTATATTGTCTTGATTATGTTGAAATGTTCATGTTAAAACTTGTTTCAATAACAAATATGAGAAATCAATAAAACATTGATTTTGCAGGTACATTGGTACAATAGTCACATAGTAAGCATGAACTATATATTCAATTTACAACTTTGAAACAAAAAAAAAAATCTTAAAATTACCCTACTGACCTACCCACGTCGAAAATTCTTGGTAGGGTTGCGCCAAATCAACCTTTCAATAAGGACGGCCAAAATGTGTTCATTCGCATTTACTCGTTTTCTTTCATGTGCTCATTTATTTAAAATAATCTTTAAGTACCAGGGAATTCTCACTAACCAGTAGTGATAGTACCACTTTAAAACCACATAAAGCTCAGATATGCTTGTAATTAGTACCTCTTTAAAGGGACTTATTCACAGATTTTAGTATTTTATTTAAAAAAATATCGCTACATGTCTAAAATAAAAAAAACTAAACCATCTGGACTAACCAAAAACAGATATTGTAACATGACATGTGCAGTGTTTTCTACACGCATAGAAGAAAATATTATGTTGTTAAACTGCCAATAAACAACTTGAAAAAGTAGTTCCAAAACTGTAAAATATAGTTCACATTGTAACTGCAGAATATGTAGTTAGATCATCTTAGAATCAAAATCATTTTTGCTTTATTGTTGTTTATCTGTAAATAAACAATGATTTTTTGTTCTGGTGCACATATATTATACAACTCGGGCTAACACACTCGTGTTTTAATTCCTACGCATCAGAGCTCAAATCATTGTTTATTTACAAATAAGCATTTCAAAATCAAAAATTATTTCTTAATTATATAACGGTAAAGAAAACAAATAAAGTGAAAAGATTTGCCTTCACCTGAGGTCGAACCTACAACCAGTAAGATTTACAAAAATTACCATGTATTTTAATGCTATGTAAGTGATACACCTGTTTAAAAGAAAAACGACGAAAAGCGTTACATACACTATATAATTTTATCCATTTCATTTGATCAACACTGTATTTCCAATATATTTCTGTGTCAGATGTGTTATTGCCCTTCGTTATGTACAATGTACTTTTTTTTTGGATTCTGTAACAAAAAAATAAATATTGTCAATTTGCCAATCTGTGAATAGGTTCCTTTAAATGTATATTTTTGCAGTATAAGTTATGTTTCTGCTGAAACAATAATGCAGCTCGCACTACAAGATGGAGGGGAACACAGAGTTGTTGCTACCAGAATGGTCACCAGAATGCCCTCTGTTAACAATGACAGTTTGTCTCGAAAGGGACATGGTTAGTGTTTTTAGCTCACCTGAGCACGAAGTGCTTGGTGAGCTATTGGTATAGGGGACCTCTCCGGCGTCTTCTGTTGTCAATGTGCCGTCAACAATTTGGACTGTTATTGCGATGAAGACTACATTCTTTATTCAATCTTGACCTAACTTGCACAGTTTGTGTAAGACCATAAAATCTCAGATGGGATTGTTATTGGGTCAGAACACACCAGTAACAACAGAGTTATTGCCCCTTTTTCATGCAAAAAAGTGCAAAAGTGTCCTTTTCCAATGTATAGACTTTATATTCCATCCAATCTTAACCAAACTTTCACAGTTTGTGTATGATCATCAGATCTCGGCAGACGTCACAAATGCGCCAGATCGTGTTTTAAACACCAGAGCTATTGCCCTTTGTTTATTAGAACAATTTACAAAAATGGACATTATTCAGGATAGAGAGAGACATTTTTCATCCAATCTTCACCAATCATGCAGTTTTTCTATTTTCATGAGATTACAAATGAAGTCAAATATAAGCAAGATCAGACCAGAAACACAAGAGTTATTGCCCTTTGTTTGTGAAAAAGATATGCAAAAATGGACATTGTACTGGATAGAGACTTCATTTTTCATCCAATCTTTACCAATCTTGCACAGTTTGTCAATGACGATAAGATGAATGGTGAAGTCAAATATAAGCAAGATTGGACCAGAAACACCAGAGTTATTGCCCTTTGTTTGTGAAAAAAATATGCATTATTTGTACATGCAACTTTGAAGTGTGCAGAGCCTGCATTAACATCATTTATCATCATTGGAAAGAAAATTATCAAAGAATAGGCAAAACTTTACCTTATAGCACAGCCATCGCAATTATCGCATTGCAACTAGTTTTCCAAAACTGCTTGCAAAAAAGACATCAACATCGACTGTTTGCGCATTTTCCAGCATTGTCCATGACTTAATGAAAAAGGGTCAGGTAAGAATATCGAGAAAAATGATTTGAGAACCATTTGCAAAAAAACGCACATCCACTACCCAACTTATACATTAGTTAACCCATTGCACTTACCAATGTTTTAAATCTAAATTGATCCTACCCACACTATGTATTGTTCAGATACCTGAATTTTCAAACCTGTCACAACAGTATGGTCTTCATCTGTACCAGTTATCAGGTGAGCGCTTTGGGTCATCATGGCCCTCTTGTTCATAGCAAGCTATGAATTTCATCTAGAATGATTTATTTTTATATGGTTTGTTATGCTTCAGCATTTTGCTCCTCGATACAGTTTACTTATATGATACCAGTATTCAATACAAATTATTAAAGGCCATTTATGTCAAATATAATTAAAATCTTGCATAATTCTATTTACATCCTTATAGAACAGTGTATTTAGTTTCAGGATTTCCTGTCATTTATCCCGGAAAAACAGCAATATGTCACCAATAGGTTTTTAGGATGACATTTTACATTACAAACTAGTTTCTGTTCTATATTCTCTTGTCAGCATTTTCTTTTGCTTTCTAATGGAGTAAATTTTATTACAATACATGTGATGAGTTTTTTAAGAGGTTTACAAATGGAAAATGTGTATACTGTGTTTCAACTGATTGCCTTTATAAAAAGTTCACATTATAATAATGTAAAGGGACTTTAAACTTCTTGTAAAAATTGATTCAGTAATACCTGCACCAAGAACAAATCTGATGGATGTAAAACAGAAATCAAGGAACAATATTCATCCACAGATTTGTGTCAGATTTTAAAGTTATTCTGCCTCTCTGGGTTGAAGTTGCGCTAACCCTAAAGTAGCTTGTGATATGTACATGCATGTGTATATCATTATCATACTTTGTCTCTTTTGATCCCCGTGGTCTCAGGTTTGAGTCCCGGCGAAGACAAATGTTTTAATTAACTTCTTTTTCCTTAATATAATTATATTTTTTAGTCAAGATGCTTTACATTTTGCAGATAAGATACTAAAGTGCATTTTTAAAAGATAAGAAAATCAGTGAACAAGTTCCTTTAACAATTACTTTAACTTGTAAGTTAAAGTAACTCTCCTATTTCAGGTGCAAATGTACTGACATCACTACAAGATGGTGGTGGATACTTTCAGACTGAATGGGAAGTTGTTGCTACATGAACCCTCAAAGGCCACCAAACAGCTAAGACCCGACTGTAAGTTGGCACTGAAGGTAACAATGTCAGTTTTCAAGAAGTTGGGTTTAGATTTCTTTCATCATTGTTACTTTGATTTGTATGCTTCATTTGTTTTATATGTGATTATAATTTAAATTATTGAATTTCATGTATAAAGAATATGTTTTGTGTTTTTTGAATAGGTTAAGTGATGCAAGCTCCATGAAATAAAAATCAATCCTGACAGAAACGAGGGAAATAATATTTCTACCTCAAATTGTATCAATATACGGATGTGTTATTAAAGATTGTTTTGTTTTTTATTTGATTTTATATTATTCTGCCTCTCTAGGTCTGTGCCAAAGCAGCTGACTACAATCGTGGGCAGTATCGCCATTTGACAAACTCCATCTTAGACATTCCCCCGTTGAACGTAGAAATCCACGCCAGAGGTATGCAGTGTATAGCTGTTTTCTGCCAGTTAATGAGCTCGTTAATTGATTTCATATGAAGTCTTGGAGATGAATAGGGTCCCTTTGGTTATGGTTCGAATAACCGCAAACAAACAATTGTTTCTGGTTAAGTTTCAGCTAACCTGAACACAATGTTCATTCATTGTATATCTCATTCCCAGTTCATTAATGATCAGGCTCACGAGAGCTCTTACTGATCCAGCTGTATGAAACCTGTCTATCAAGGACTGAAACATCTTGGTTGTACACAAACTTTTACTCCCCCGGCATCTTGATGTGGGAGGCATTTAGTGATTGTCCTGCCCATCCGTGATTCAGTGATTCTGTCCATACGATGTTTACTAGTTTTAACTGTTTCACACTGCTTACTACAACACTTGGATTCTTACACAGTTCTTGCTTATGACCATTCCTTATCAACCCATATCACCCAGCCTCACTTTGACCTTGACCTAATTTTAACTTAGAATAATTCAAATGGCTCTCCTGCACCAAGCAGGGGCATGTGTGTTTATCAAACACAGCGTCTTGTCTAGCTAAAACATCTATTGGAAACTGTGCATTTCTATACCATCAATTACTGTTCTAATAAAAGAAAACTTATCAGTTAATGTACCAGTAGGTGATCAGAGTGGAAAGCAAAATAAAATCTTGTGGATATCCAGACAATGGTTAGGACTGAATGTCGTTTTTTGTAGTCAAAGTCAAAGTTAATTTTAACTAAAAAGGAACATGTTTCAGCTATTGTTTCATGATAAATCATGACTTTGTAAATGTGTTTACCATATTTACTCTTGATACAAATCTTTCCATTAAAAGTTTCAATTGTTACCCTGTTTCACACACATGAGTTGTTGGTCTTCCATCTTCAGTGTGTCTGTGTTTCTGTTTTACAGGCTCATTATAACATGCAGCGACTTCCAGTCGAGGCAAGCTGGCAACAGTGGGTCAAGGATTATTGCACTGTCTTTGAGAAGGCCAAAAGAGCTCAGTTGATTGACTTTCTTATTATATGTTAGTTGTAAACTGTTCAGGACGTTTATTTATTTGACTGAAATATGTATCAGTTGATTGTATGTTCATTATAAAATATTGCTTTGTATGTTGGTTTATTAAGAGGCAAATATCACAGTGCAATGTACCACAAGGTTATTTTACATTCACTGCATTTTGTTAAATTTTATGTAAAATGGAATTGAATTAAAAGCTTAATAAAAATAAATAGGGAAATTTGCAATGGTAAATGATAACTGAAAATGAATTATCTTTAAGTTAAACTTAAATTATTCTCCAACTAAACACATTCAATTTTTCATAGCAGATCTTTAGGACAAAGACATTTGCTAAACAGAATCTGTATTTGATTGAAGAATTGTAAATTTCTTGATTTTATGCCCATAGTATTAGGAAATTTTGGTGTCTATAAACTTCACCAGCATTGTAATTGTCCATGCGTATGTACGTCCCTAGAGTTTGTGGACACAACTCCTCTTTAACTGCTGGGCGGATCTCACTCAAACTTTCACAGCTGAAGTTCCTTTACGTGTAGGTGATTGTTAAGAAAGGTAATTCGGCTGCTACTTTTTTCCTTTTTTCCACTATAGACTATATACCTCCCCAAATTGTGTGTACTCGACTCCTCTTTAACTGTCTGGCGGATTTCGCTAAAACTTTCACAGTTGAAGAACCAATTTTAGCCATTTGTCTGTGTCCAAACATGTGTTTTTGGGCATCTGTGTCGGTGACAATCTAGTTAATGTATTGTTAGTAATGTACGAATGCTGCAAATAATTTTTTTTTTTTTTTATTTTATTTATTTTTTATTTATTTTTTTTTCCGTTCTATATATTTTATTTTCCTCGTCAATAGGTGTGTGAGGGTCGAGGGCATCCCCCTCCACACCGTACATCATGAGTATTGATAATAGTTCAACATGCATGATATATAATATTACAATGAAGACAAGTGCTCACAATTGCATATTAAGAATAATATCATAATTGCTTAAACAGCAATATACAAATTGATACACATATTGAAATTTTGAATATACGGATAAACTATGCAAGTCACAATGTTCTTAACGATACAGATTTAACAAAATGTCCTATTCTTTATTTGTAGTTATTAAGTTAGAATCTAAATTGCAGAAGAAGTTCATTTCCTTCAAAATATGATACTGGATAGAAAAGAATGATCTTGCCGCGATAACGGTAGGTAATGTTTGATTCATTTTACAATTATAAATAAACCTTTTAGTGAGAAGGAATGTTAGATTAAGAGGACCACTTGTGTTTTTATGTCCTAACATGAAAGAGGGTGCATTTATGAAGTCAGCGAATACCTCAAAACCTTCAAACAAATCAGCAATAAATTTTTTAACGTATTTACATTCCCAAAAAATGTGCTCAATTGTTTCCGACATATCATGACAGAAAGAGCATTCAGCTGACGATTTATAATTGATTTTATACAAAAAATAGTTGGTACCAATAATTCGGTGTATAATTCTATACTGGAACCATTGTAGCGTAGAATCTTTGGTTATACAAAATGGCATACTAAAGATATGGTTCCAGTCTTTTAATTCAATATTTTCAAAAATGCTCGTCCATTTTGACATACAGACTGGTAAAGTGTCATTTGTTTTAACAATATTATACATGGGTTGGGTACCTTTTTGATATTTTAAAATGGATATCACTTGAAGGGGAACAAAAGGCTTAACAAAGTCAAAATCTGCAATCGTATTCAGAGCAGATGTTTTATCGAACAAACCATATTTCTTCAAGTATTTAGTAACTACATTAGTAATACCTATGTAATGCAAGTAGTTTGGATAGAAATTATATCTGTTACACAGTTCTTCATAGCTATATAATTCTAACCCATCGTTGTTTTTGATCAAATCGCAGATAAAATGCACGCCATTTTCAAACCATGTTTTGAGGAATACACTTTTATTACCGATCGTTATATCAGGATTATAGAATATTGGGGTTTGTAATATGTATTTTATATTTAATGATTCTGCTTTGCGGAAATCAACAAACGATTTTAAAGTGTCTTTCCAAAAAGCATTGCCTGTTTTATTTATAAGGTTTTCTGGATAGTGAACACCACAGTTGTAAAGTTTTTGGGTGTCTATTATCATTTTTACAATATTAATCCATTTACCATTTCCTGTGATGATCCTTCGTATCCAAGAACATTTCAACGCAATTATAAATGAAAAGATGTCGACCATATTAAGACCTCGTTCAGTATATTCTTTAGTAAGTACATTTTTGTTAATTTTTGAACTCCCATTCCACACAAAGTTTAAAAAGAGATCATTAAGCTCAACCAATATTCTATGTGGTGGATTGGGAAGTGAAACAAATAAATGGTTAAGCACTGGCAAAGCAATCGTTTTTATTACTTGTATCCTTCCAATGGGAGTTAATATCCTTCTGGACCAGTTTTTAAGCAGCGTTCTAATTCTATACAATTTATCAATATAATTAAGATCTATCATCTAATCAAGATCGACATGAAATGTTAAACCAAGCATATCAAAAGTATGCTGGTTCCATTTTAACTTCCATCTAGTTTTTATGCTTTCGGAACTGAATTTATGCTTCCCTATCCAAACTACTTTGGTTTTGTCGAAATTTACCTTTAAGCCAGAGCACAATGTGAAATGCGACAAATCATCTAAGGTTTCATTAAGGGATTCTGCAGAGCCATCCAGGAGTATAGACGTATCATCAGCAAATTGCGATAACTTATATTCAGTATTATCGATTTTGATTCCTTTGATTTTGGGATTTGCCCTGAGTTTAAGAGACAAAATTTCAGCGCATGAAATAAAAATATAACAACTGAGGGGATCACCTTGACGACAACCACGTTGTATTTGAAAAAACTCAGATAACGACCCACACTGCGTTACTGCTGAAATGCCATCCTTATATAAAACGTTAAACCATTTTTTCATGTCAGTACCGAAATTAAACAAGGAGAGTGTTTTGTTTACAAACCTCCATGACAAGGAATCAAAAGCCTTTTCAAAATCTATAAGTAGGAGAAGTCCGGGAATATTATTTTCCTCAGTGTATTTCAAAATGTCGTAGATCAGTCGAGTGTTTTCACCTATGAACCTGCCTTTGATAAAACCAGTTTGATCATTATTTATAAGTTTGTTAATATATTTTTTTAATCTATTAGCAATACTTCCAGAACCAATTTTATATACAGTGTTTAACAATGTTATTGGACGCCAGTTTTTTAAAAATTGTCTGGGTTTATCACCCTTAGGTATGCAAGTAATTATCCCCTGTCGTTGTGTTATAGACAAAATGCCGCTATCGAATGCGTGATTTAACGCTCTACAAACAAACGTACCTAATTTGGGCCAAAAGACTTTGAAGAAATCAATACTAAAACCAGACGACCCAGGGCTTTTGTTGTTTGCCATGTTTTTTAAGACAAAAAAGGCCTCACTTAGTGTTATTGGCCCTTCTAATAGTTTTGACTCTTCATACGACAGTTTAGGTATGTCAATATTTGCTATAAAAAAAAAGCTATTAAAATCATCATCAATGTTGGTATTGTCGTTATTTTGATACAATGTTTTATAAAACAAAGCGGTTTCGTTCAAGATATCAACCTGCTTGTCTAAACAAGTCCGTCATCAGTTGTTAGGCTAGTGATAGTTTTTGTTGTATAGTTCTATTTTTCGAGGTTACAAAAAAGTTTTGATGGTTTTTCTCCAAATTGTATCCATTCGGCTTGCGATCTTATTATGGCTCCTTTTAATTTCTCTTCTTGTATTTTCATTAGTTCATCTTTTAATTCAAGTATAATTTGCACGTTACTCTCGGTCAACAATTTCTCGTGTTGTTCAATTTCAGCTTTTAATTGGTTTTCGCGCTTGTTACGCGATTTTGTTTTATACGAACTATATGAAATAGCTTTACCTCTTATTTCCATTAAAACTGTATCTAAAAAAAGTTGGTCGTTTATTAAAAACTGTATGTCTTGGTCAGGTATTGTATCAATGTTATCTTTATTGTATACAGGTAACATATATTGTTTCTTTATTTCGGTAATTGTATCATTTATTGTGTTAATGTAGTTGATGTCGCTAAGAAGCATGTTATTATGTTTCCACAGACCTTTTCCGTGTTTAAAATCAGTAAATTTTAATGTCAACGTTACACTCGAATGATCAGATTGGTAACTGGGCAATATATTAATGTCGTGAAAAAACGGTGACAAAAATGACGATAAAAGATAAAAATCAAGCCGGGCTTGTTGTATTGGATTTGTTCTTCTCCATGTATATCGTCTAGAGTTAGGATATAATATCCTAAAAGGATCTGTAAGAACACGATCTTCCATATTTTTTAAAATAAATTATCATGCATTTTTATTATTTATTGATTTGTAGTTATGATAATCTATATTTGGGTCTAGAACCAAATTAAAGTCGCCACAAATTAAGTAGGAGTCATTCCCAATATTGTCAATAATATCAAAAATATTGGTGAAGAATTCGGGACTGTCAGAGTTCGGTCCGTATATAGAGGCAAGTGTGAGTCTAGTTTCACCAATATTTATATCCAAAATAATATAGTTACCAAATTCATCATATTGTACATTATGTATTTTATACTCAAGTAGTTTCGACAAAAGTATTGCTACACCGCGCGAATTAGAAGAGCCATAACTTAGGAAACACTCTGATCCCCATTCTGAGTAAATGGTTTTAATCTGTTCGTTAATAAAGTGTGTATCTTGAAGGCAGTAAATATCACATTTTGTTTCTTTTAAGTATTGAAAAACTTGTAATCGCTTCTTTTTCCCCTGAATGCCTCTGCAGTTGACAGATAAAATTTTAAGCTCGCTCATAGATAAGCAAAACTAAGGAACATATAAAATGTAGCACTTGCATGCATAGTAACAACACAACATACCTTGTAGTACAGAACGGAAAAAGTACAAAATAATAATAGAAAAAAAAAAAAATAACATGAAAGGAAAAAAAATAAGTGAACATAATAAGGTATCTTTTTGTTAGGAAAATTAGAACCGAGTCAAAATAGCATATACAAATCAGTAAATGTTTTCATTAATAAGCTTATCACTAGGATTAATGAACAATGGCAACATCTGAAGATATCAATAAATAGCTATCAGTATTTAATAATATGTAGAGCTTTAATAACTCTATGTATTTGCTCTAGTGTAAATTATAATTTGTCTAAGTTTAGAGATATATTGAACATAATCTATATTATATATTGTATATCAAATAGAAAAAAAAAATGTGCATTTGTCCCTGTTTACTTTATAAACAATAAAATTAATGTCACATTTAACTATATTAAGAGTTCATTGGATACTCAGTTATTTCCCTTTGTATGATTTCTTGTTTTCTTTATATTCACAAAATTTAGTATATAAAAATCTTAGATATTGTTATTGTGCACGATTTCAATAGTTACTGCCTTAGATGTTTGTGTGTGGATCTTAACCACATGCTGTAATGTACTTGTGTGGAACATAACACAAGTGTTAAATAGATCATATCATAGATAGTTCAATGTTATGTATATTATTTTAAGTTATTGTAACTGCTCTTCGGTTAATTCTCACATGTATTTGATTTGTAAAATCAAAAACTTGTGTGTATTGCTAGACATCATGAAAAAGAATTGCAGAGTACAAAAACACAACTCTTGTTTAGTAATTAACCTTTAAAAAAATAATAAATCTAGAAATAATACAGTTCTACAATAATGTGATAAAAGAGTGCCGTTACTTACTAGATTTGTGGCAACTTGTTTTGTCAGTCCAATCATAACAAATATGTTCAATCTTAAAAATATGTGAGTGTAAACAATTTAATAACAGTAGAAGTGTCTGTACAATAATTATATATAACATGAGCATTATGTTATATTAAGCTTATTCAATTACAACCAATTTTTTAGCCCAATTATTTAATGAAAATGCTTATTTTTTTCCTTCCATATTTATAACTTTATGTACCATGTAGCTTAAATGTTGTGATAATGTTGTGTGCATTAATTTTTCGTAACATTCATCTTTGTAGTTGTTTTTATGTTGACTTCCAGCTATACTTGGGACTGTAATTCCATTTGTTAAAACCTTTCATGTATTGTTAGAGAAAATGCTCAATAACAGCAAAACTTCCAGCAAACATTTATCTGATATATATGCTGGTATTAATGCCTCTTTCTAAGTTGCATTTCTTCATAATTTTGAACATTATTTTTTTTCTGTGTTTTAAAACTAACATTTTGAATTTTGAACTTTTTAATCACTTTTAATTATGGCAGGAGAAAATATTGTATTTCATTTTAAAATGCATCAGAAATTATCAGTTTATGAATAATTCTTCAGTTATGTGCCAGTCTGTAATTATGTCCCCATCGGAGATGGTGGGGTATATTGGTTTGCTAATGTCGGTCGATCGGTTTGCTGGTGGACAACTTTTGTTCCCGCTCTCTAAATCCAGTAGTTTTCATCCTATCTTAACCAAACTTCATGAACATGTTTATAGGCATACTATCTCAGATAAGTTGGATAATCAGCCAAATCGTTTCAGGAATTGTGCAGTTTTCGCCCTCGAAACATCTAAAATTGGTCCTTTTAGCTGTTCCCGCTCTGCAACACTTTTCATCTAATCTTCACCAAACTTGCTGAAAATGTTTGTGGGCATAATATCTCGACCAAGTTTGATAATCAGCCAAATCCCTCCAGTAATTTCCCCTCTCTATGTCCAACAGTTTTCATCAAATTTTCACCAAAGTTCAAGAACATATTTTTGGGTATAATATCTTGGCCAAGTTCAATGCTCAACCAAAACACTCCAGGAACTGCAAAGTTATGGCCCTTGATCTAAAATTGGCTTTTTGAGCAGTTTCTGCTCCATGTGTCAAACTGTTCTCATGCTATCATTACCAAACTTGATAGTTTAAAGATTGTTTAGAGGGGGCATAACTGTTTTACAAACAGCTGTTGTAACTAGAAAGTCTAGGCTTGTGTATGACATCTGTTTTTGGATAGACAAATTGGGAACATTACATTTGGGTTTGTTTTTAGTAACATGCATCAATGCAAAACTATATTTGTTGTTCTTGTGTAACTCTTTTACGGTGATGTGTAACATAACTTGCTATTGTATTATGCATACCTATTACGAACCCCAGTGATGATGGCGGGTATATTGGTTTGCTAATATCGGTACGTCGTTTTCATCCGATCTTTACCAACTTCATTACAACGTTTGTGGCCATAATATCTGGGCCGATTTCAATTATCATCCAAATCGCCTCAGGAATTGTTGGGTTAAGGCCCTTAAATGATCTAAAATTGGCATTTTTAGACCTTTCCACGTGCCAAGTCCAACAGATTTCATCTGATCCTCACCAAACTTCGTGAAAATATTTGTGGCCATAATATCTCAGCGAAGTTTAATAATGGACCTAATCGCCCCAGGCACTGCAGAGTTATGGCCCTTGATTTATCTAAAACTGGCCTGTTTAGCAGTTTACACTTTCATATGTCCAACAGTTTTCATCCAGTCCTCACCAAACTTAATATTGTAAACATTGCTTTTAACCTGGAGGGGGCATAACTGTTTTACAAACATCTTTTGTTCTTATGTTCCAAACTGGCATATATAATTTAATATGCTGCCGATTTGATGAAGTTTAGAAATTAATGTATACCTATTTATTGAGAATATCTGGGCTCAGTTGCTCAAAACTTAAATAACACTTTAATAAAGCCAGTTAACTTAAGATGTAAATAAAATTAATATTTCAAAATGCGTATCAAGCGTTTTAAAATTCATTATAACAGTTTGTTCAAATTTACCTAAAATAAAAATATTAAATTTCATAATTATATAAATAATTTTACAATAGTCATATAAATAATTTCACCCGATTTCCTACGATTGTTACTTTAGATTAGTTAGCTGGCTGTTAAAGTTTTGAAGCAACTCACCACTAATGATTCCACAATACTTTTCTTTTAATGTTATTACAAGCATTTATTCTCTGCCAAAAAAGAAACCAGACAGGCTATGATACTTATTGATTTTCGGGAATTGTTTCACGTACAGCATTAACAATGGTTGAATATTAAAACATAACTTTTCATAGCCCAGATATGCATTTTCATTTTTCTCAAACATAAATTATTGTTTTATGACAAAGTGGTTGAAATGTAATCCATAAACAAAAACGATAACAAATTCTATAGTGTCCGGTTTCTTTTTTGGTTTAAGTTTACAGATTTTGTCTCATGATACATGTGTGCATTACTGATATTTACATTTATTGAGCTTACATTGTCATTGCAGTACTTTTGTTACTGTTCAGTACATATTTAAGGTTCATGAACATGGCATTCTTTGTGAACTGTTCGAATAAGGGCCGCTTCCTGCGTCATCAGTCGTCTTAACCTTGTGTGCACAAATGACAAAGAAATAGTTGCTTCGCTTTTGAAAAACAACAAACAACACATGTTCTGTTATGTTACAGACAAGTAAGCTTTCACAGTAGGTTCCATTGACAGTAACAAAAAACATTTTTTTTTATAATTAGAGTCAAATGCACCAGTAGAAGTTCGTTAATTTTCTCCAAAGTTGGAAGGACATCACAGATTAACCAATTGATAACAGTGGGAAAGTTCTTTGTCATAAATACTGCTTTTAAGTTAGGCCACTAAATCCACTTTCAGCATTAATAAAACTAAATTAAATCTTAGCATATACGATTATTACCGGTATAAGTTATAAGTGTAGAAAACTGTTTTGGTATATTTTCCAACCCTAAATAATACTGTCATTCAAGACAGATTTGGTGGCTTTAATATAACTTGCTTATTTGGATTTTACTGACTCACCATACAGATAGACTGTGTCCAAAATATATACATGAGCTGCTTTTAGAGACAACCTTCGACTGCCTGAATTAATTGGCAAGTGATAGAAGTACAAAATCTGCATTTTTGTTTACAGTATTATGATAATATGGTTGAACTTTGTAATCCCAACATTGCCAGGACTTCAGTGTAACTATTTTTACATGGCAAAGTGTAGACTTTTCTACAAGTAACTTAAAAAAAATTGTAATATAAAAAGAGCAATCTCTGTAAAAATATACATTAACCATAAGTGATTATGCATTACTTTAAATTGTATCGTTGATAACACTTTTAAAGTAATGCATAATCACTTAAGGTTTACAACTAGAAAAAGTATGAGAATATTCAACAAAACTGAAAAATTGAGCGAAGTGTGAGAGATACTTTTTATATACAATAAGGAAGACTGTTGGACATTATTTTCCACTTTGACCTAACCAGGAAGTTAAAATAATCAGTTTGAGATGAAAAAGTTCAGATGTATTACTTAATGTGGACAAACACCCTATGATGCATATGTAAAGCAAACAAAAGACATTCAGTCTAGGACAGATGTGTTTATTTGTCCACATATTACATAACACTGGCTTGTAACCAGTAACATCTGCATTACAAAATAGCAAATTTTTAAAACAGCAAATCAAGTCTATCGAAAAACCAAACGTTTCTCTGCTCCCATTCGAGGCCTGTCCCACACTATGGCTGGCATAACTGATCATTAACTGCAACAACTCAGGTGACAACGAGGTTCTTACTTTACTGAGCGATGCCCTCTTTTTATGAATGATTTCTGAAAATAAAAATGTATGAAATTTTTTTTTAGTTTAGGCCAAAGAAAAAATATCTGTGGTTCAGGTGTCACTGCATTTCACTTAAACACTAAATAACAATATTATGCTTATCTTTGGGAAATTGTTAATTTAAAACTAACCCAGCATTTTTATACTAAATCATTGTTTTTTTCCCTTTAGAAATACTTTAGGTCGTGAAAACTGAACCACTGATATTTTTTCTTTGGCCTTAACATTGTATAAACTATTTGTTATATCTTGCATAATAAAAAATGCTCAAGATCATGCTCAAGATCAATAAAAAAATATTAAGAAGACTCCTGGTGTTTTTATTTACACAAAAAATTACAACGTGGGGGTAGGAACAATGATCAAATGTTTATATTTCTTTAAATTTTGTACTAAAAAGTATATATTTAACTAACCCTGAGTGGGGGGGGGGTAGAACCTCCACTTTCCCTTGGAAGCTATTGAGGCTTCTGCTGTTAGCTGTTCGAAACATTTATTTATCCTTTCAATAAAACATAGTTAAAAAAAATCACATGACCTGGACTATGGTCATGTGACCAAGTCCAAGTCATGTGATTGCTTTATTTAGCACTCATTCTATCCATATAATCCCTTTTCAATACCAATGAAACCACAAGCCAGAGTGGTGCAGCGGATAGAGCAGTGGACTACGGAACTGTGGACGGGAGTTCAAATACCGGTATAAACCTTCAATGCTTTCATTGCTTATTTCAATGTATAAAAATGTTGTTCATATGAAAATATAAATTGCCGATAAAAATGCATTACTTTGTATATAAATCTGCATGTACAACATAGATTACAAAAAAAATATTCCAATTTACAGACAAATCATATCTATTTACGATTACTTTTTAAAGTTTTTTTTACATGGAATTCCAAAAAAGGTAATGCCTGTCAGCTTTCAGAAGTTTTCGCAATTAAATACAAACATTTTGATAAAATTTCCCTTAATCCCAAACAAACACTAAGAATTTGAACACCTGTTTACTTAATTGGCCGTTGAAGGTTTTGAAAAAGTTTACCTCCTTGGCTGTAACTCAGTCGTCTGCTACCACGTATTTCCCCCCCAAAATGTGCACGGTTTCCGCATCGCTCAGGAATGCTTTGCTGTCAGTATCTGGGTTGTTGCTATCCCTTAGTGTGGAATGGCTGTTGACTGCAACAAGAAAAACAGTATCATTAAATTACTATTACTGCAGGTTATTGTGTAAAGTTAAAATAAAGTTTTTTATTTAATGCTAAGGAGTGAAATATAGAAAAATATCAGTGAGATATATCCATATATCACACACAGTGAGGGGCTACTTTTTGGGTCCGGATTAAATACGTTAAATGAAACGGACCGTCATCGCTGCTGGTCTCAAACCTGTGAAATGACGTCATTATTTTGACGTCATGATGTTATGATTCCCATGATATTTTCCAATAAAATGTAAAACAAAGGTTAATAAAGCATTAAATATTTAAAAAAAAAAGTGTTTGTTATTGGTGTGATAACGCGTGATATCATCACCCAAAAGAGAGACAATTTAGTATTTACATTTTTTACTCGCGCAAGCGCTTGTGAAAATATTAATTGTCTCCCTTTCCATTGATGATATCACGCGTTATAACACCGAAAACAAACAAATAACCTCTATATACAGCAAACTCCGCTGTTACGATATTGAGCAGACCATAGAATTTACATCCCTATATCAGAATATTGTTACATCCGAAAAAAAGGCAACCAGGAGCATGGACATATCAGAACATAAGAGAGACGCAACACCGATCATATTAAAGAAGACTTGTTAGTTGTATTATGGGGGATAATGTGAGATACAGGAGATGCCCCATTCCAGAGGAGACCCTGGGTGTTTTAGTGCCCAGTGAGAAGCACCTAGTACACTGCACCTCAGTTTAAAGTCTCATGTGAAAGACTCTGTTAGTAGGTTATGGTGTAGCGGGGTCTCAAACTTGAAAATCCTTCATTGTGAAGCCCATGTGTTGCCACAAGACCATCGATCAGCTACTCACAGCATGGGGACACATACATTGTATGTAACATTTCAAAGATCATTTTGAGTGATTGTAATGTCACTTAATACTGCCATAAGCAACCAACGGTCTTTATATAAATACAAACTTTCTCAATTTTCAACAAGTTTATTACAGGGTCACTGACCAATATCACTTGAAACATATAGGGATCTGTTTCAGACCATCGAATCAGCATTGTTATATGCATAATTACTACAAGTGGAGTTTAGTCAGTACAATGTATATTTTTCCACCAAAATCATCATACAAAAGAGCCTCTGATCTTTGGCCATAACAGCAAAATGCGTGGCTAAACAATAAGCATTATAAGCAGAACCAGCGGTCAATTAGACGCACATCAAAACAATCGAGGTTTCATGTTTTAAATGTTTCCATCAACAAACTTATCAAACATAACATTCCATGTCAATCAAGAGACTCTCCCATACAATAAACCACATGATAATACCTGATATATTGATTATGCATACAAGTTAACCAAGCACCGATGAAAGACTACGCATACGCAGAGCAACTATTGTACCCTCGATTGTCAGACCTACATAGTTTTAGTAGCTGTGTTATGAATAAATATGTATACCTGTGACGACCTGACTTGACACTCATGAACTCTAGCTTGAATTATTTCCTATATACTGTTTTGTCTGTACATATGTTTCACATTCTTATTGATACCATAGATGTATGTTCAGTGAAATGCTCTTACATTAATTTAACATGAATCCATTATGTAAAATTATGTACGGGTATGAATCGTAATGGATTTCTAATGCATTCATGCATAAGTTCGGTGTTCAATTGTTAATTTTTCCAATCTAAAATATTTACAGTCCTAGTGATGGAAAGATTTGTGAAAGAGTGGCAGTATGACCATTCGAATTAATTTATTTTAAGTTCATGTACCACCAGATAAACTATTAGAATCACTATTCTTTAAGGAATATATCAGTTGTCAGCCAAAACATCAACACCAGCAACAACACCCACCTAGTAGGTCATGGACACGCTGTTGGAATGGTCAGATGTAGATATTTCATGATTTTAGGAGCATCAGCATGTTCTGTGAAGGAAATATAACAAAATACCCATTGGAATCAAAGTATTTTTTTAATAACCACATTTTTTAATGAACAAAGATTGTACATTTACAACTCAGGGATTAAATTGAATGTGTTAAAGGGACCTGTTCACAGATTGATGACTTGACAATCTTCTAACATAGATTCCCAAAATAAAATGTATGTAACGGAGAGAAATAACCCTACTGGCATATAAATACATTGGAAATACAGTGTCGCTTATGAAAAATCATTAAATGAAATGGATAAAAAATTATAAAGCATCTGTAACACTTTTCATCAGTATTTTGGATCTCTAACATAGCGTTAAAATTTCTACTATGAATGAAGGTCAGAATGTCCAACTGCTCTAGGTTTTCCAGTTAGGCCATACAAATTTGATTTCAATGTTTAGCGTCCCCATGATTTTTTGAAAGCCTGGCAGGAAAAAAACAGTCAATAAAAAAAATAAAAAAATTCTTTCACAACTTAGTCATGGCAAACAAAGCCAACGCAAATGTTTACCTACAAAACTGTTATACATGTTTATCATCTTCATATTGGGAACCTACTTTAACACAGTATTTTGACTGTAAATTGACTAGTTGCACACTGGTTTTACAAATACGGGTAAAAACACCTATATGTCTTTTCTTTCTAATGCTTTCAAACTATATTTTTCACATTGTCAAATTTTATTTTTGTCGTTCAGGCATTCAAAAACCTATCAGCCTGAGGACGCGAAACAAAGACTCAAATTGGTATGGCATTTACACAGTAAATGACATTTTTCAGAAATATGAAAATATGTGAACAAGTCCGTTTAAAACAGGCTTTGAATTGCATGGTTTTAATTTCCTCTTGATCTTTATTTTTATTGAGATTTTCCTAGAAACTATGAAATCAAAATATTCTGAGTTGCAGAAAGAGAGCAGCACAGAAGGTTTGAAAACTTGGCAATTTCTTGTGGAGATATAGACCGGAGGAGTTGTTGCACAATCTCTGCGGAAAACACTCAGTGCCAAAGGAATCACTTGAAGAGACAAAAAGAAGGCTGTACAAAAGATATCTCTTGCAAAAGGGACAGCATCCAGATATGGCTTGAAAGACATGCGAAGAGCTGAAAGCCAATTGCTGACGTGTTGATTGTCCTTAGATGAAAGGGTCAAAACACTCGGCGGCGGTTCCTGGCTGATGATCATTCATGATGGCAGTAGTTTTCACATTGTGAAGACTGTATCTCATACAGCTGATTCAGTTTCTATATTCAATATATACTGGTATGTTTTCAGACACTAAAAAATATTTTCTTTTTTTCAAAGTCTGAATTTTTAGAGTCACAAAAATAGAACTGTTAGAAATCTGTCCAAAAACAGTAAAATTGCAACACATAAAAATCTTAGATAATAAGTTGGTATTGTTATCTGCAATTATAGCCCATGTTAATTGCTCAAGGCATTAGTTTATGACACGAGATTCTATATTGAAGCCATTATGCAACTTGTTAATTGGCACGCAAAGTGGTGCTGCAAAAACATTTATTTTCGTTTGATAACGTCAAGGCTTATTGAGACTCTTTCAAGTCCGTTTCCTGGGTAGAACCAGTACATGTACTTGGTGTCTTATGAGCAAGATCTTTCAAACACTCCCTGGGTTGGGATCAAACTGATGACCGCCTATTTGCAAGGCAGACACCAGACCAATTACACCACTGCAACCTTGTTTGTAAATTGATGAACAATAGGGAACAAACCTGTGAAAACCACTGTCGCTCCCTGTGAAACGTTCCGGACATCAGGGGTTGTTCCCAATGGAGAAGTATAACTGGCGGTAGGCTGAAAGTTACCCAACACTGGCTGTGAATCGACAACAAACAGTGGAATCCAGTCATGAGCATGTTAAATGACAAGCATCAACCCCTATTAAAACAAATTATGACATTAAATGACGATCTCACTTTCACTGTTGTTCAGTAAGATTTCATGGAATTTATAAAACATAAATTGGCTCTGATTTGTTCCGATTCCATTCATCTTATAATAAAATTAGATTTTTGTTAGTTTCCTTTTTTCATAAATAATGCACAGATGTCTTTATCCCTGCCAAGAAGGTTATGTTTTTGCTGGCGTTGGTTTGTCTGGCAGTTAGTTGCCTGTTCACACAAAAAAGTTATGTACAGATTTCGATGAACTTTTCTGAGAACATTGAAATGTGTCAATGAACAAATAATTTGATGGAGATTAGATCACCATCTGGATTCTTCATTATTGGAAGAAAGGGCAAACTGCCACATTTTTATTAGTATGACTCATTAGTTGCAAAACACATGGGGAATTGAACCTTCTTGGCAGACTTTTCTGGGAAAATTGAAATGAGTCAATGAACATATCATTTTGGTGGGATCCGGATCACTGTCTGGATTCTTCATTATTGGGAGAATGAGAAAATTGCCAAATTTTACAAGTAATTAGTATGACTCATCAGTTGCAAAACACATGGAGGAGTGGAACCTTCTTGGCAGACTTTTCTGAAATGTATCAACAAACAAATGATTTGATTTTGTTTGAGATCCTGATCACCATCTGGATCCATGAATTTATTTAAGGATTCCTTATTATTGGACAAACTGCCGCATTATGCTCTATAACTTATTGTTTGCATACCACATGGGAGGCGTGGCCACATGGGAGGCGTGGGACATCTTGGCTGAGGATGGTGCTTTCCAAGTGTATTCTAGTTGTTTCTGCTTTATATTTTCCTCTTTTAACATTTGTAGATACATTCTATCCTAAATGCATGTATTTTCAGTCTTTGCTATAGTTGTTTTGAGGGACTTGCCCATAAGGACATACAATTTTAACTTGCACGAATCCAATGAACTTTTCTGAAATGTGTAAATCTAGACAGTAACTAATCAGGTCAATTTCCTAATTTTACATCTTTCATATACTTGCCCTTCAGGCAGACAGGTCAAAATTTTAACTTGTCAGAATAGGTTTTTACTTTTCCCGGCTTCGAGCAAGTGCTGATTATTTTACCAATTGCAAACCAAAAACTAGAAATAAAACTAACATGTACATCATTGATTAAGCATGTTTATGCATTTTGCAGACACAAAACAGGTAAAACAACTTGAAACAAGAGCTGTTTGTAAAACAGTTATCCCCTCTCTAGCGTAAAATAGCTAAAAAAAGCCTCATTTTAGATAATCAAGGGCCATAACTCCACAGACACTGGGACGATTTGGTTGATAATTGAACTAAACAGCTAAAAAATGTATGAATGAAACGGCTAAAAAGGGCCAATTTTAGATAATTTACAGGCCATTACTCCACAATTCAAGGGGCAATTCGGCTGATTTATTAAACTTAGCCCACAAATATGTTCATGAAGTTCGGTGAAGATTGTATGAACATTGTTGGACTAAGAGAGTGGAAACCCTAAAAAGGCCAAATTCAGATAATTCATGGGCGATAACTCCACAATTCCTGGGCTGATTTGACTGGTTATCAAACTTGAAGTTTGGTGAAGATCGGATGAAAACTGTTGGACTTAAAGAGCAGAATCCAATAAAAAAGCCAATTTCAGATAATTCAAGGGAAATAACTCCACAATTCCTAGGGCGATTTGGCTAATTATCGAACTTGACCTAGATATTATGCCCACAAACATTTTCGTGAAGTTTAGTGAAGATCAGATGAAAACTGTTGAAGTTAGTGAGCGGAAACGAAAGTGGTCTACCGACAGACCGACCGACCAACAGACAGACGACCGACATTAGCAAATCAATATACCCTGCAATCTTCGATAGGGGGCATAATTATTTATAGTAAGTTTTAAACTGTTTAGACATGGTGTAGATTCTGTCGCCCCATACAAAAATGAGATCAGAATCAACTAAATATCTAATTATTTAGGACTAAAGGAATGATGTACTTTGTGTAAGTGTTTAAAGGTTTAAGAGTTATTGTTTATAAATTCCCATTATTTGCCAAGTTTATAAATTAACATATCAGATCTGCGTTTCCATTAAAATCTCCACTGACCAGTAGAATATTACATCACCTGAGGGGCTTAACAAGTTCCATATTGATTAGGCCACTATTGTGGCCTCCAGAGAGTTCACAAGCTTTTTCTTTAATTTACTCTGGTGATCTAGTTTTGACCCCACTAGACCCAGTTTTGATTATCATAAGAACACATGTTCTGAGCAAATTTCATGTTGATAGAGCAAAACAAAAAATGTTGCCGTAGTGACCTAGTTTTTGACACCTCATGACCCAGTATGTATCAGACTCGTGCAAGATATTTTGAAACAAATGGTCTAGGCAAATTGCATGAAGATTGGGCAATAAATGTGGTCTATAGAGTGTTCACAAGGTAAATGTTGATGAGGTCCGTTCGCCGTGTTCTGTTCACCGTACATCCCATTCGCCTTTTACAGTATGTGTAGAAATGTGTTAAGACATCAATGTTCATCAAATATTAATGCAGTAGGGCTCTTGATATGTCATTTTCCCGCAAAATAAGGCTGCTTCCTCAGCATAAACAGCGTAATTTCCCCACCCCCCAAAAAAACAGTTCAGAAATTCCTCCTGAAGTCAACACTTTCAATAACTAGAACTCAGCGAGTCGGATGTGTCGCCTGACGGGGCATAACTCAAGTACAATAAGCAATTATGCCGCTAACTGAACTTAAACTTCCTTTTATGCCTACTAACACTTTGCTAAAGTTTCATAATGATTGCACAAAAACTTCTCAAGTTATTGTCTGCACAAGCCTTATTTGACTTTTTTTTAAAAGGGGGCATAACTCAAGTACGAAAAGAGCAATTATGCCAAAAATCGAACTTAACATTCCTTTTATGGCTACAAACACTTTCCGAAAGTTTCAAAATTAATAATTGCACAAAAACTTCGCAAGTTATTGTCTGCACTAGCCTTATTTGAACTTTTTTTTAAAAAGGGGCAAACCTCAAGAATGTTAAAAAAAAAATATGCCGAAAATTGAACTTGACCTTCATTTTATAGCTACTAACACTTCCCTAAAGTTCCATAATGATTGCACAATATTTCTCAAGTTATTGTCTGCACAAACTGAAGGGGACGCCGCTTACAGAATCAATTGCTTTATCGGTAAAGTGAAACTTTAAATTAGATTTACTGTTATTTACTTTATTTTCTTTACAATGCTATAGCTATAGCAACTGATACATCAAGAATGGCTAATTAAAAGAAACAGATTGTTGAAAATATTAATATATTATTTAAAAATTCCTGCGTTATTAACAAATGACGCCAAAATTCAGTGATCTGAGGGCTGCAAGACAGAAAGAGGGCACTCATACACAACATATTGCCAATGGGCATATAGGCAAATATTGAAACATGATAATTTAATTATTTTGTTAATTATGTTTTTCGAGTAGCAACACTTAATTTATAGAATCGCTCAGACAAAAATATTCCAAAACAAAACAAAAGCTGTCTCAGGATAGTGCGCTTGACTATTCATACCGCTTTGTCAAAGTTACGGGCCTTGGTCAGTGACCTCACATAATGACCGTGAAGTGAAGACATGTGTGAAGTTTTAATTGAATATCTGTAGTAGATATAGAGATATAAAGTTGTTGCACAAAAACTTTAACACGCACACTTTAACCTGAATTTCTATGTGCAAAAAGGGGCAAAAATCTGTTAAATTGCAAGTCAAGAGTTATGAGCTTTGATCAGTGGCCTCACATAATAACCCTGAAGATATGTGCGAAGTTTCAAATTAATATCTGTAGTAGTTACAGAGATATGTACTTGTTGCACACAAACCTTAAGCGAGCATTACGCCGAAGCAGACGCCGACGAAAGGGCGAGTAGTATAGCTCAGACTATTTCATGAATAGTTGAGCTAAAAAATTGGGGTACACAGTTAAATGTAGTATTAGAACGCACACATACACAATCAAGCACTTCAATGAAAGCTTATCAGTGGCGTGACGTTTATCAAGTGAGCGCATGACAATATTAAGCATTTATACCCGTAAGTTTGTGGCCTCATACAAGTTTGTGGATGATGCACAGACCTTATTTTCGATACAATCACGCAACATCTTGTGTCCTAATTCTTTGCAAATTTTGACCCTAAGAATTTACCGACTTATGACAGGGTCATCATTTTTCCGCCAAACGACGTAACGTCACTGTATGACATCGACGTCACTTCCTTTGTTATTATTATTCCGACTTATAACAGCAAATACTCGCATAAATTTTGTGTTTAAATGATAAATAACAAGTTCATCACTTGATATGTAAACATAAAATCAATGACGTTGTCTTGCCATATGACGTCACCAAAAATTATCCACGAACTTGAAGGAATTTGCGCAAGTTCAAGGCATTGTTAGGTCACATTTAGTCTTCAATGAGATAACATATTTCTCATTAATACGTGTTCACTGTTTTGTTACATGAAATAGTAAGTAAAGAAGCCATTTAAATTTAAATGCAATTAGTACATTTCGTCATTAAGATTTGCCGAGTGCCTAACAAGTTCTGCTACCATAAATAATTCAGAGCAGGTTCACAAGACTAGTGCCTGTGTTGCACTTGTAATTAGGTCCAGTCACTGCGTGTTCATTTATTGTAATCCGTATTGTAGGGAAAGATCTAGAGCTAAATAGCAGGGTGCTGCACCCTGCTCCTTTTTGCTTCCCCCCTGCTACCCCTTCGGACTAGTCACCACAAAAATGTTGAATAGCTTTTGATATTTTATTTTTATTGACAAATAAATAGACTGCTTAAAAACCTTAATTACAAGTCTTAGAGTAATAAATTCCCTGGATTTAGCAAATTATTAGAAAATGTCAACAGCCTGGTCCGGTTTTCCACCCTGCTCCTTTTTAGCAGCACCCTGTACCTCTTGTAATCCTAGATCTTTCCCTATGTATTGTATTACATAATTGTATAGTACATTTGACGATTACTTTGTTTTGAGTTTCCATTATTAAATATTCATGTTAGTTCTGTTTATTGGTGTTATTTGTTTCATTATTGGATATGAAAATGAAAACAATCAAATGTAACCTTTGTCACGTTCTAATTAATTGCTAAATCCTTTCATAAACTGCAACTGTATACATTTGCATTGACATTTCCGCCATTTTACCGGAAGTTAAAGTATCATGTGATCCTAAGATAGTTCGGTCCCAAGACATTTTGGCCTCAATATCGTTCGGTTCACAGATTCACAAGACTTGTGACATACGCAGTCATTATCGACTAAATTAATGTTTTGTGATTTGTTTTAATTGTATTATGGTGGATATTATAAATATATAATAATAAAACACAACGCGTCTTAGTTTATTTATTATTTTTTAATTATCACATTTATATTTTATTAGCTTACTATATAAAAATCAAAAATCAAACCAAATTTCGTATAAATATATCACTGGAAAAAATAAAGGAAGCAAAAAAAAAAATTGTATAAATACAAATTAAAAGCATACACCACTTTTGATAAGTCTGCATAATAATAAAGGGTCATATGTATTAAAAGTATATAACGTGTATCAACTGTTTTTAGACACAAGGACATCGTATTTAACAATGCTTTGATATTAATTCTCTGTAAATAAACTTATTGTTTGCAAATGTTATTGTCGATTTACCGTCGACACGCCACTTTTACGTATCATGCAATATTAATTACAAAACAATAAAAATAAACTGAACATACAAACGTACAAACGTATGAACATATTATACATGTTATATATAATCAAGTAAAACAAAAATAAAATTAAAAACAATTAAAACATTATTTTTTAACAAACTTAAAAACATGTACAATTTTCACTAGTTTCTTCTATATAGTAGACAAACTCAACTAATATTCGGAGAGCACAGACCTCCGCTAAGATAGGTAACCCTACATAAGAATAGTATTTCTTTTTTTTAGGTAATCTCCCTTTTTCCAATTTCCCATTAATTCAAATATTCTGGATCCGAATCACCACCAAAATCTAACCTTTTGTACATTGACCCACTTTAACATTCCCAGAAAATTGATGCAAATCCATCAAAACTTTCTGAGTAAAGTTGCTGTTTTAATATTTAGAAGTTGCTAATTAATATTTAGACAGATAAACAAACAAATCGATTAATGTCCGAAATTCTACTTAAAAAAGTACACTAAACAGCAGATTTAGAACCAGCATCAACAACAGCAGCAGTGGGAGTAGTTGGTGATAATGTTAATAGTACAAGTAATAGTAGTGGAAGTAGAAGTAGGAGCGTTGTAAGTATCAGAATTGGAGCAGTAGCAAAAGCAACATCGGCATCATTAGGAGCAGCAGCAGTAGCACAATAGTAGTAGCAGCAGTAACTGTAGCAATAAAAGCTGCTGCAGATGTATCAGAAGCAGTAGCAGAAGTAGCTGCAGCAGTATGAGCAGCAGTAGTAGTAGCAGTAGCAACTCCAGCAGTAGATGCAATAGCAGCATCAGTAGATGTAGCATCAGCAGCCATGTAGCAATGGTAGCAGTTTGCACTGTAGCAGCAGCAGTAGTAGCAGCAGCAATATTAGAAGAAGTAGCAGCTCCAGCAGTAGATGCATTAGTAGTTTCAGTAGCTGTACTAGCTGCAGAAGTTGCATAGGTAGAAGCAGCAACAGAAAGAAGCAGGTGCTGCATGTAACAAATACGTATCTTTTTATTTGATTAATATAATATATGTATTCTTTGAGGAATTTTAGTTTTATGTTGTGTTTTTTTTGACAGTTTTTCATTTGCATTTGACATATTGACGTCATACTGATTTTAAACGTTTAAAAGTTTTTATCGGCATACAAGGGTAGCCAGACCAGAGGCACCGTCTACCCTACACTACCCTACACAACACTAACCACACCTCTCTCCCAAGTCTTCCACACTCTCCCAACAACTACTCGGGACATCTGGTCTCCTTCTTTAGCCTACCCTAGTATTATATAATTTTTGTTACTATTATTATTATTATTATTATTATTATTATTATTATTATTATTATTTATTGACTTATTGATTCATTGAATTATTATCTTTTATTTTTTATAAGCAACAGTAGTTGCATCTGCAGCAGAAGTAACTGTAGCAGCTTCATCGGCAGTTGCAGCCGCAGTTGTAGTAGTATCAACAGCAGCAGAAGTAGCCGCAGCAGCAGTATATGCAATAGCAGCAGAAGAAGTAGCACAGCAGCAGCAGCAGCAAAGGTCGAATGGAAGCAGTAGTAATGTTAGTAGACATTTTAATAGTAATAGATTGCTAGTAGTAGTAGAACAACAACAACAAAAAAAACCGCAAACTATTTGAATTGAATTATTCAGCATGTTTGTTTTTGTAAATCATCTACATCAATGTCAATTGTTGAAAATGTTAATGTTCAATGCGGATTCGCTGTCTTTTATCTGAAGTAAGTAATCAGTAACGTATAAATAAATAACACACATTAACCGGTGACGTGTTTTTGTCACGTTGAATTGTTCAGTGCTGGATTTCCTTTAGTAAAAATCAATACGTAACACGTAACTATTTTACTGAACGTAAAGCTATAGTTACCATGAACAGCTTGAAATAGCATAAAAATGTAAAACAAACAAATAATTAACACGTCGAACGTATGATAGATCAATTATCTAAAATAGCATGCACAGATTTTTAGCAATTCTCAGTTTTCAAATATTTTCAATAGTAATGTTATTTCAATTCGTGTTCGTATTCACAATCCCAATTTGTTTGTTACATCAAATGTCAACATTTTCAATGACGTGTTAACTACTGCTATATTTATCGTGTGTACGTATCCATCATGTGTTCTTCTTACATTTTCAGAGTGCTACATAATTAATTGTCCGTTTTCATATGACGCTTCGATCATGTGTTGTTCTTCAATTTACACGAGTTTTGGACCATCTGATGTTTCCCATCTTGTTGGTAGTAACTCATTTGTGCTCTTCCATTCCGGGCTTACTGCAAAATAACGGAAATCATCATCATCACATTTATCTTCATCATCATACTTATCATTATAATCATCATCATCTTTTTCACTGTCATCATCGCATTAATCATCATCATCATCATCATCATCATCATCACCACCACCACCACCACCATTAATCATCATCATCATCACCATAATCATCATATTAATCACTATCGTCATTATTACCATCATGGCACGCATTCGTACAACTGTTTATAACCCTGCAAATGATTGACAAATGATAGTTTTCTAAATCAAGCTATATTTCACGTGATTTCTTGAAAATACACTTTATTACAAAATGACCTTGTATGCACGGCGTCCGCATCGTCGGCTGATTGTCGCCGGCATCGTCCGCTGATTGTCGCCGGCATCGTCCCGTGGTTGTCGCCGGCATCGTCCGCTGGTTATTGCCGACATCGTTCGCTGATTGTCACCGGCATCGTCTGTTGGTTGACGTCCATATCGTCCCCAGGTTAGTGCCAACATCGTCCGCTGGTTGTCGCCGGCATCATCCGCTGATTGTAGCCAGCATCGTCCGCTGATTGTCACCGACATCGTCCGATGGTTGTTGCCGAAATCGTTCCCTGGTTATTGCCGACATCGTCCGCTGGTTATCGCGGCATCGTCTGCCAATTGTTGTTTGTATCGTCCGTTGATTGTAGCCGGCATCGTCCATTGATTGTCGCCGGCATCGTCCGATGGTTGTCGCCGATACCGTCCCCTGGTTGTTGCCGACATCGTCCGCTTGTTATCGCCGGCATCGTCCGCTGATTGTTGCCTGAATTGTCCTGATTGTCGCCAGAAACGTCCGCTGATTGTCGTCGGGATTGTCCGCTGGTTGTAGTCAGCATCATCCGCTGGTTATCGCCGCCATCGTCCACTGCTTGTCATCTGCACCGTCAGAGACCACTGTCATCAATATCACAACTATTATCATCATTATAACAACTATTATCATCATTATCCTAACAAAACAATCAACATCATCACCATTATAAATATTTTGTACGTAACGTTATCATCATTTTTTGTTTACATTTTTATCAGTCACTTCAAATTTTTCAACAAAGTCAACAAATTGATGCAACAGAACGGACATGATAAATATTTTATTTATCACGTAATGCTACCACGTTCGAAAGTGATAGCTATAACTAACACGTGCGCACGTGATAACTAACAAATGAGAAAACGTGAACTATTTGTTTTATGATCACAATGGAGGTCGGTTATAGGTAATTGTTAATTGTTGACTCCCGACCTCCATTTTGAAAATATGGCAGATAAGTCACTTTTTCTCCTTGTGATGGTTATCACGTGTGTACTTTATAGCTATCACGTGCGCATGTGGTACCATTACGTGCGCGCACGTGATAAATACAATATTTTCGATGTCCCCTCTATGTCGCCGAAGTTTAGCATGCAACAATGAAGAAAGGTTACATCCTTGAGGTATACATATAGTGAAGAATTGTGACAGGAATTTACGTTGATGCTCGTTAGGTCTGTTAGTTTCCGTTGGTCGCCATGGTCCATGCGCACCGAGTGTGGGAAGGCAGCGGATGGAGCTGGTCGTCGTCGAGCTCCGATTGTCGTCTGCATCATGCTCGCGTACGTGTAAATAATATTAATAATAATAGTAAAACCTTATCATTATTATGTAATTCTAATAGAACACTGAAAACTCATCAAGAATTCTCACAAAATTGTAGACAAATGTATATTACTCATAGGCAAATCAAATCTCCACATTTTACTACCATACTTGCACGTAGGTTCTGTTATTTTCAGTTCTTGTTGCATCGTGGTCTGTTTGTTGCCAGCATCGTGGTCTGTTTGTTGTCTACATCGTGGTCTGTGTGTTGTCTACATCGTGGTCTGTTTGTTGTCGGCATCGTGGTCTGTTTGTTGTCAGCATCGTGGTCTGTTTGTTGTCAGCATTATGGTCTGTTTATTGTCTGCATCGTGGTCTGTTTGTTGTCTGCATCGTGGTCTGTTTATTGTCTGAATCGTGGTCGTTTATTGACTGCATCGTGATCTGTTTGTTGACTGCATCGTGGTCTGTTTGTTGTCTGCATCATGGTCTGTTTGTAGTCTGCATCACGGTCTGTTTGTTGCCTGCATCGTGGTCTGTTTGATGTCTGCATCATGGTCTTTTTGTTGTCAATATCGTTGTCTGTTTGTTGTCAGCATCAAAGTCTATTTCAGTTTGTTGTCTACATCATGGAATGTTTTTTGTCAGCATCAATGTTTGTTGTCTGTATCGTGGTCTTGTTATTGCCTGCATTGTGGTCTGTTGTCTGCATCATGGTGTGTTGTCTGCATCGTGGTCTGTTGTCTGCATCGTGGTCGGTTTGTTGTCAGAATCGTGGTCTGTTTGATGTCAGCATCGTGGTCTGTTTATTGTCTGTTTGTTGTCTGCATCTTGGTCTGTTTGATGTCTGCATCTTGGTCTGTTTGTTGTCTGCATCGTGGTCTGTTTGTTGTCTGCATCGTGGTCGTTTATTGTCTGCATCGTGGTCTGTTTGTTGTCTGCATCGTGGTTTGTTTGTTGTCTGCATCGTGGTCTGTTTATTGTCTGCATCTTGGTCTGTTCGTTATCTGCATCAGCAAATACTCGCATAAATTTTGTGTTTAAATGATAAATAACAAGTTCATCACTTGATATGTAAACATAAAATCAATGACGTTGTCTTGCCATATGACGTCACCAAAAATTATCCACGAACTTGAAGGAATTTGCGCAAGTTCAAGGCATTGTAGGTCACATTTAGTCTTCAATGAGATAACATATTTCTCATTAATACGTGTTCACTGTTTTGTTACATGAAATAGTAAGTAAAGAAGCCATTTAAATTTAAATGCAATTAGTACATTTCGTCATTAAGATTTGCCGAGTGCCTAACAAGTTCTGCTACCATAAATAATTCAGAGCAGGTTCACAAGACTAGTGCCTGTGTTGCACTTGTAATTAGGTCCAGTCACTGCGTGTTCATTTATTGTAATCCGTATTGTAGGGAAAGATCTAGAGCTAAATAGCAGGGTGCTGCACCCTGCTCCTTTTTGCTTCCCCCCTGCTACCCCTTCGGACTAGTCACCACAAAAATGTTGAATAGCTTTTGATATTTTATTTTTATTGACAAATAAATAGACTGCTTAAAAACCTTAATTACAAGTCTTAGAGTAATAAATTCCCTGGATTTAGCAAATTATTAGAAAATGTCAACAGCCTGGTCCGGTTTTCCACCCTGCTCCTTTTTAGCAGCACCCTGTACCTCTTGTAATCCTAGATCTTTCCCTATGTATTGTATTACATAATTGTATAGTACATTTGACGATTACTTTGTTTTGAGTTTCCATTATTAAATATTCATGTTAGTTCTGTTTATTGGTGTTATTTGTTTCATTATTGGATATGAAAATGAAAACAATCAAATGTAACCTTTGTCACGTTCTAATTAATTGCTAAATCCTTTCATAAACTGCAACTGTATACATTTGCATTGACATTTCCGCCATTTTACCGGAAGTTAAAGTATCATGTGATCCTAAGATAGTTCGGTCCCAAGACATTTTGGCCTCAATATCGTTCGGTTCACAGATTCACAAGACTTGTGACATACGCAGTCATTATCGACTAAATTAATGTTTTGTGATTTGTTTTAATTGTATTATGGTGGATATTATAAATATATAATAATAAAACACAACGCGTCTTAGTTTATTTATTATTTTTTAATTATCACATATCTATATTTTATTAGCTTACTATATAAAAATCAAAAATCAAACCAAATTTCGTATAAATATATCACTGGACAAAATAAAGGAAGCAAAAAAAAAATTGTATAAATACAAATTAAAAGCATACACCACTTTTGATAAGTCTGCATAATAATAAAGGGTCATATGTATTAAAAGTATATAACGTGTATCAACTGTTTTTAGACACAAGGACATCGTATTTAACAATGCTTTGATATTAATTCTCTGTAAATAAACTTATTGTTTGCAAATGTTATTGTCGATTTACCGTCGACACGCCACTTTTACGTATCATGCAATATTAATTACAAAACAATAAAAATAAACTGAACATACAAACGTACAAACGTATGAACATATTATACATGTTATATATAATCAAGTAAAACAAAAATAAAATTAAAAACAATTAAAACATTATTTTTTAACAAACTTAAAAACATGTACAATTTTCACTAGTTTCTTCTATATAGTAGACAAACTCAACTAATATTCGGAGAGCACAGACCTCCGCTAAGATAGGTAACCCTACATAAGAATAGTATTTCTTTTTTTTAGGTAATCTCCCTTTTTCCAATTTCCCATTAATTCAAATATTCTGGATCCGAATCACCACCAAAATCTAACCTTTTGTACATTGACCCACTTTAACATTCCCAGAAAATTGATGCAAATCCATCAAAACTTTCTGAGTAAAGTTGCTGTTTTAATATTTAGAAGTTGCTAATTAATATTTAGACAGATAAACAAACAAATCGATTAATGTCCGAAATTCTACTTAAAAAAGTACACTAAACAGCAGATTTAGAACCAGCATCAACAACAGCAGCAGTGGGAGTAGTTGGTGATAATGTTAATAGTACAAGTAATAGTAGTGGAAGTAGAAGTAGGAGCGTTGTAAGTATCAGAATTGGAGCAGTAGCAAAAGCAACATCGGCATCATTAGGAGCAGCAGCAGTAGCACAATAGTAGTAGCAGCAGTAACTGTAGCAATAAAAGCTGCTGCAGATGTATCAGAAGCAGTAGCAGAAGTAGCTGCAGCAGTATGAGCAGCAGTAGTAGTAGCAGTAGCAACTCCAGCAGTAGATGCAATAGCAGCATCAGTAGATGTAGCATCAGCAGCCATGTAGCAATGGTAGCAGTTTGCACTGTAGCAGCAGCAGTAGTAGCAGCAGCAATATTAGAAGAAGTAGCAGCTCCAGCAGTAGATGCATTAGTAGTTTCAGTAGCTGTACTAGCTGCAGAAGTTGCATAGGTAGAAGCAGCAACAGAAAGAAGCAGGTGCTGCATGTAACAAATACGTATCTTTTTATTTGATTAATATAATATATGTATTCTTTGAGGAATTTTAGTTTTATGTTGTGTTTTTTTTTACAGTTTTTCATTTGCATTTGACATATTGACGTCATACTGATTTTAAACGTTTAAAAGTTTTTATCGGCATACAAGGGTAGCCAGACCAGAGGCACCGTCTACCCTACACTACCCTACACAACACTAACCACACCTCTCTCCCAAGTCTCCCACACTCTCCCAACAACTACTCGGGACATCTGGTCTCCTTCTTTAGCCTACCCTAGTATTATATAATTTTTGTTACTATTATTATTATTATTATTATTATTATTATTATTATTATTTATTGACTTATTGATTCATTGAATTATTATCTTTTATTTTTTATAAGCAACAGTAGTTGCATCTGCAGCAGAAGTAACTGTAGCAGCTTCATCGGCAGTTGCAGCCGCAGTTGTAGTAGTATCAACAGCAGCAGAAGTAGCCGCAGCAGCAGTATATGCAATAGCAGCAGAAGAAGTAGCACAGCAGCAGCAGCAGCAAAGGTCGAATGGAAGCAGTAGTAATGTTAGTAGACATTTTAATAGTAATAGATTGCTAGTAGTAGTAGAACAACAACAACAAAAAAAACCGCAAACTATTTGAATTGAATTATTCAGCATGTTTGTTTTTGTAAATCATCTACATCAATGTCAATTGTTGAAAATGTTAATGTTCAATGCGGATTCGCTGTCTTTTATCTGAAGTAAGTAATCAGTAACGTATAAATAAATAACACACATTAACCGGTGACGTGTTTTTGTCACGTTGAATTGTTCAGTGCTGGATTTCCTTTAGTAAAAATCAATACGTAACACGTAACTATTTTACTGAACGTAAAGCTATAGTTACCATGAACAGCTTGAAATAGCATAAAAATGTAAAACAAACAAATAATTAACACGTCGAACGTATGATAGATCAATTATCTAAAATAGCATGCACAGATTTTTAGCAATTCTCAGTTTTCAAATATTTTCAATAGTAATGTTATTTCAATTCGTGTTCGTATTCACAATCCCAATTTGTTTGTTACATCAAATGTCAACATTTTCAATGACGTGTTAACTACTGCTATATTTATCGTGTGTACGTATCCATCATGTGTTCTTCTTACATTTTCAGAGTGCTACATAATTAATTGTCCGTTTTCATATGACGCTTCGATCATGTGTTGTTCTTCAATTTACACGAGTTTTGGACCATCTGATGTTTCCCATCTTGTTGGTAGTAACTCATTTGTGCTCTTCCATTCCGGGCTTACTGCAAAATAACGGAAATCATCATCATCACATTTATCTTCATCATCATACTTATCATTATAATCATCATCATCTTTTTCACTGTCATCATCGCATTAATCATCATCATCATCATCATCATCATCATCACCACCACCACCACCACCATTAATCATCATCATCATCACCATAATCATCATATTAATCACTATCGTCATTATTACCATCATGGCACGCATTCGTACAACTGTTTATAACCCTGCAAATGATTGACAAATGATAGTTTTCTAAATCAAGCTATATTTCACGTGATTTCTTGAAAATACACTTTATTACAAAATGACCTTGTATGCACGGCGTCCGCATCGTCGGCTGATTGTCGCCGGCATCGTCCGCTGATTGTCGCCGGCATCGTCCCGTGGTTGTCGCCGGCATCGTCCGCTGGTTATTGCCGACATCGTTCGCTGATTGTCACCGGCATCGTCTGTTGGTTGACGTCCATATCGTCCCCAGGTTAGTGCCAACATCGTCCGCTGGTTGTCGCCGGCATCATCCGCTGATTGTAGCCAGCATCGTCCGCTGATTGTCACCGACATCGTCCGATGGTTGTTGCCGAAATCGTTCCCTGGTTATTGCCGACATCGTCCGCTGGTTATCGCGGCATCGTCTGCCAATTGTTGTTTGTATCGTCCGTTGATTGTAGCCGGCATCGTCCATTGATTGTCGCCGGCATCGTCCGATGGTTGTCGCCGATACCGTCCCCTGGTTGTTGCCGACATCGTCCGCTTGTTATCGCCGGCATCGTCCGCTGATTGTTGCCTGAATTGTCCTGATTGTCGCCAGAAACGTCCGCTGATTGTCGTCGGGATTGTCCGCTGGTTGTAGTCAGCATCATCCGCTGGCTATCGCCGCCATCGTCCACTGCTTGTCATCTGCACCGTCAGAGACCACTGTCATCAATATCACAACTATTATCATCATTATAACAACTATTATCATCATTATCCTAACAAAACAATCAACATCATCACCATTATAAATATTTTGTACGTAACGTTATCATCATTTTTTGTTTACATTTTTATCAGTCACTTCAAATTTTTCAACAAAGTCAACAAATTGATGCAACAGAACGGACATGATAAATATTTTATTTATCACGTAATGCTACCACGTTCGAAAGTGATAGCTATAACTAACACGTGCGCACGTGATAACTAACAAATGAGAAAACGTGAACTATTTGTTTTATGATCACAATGGAGGTCGGTTATAGGTAATTGTTAATTGTTGACTCCCGACCTCCATTTTGAAAATATGGCAGATAAGTCACTTTTTCTCCTTGTGATGGTTATCACGTGTGTACTTTATAGCTATCACGTGCGCATGTGGTACCATTACGTGCGCGCACGTGATAAATACAATATTTTCGATGTCCCCTCTATGTCGCCGAAGTTTAGCATGCAACAATGAAGAAAGGTTACATCCTTGAGGTATACATATAGTGAAGAATTGTGACAGGAATTTACGTTGATGCTCGTTAGGTCTGTTAGTTTCCGTTGGTCGCCATGGTCCATGCGCACCGAGTGTGGGAAGGCAGCGGATGGAGCTGGTCGTCGTCGAGCTCCGATTGTCGTCTGCATCATGCTCGCGTACGTGTAAATAATATTAATAATAATAGTAAAACCTTATCATTATTATGTAATTCTAATAGAACACTGAAAACTCATCAAGAATTCTCACAAAATTGTAGACAAATGTATATTACTCATAGGCAAATCAAATCTCCACATTTTACTACCATACTTGCACGTAGGTTCTGTTATTTTCAGTTCTTGTTGCATCGTGGTCTGTTTGTTGCCAGCATCGTGGTCTGTTTGTTGTCTACATCGTGGTCTGTGTGTTGTCTACATCGTGGTCTGTTTGTTGTCGGCATCGTGGTCTGTTTGTTGTCAGCATCGTGGTCTGTTTGTTGTCAGCATTATGGTCTGTTTATTGTCTGCATCGTGGTCTGTTTGTTGTCTGCATCGTGGTCTGTTTATTGTCTGAATCGTGGTCGTTTATTGACTGCATCGTGATCTGTTTGTTGACTGCATCGTGGTCTGTTTGTTGTCTGCATCATGGTCTGTTTGTAGTCTGCATCACGGTCTGTTTGTTGCCTGCATCGTGGTCTGTTTGATGTCTGCATCATGGTCTTTTTGTTGTCAATATCGTTGTCTGTTTGTTGTCAGCATCAAAGTCTATTTCAGTTTGTTGTCTACATCATGGAATGTTTTTTGTCAGCATCAATGTTTGTTGTCTGTATCGTGGTCTTGTTATTGCCTGCATTGTGGTCTGTTGTCTGCATCATGGTGTGTTGTCTGCATCGTGGTCTGTTGTCTGCATCGTGGTCGGTTTGTTGTCAGAATCGTGGTCTGTTTGATGTCAGCATCGTGGTCTGTTTATTGTCTGTTTGTTGTCTGCATCTTGGTCTGTTTGATGTCTGCATCTTGGTCTGTTTGTTGTCTGCATCGTGGTCTGTTTGTTGTCTGCATCGTGGTCGTTTATTGTCTGCATCGTGGTCTGTTTGTTGTCTGCATCGTGGTTTGTTTGTTGTCTGCATCGTGGTCTGTTTATTGTCTGCATCTTGGTCTGTTCGTTATCTGCATCAGCAAATACTCGCATAAATTTTGTGTTTAAATGATAAATAACAAGTTCATCACTTGATATGTAAACATAAAATCAATGACGTTGTCTTGCCATATGACGTCACCAAAAATTATCCACGAACTTGAAGGAATTTGCGCAAGTTCAAGGCATTGTTAGGTCACATTTAGTCTTCAATGAGATAACATATTTCTCATTAATACGTGTTCACTGTTTTGTTACATGAAATAGTAAGTAAAGAAGCCATTTAAATTTAAATGCAATTAGTACATTTCGTCATTAAGATTTGCCGAGTGCCTAACAAGTTCTGCTACCATAAATAATTCAGAGCAGGTTCACAAGACTAGTGCCTGTGTTGCACTTGTAATTAGGTCCAGTCACTGCGTGTTCATTTATTGTAATCCGTATTGTAGGGAAAGATCTAGAGCTAAATAGCAGGGTGCTGCACCCTGCTCCTTTTTGCTTCCCCCCTGCTACCCCTTCGGACTAGTCACCACAAAAATGTTGAATAGCTTTTGATATTTTATTTTTATTGACAAATAAATAGACTGCTTAAAAACCTTAATTACAAGTCTTAGAGTAATAAATTCCCTGGATTTAGCAAATTATTAGAAAATGTCAACAGCCTGGTCCGGTTTTCCACCCTGCTCCTTTTTAGCAGCACCCTGTACCTCTTGTAATCCTAGATCTTTCCCTATGTATTGTATTACATAATTGTATAGTACATTTGACGATTACTTTGTTTTGAGTTTCCATTATTAAATATTCATGTTAGTTCTGTTTATTGGTGTTATTTGTTTCATTATTGGATATGAAAATGAAAACAATCAAATGTAACCTTTGTCACGTTCTAATTAATTGCTAAATCCTTTCATAAACTGCAACTGTATACATTTGCATTGACATTTCCGCCATTTTACCGGAAGTTAAAGTATCATGTGATCCTAAGATAGTTCGGTCCCAAGACATTTTGGCCTCAATATCGTTCGGTTCACAGATTCACAAGACTTGTGACATACGCTGTCATTATCGACTAAATTAATGTTTTGTGATTTGTTTTAATTGTATTATGGTGGATATTATAAATATATAATAATAAAACACAACGCGTCTTAGTTTATTTATTATTTTTTAATTATCACATATCTATATTTTATTAGCTTACTATATAAAAATCAAAAATCAAACCAAATTTCGTATAAATATATCACTGGACAAAATAAAGGAAGCAAAAAAAAAATTGTATAAATACAAATTAAAAGCATACACCACTTTTGATAAGTCTGCATAATAATAAAGGGTCATATGTATTAAAAGTATATAACGTGTATCAACTGTTTTTAGACACAAGGACATCGTATTTAACAATGCTTTGATATTAATTCTCTGTAAATAAACTTATTGTTTGCAAATGTTATTGTCGATTTACCGTCGACACGCCACTTTTACGTATCATGCAATATTAATTACAAAACAATAAAAATAAACTGAACATACAAACGTACAAACGTATGAACATATTATACATGTTATATATAATCAAGTAAAACAAAAATAAAATTAAAAACAATTAAAACATTATTTTTTAACAAACTTAAAAACATGTACAATTTTCACTAGTTTCTTCTATATAGTAGACAAACTCAACTAATATTCGGAGAGCACAGACCTCCGCTAAGATAGGTAACCCTACATAAGAATAGTATTTCTTTTTTTTAGGTAATCTCCCTTTTTCCAATTTCCCATTAATTCAAATATTCTGGATCCGAATCACCACCAAAATCTAACCTTTTGTACATTGACCCACTTTAACATTCCCAGAAAATTGATGCAAATCCATCAAAACTTTCTGAGTAAAGTTGCTGTTTTAATATTTAGAAGTTGCTAATTAATATTTAGACAGATAAACAAACAAATCGATTAATGTCCGAAATTCTACTTAAAAAAGTACACTAAACAGCAGATTTAGAACCAGCATCAACAACAGCAGCAGTGGGAGTAGTTGGTGATAATGTTAATAGTACAAGTAATAGTAGTGGAAGTAGAAGTAGGAGCGTTGTAAGTATCAGAATTGGAGCAGTAGCAAAAGCAACATCGGCATCATTAGGAGCAGCAGCAGTAGCACAATAGTAGTAGCAGCAGTAACTGTAGCAATAAAAGCTGCTGCAGATGTATCAGAAGCAGTAGCAGAAGTAGCTGCAGCAGTATGAGCAGCAGTAGTAGTAGCAGTAGCAACTCCAGCAGTAGATGCAATAGCAGCATCAGTAGATGTAGCATCAGCAGCCATGTAGCAATGGTAGCAGTTTGCACTGTAGCAGCAGCAGTAGTAGCAGCAGCAATATTAGAAGAAGTAGCAGCTCCAGCAGTAGATGCATTAGTAGTTTCAGTAGCTGTACTAGCTGCAGAAGTTGCATAGGTAGAAGCAGCAACAGAAAGAAGCAGGTGCTGCATGTAACAAATACGTATCTTTTTATTTGATTAATATAATATATGTATTCTTTGAGGAATTTTAGTTTTATGTTGTGTTTTTTTTGACAGTTTTTCATTTGCATTTGACATATTGACGTCATACTGATTTTAAACGTTTAAAAGTTTTTATCGGCATACAAGGGTAGCCAGACCAGAGGCACCGTCTACCCTACACTACCCTACACAACACTAACCACACCTCTCTCCCAAGTCTCCCACACTCTCCCAACAACTACTCGGGACATCTGGTCTCCTTCTTTAGCCTACCCTAGTATTATATAATTTTTGTTACTATTATTATTATTATTATTATTATTATTATTATTTATTGACTTATTGATTCATTGAATTATTATCTTTTATTTTTTATAAGCAACAGTAGTTGCATCTGCAGCAGAAGTAACTGTAGCAGCTTCATCGGCAGTTGCAGCCGCAGTTGTAGTAGTATCAACAGCAGCAGAAGTAGCCGCAGCAGCAGTATATGCAATAGCAGCAGAAGAAGTAGCACAGCAGCAGCAGCAGCAAAGGTCGAATGGAAGCAGTAGTAATGTTAGTAGACATTTTAATAGTAATAGATTGCTAGTAGTAGTAGAACAACAACAACAAAAAAAACCGCAAACTATTTGAATTGAATTATTCAGCATGTTTGTTTTTGTAAATCATCTACATCAATGTCAATTGTTGAAAATGTTAATGTTCAATGCGGATTCGCTGTCTTTTATCTGAAGTAAGTAATCAGTAACGTATAAATAAATAACACACATTAACCGGTGACGTGTTTTTGTCACGTTGAATTGTTCAGTGCTGGATTTCCTTTAGTAAAAATCAATACGTAACACGTAACTATTTTACTGAACGTAAAGCTATAGTTACCATGAACAGCTTGAAATAGCATAAAAATGTAAAACAAACAAATAATTAACACGTCGAACGTATGATAGATCAATTATCTAAAATAGCATGCACAGATTTTTAGCAATTCTCAGTTTTCAAATATTTTCAATAGTAATGTTATTTCAATTCGTGTTCGTATTCACAATCCCAATTTGTTTGTTACATCAAATGTCAACATTTTCAATGACGTGTTAACTACTGCTATATTTATCGTGTGTACGTATCCATCATGTGTTCTTCTTACATTTTCAGAGTGCTACATAATTAATTGTCCGTTTTCATATGACGCTTCGATCATGTGTTGTTCTTCAATTTACACGAGTTTTGGACCATCTGATGTTTCCCATCTTGTTGGTAGTAACTCATTTGTGCTCTTCCATTCCGGGCTTACTGCAAAATAACGGAAATCATCATCATCACATTTATCTTCATCATCATACTTATCATTATAATCATCATCATCTTTTTCACTGTCATCATCGCATTAATCATCATCATCATCATCATCATCATCATCACCACCACCACCACCACCATTAATCATCATCATCATCACCATAATCATCATATTAATCACTATCGTCATTATTACCATCATGGCACGCATTCGTACAACTGTTTATAACCCTGCAAATGATTGACAAATGATAGTTTTCTAAATCAAGCTATATTTCACGTGATTTCTTGAAAATACACTTTATTACAAAATGACCTTGTATGCACGGCGTCCGCATCGTCGGCTGATTGTCGCCGGCATCGTCCGCTGATTGTCGCCGGCATCGTCCCGTGGTTGTCGCCGGCATCGTCCGCTGGTTATTGCCGACATCGTTCGCTGATTGTCACCGGCATCGTCTGTTGGTTGACGTCCATATCGTCCCCAGGTTAGTGCCAACATCGTCCGCTGGTTGTCGCCGGCATCATCCGCTGATTGTAGCCAGCATCGTCCGCTGATTGTCACCGACATCGTCCGATGGTTGTTGCCGAAATCGTTCCCTGGTTATTGCCGACATCGTCCGCTGGTTATCGCGGCATCGTCTGCCAATTGTTGTTTGTATCGTCCGTTGATTGTAGCCGGCATCGTCCATTGATTGTCGCCGGCATCGTCCGATGGTTGTCGCCGATACCGTCCCCTGGTTGTTGCCGACATCGTCCGCTTGTTATCGCCGGCATCGTCCGCTGATTGTTGCCTGAATTGTCCTGATTGTCGCCAGAAACGTCCGCTGATTGTCGTCGGGATTGTCCGCTGGTTGTAGTCAGCATCATCCGCTGGTTATCGCCGCCATCGTCCACTGCTTGTCATCTGCACCGTCAGAGACCACTGTCATCAATATCACAACTATTATCATCATTATAACAACTATTATCATCATTATCCTAACAAAACAATCAACATCATCACCATTATAAATATTTTGTACGTAACGTTATCATCATTTTTTGTTTACATTTTTATCAGTCACTTCAAATTTTTCAACAAAGTCAACAAATTGATGCAACAGAACGGACATGATAAATATTTTATTTATCACGTAATGCTACCACGTTCGAAAGTGATAGCTATAACTAACACGTGCGCACGTGATAACTAACAAATGAGAAAACGTGAACTATTTGTTTTATGATCACAATGGAGGTCGGTTATAGGTAATTGTTAATTGTTGACTCCCGACCTCCATTTTGAAAATATGGCAGATAAGTCACTTTTTCTCCTTGTGATGGTTATCACGTGTGTACTTTATAGCTATCACGTGCGCATGTGGTACCATTACGTGCGCGCACGTGATAAATACAATATTTTCGATGTCCCCTCTATGTCGCCGAAGTTTAGCATGCAACAATGAAGAAAGGTTACATCCTTGAGGTATACATATAGTGAAGAATTGTGACAGGAATTTACGTTGATGCTCGTTAGGTCTGTTAGTTTCCGTTGGTCGCCATGGTCCATGCGCACCGAGTGTGGGAAGGCAGCGGATGGAGCTGGTCGTCGTCGAGCTCCGATTGTCGTCTGCATCATGCTCGCGTACGTGTAAATAATATTAATAATAATAGTAAAACCTTATCATTATTATGTAATTCTAATAGAACACTGAAAACTCATCAAGAATTCTCACAAAATTGTAGACAAATGTATATTACTCATAGGCAAATCAAATCTCCACATTTTACTACCATACTTGCACGTAGGTTCTGTTATTTTCAGTTCTTGTTGCATCGTGGTCTGTTTGTTGCCAGCATCGTGGTCTGTTTGTTGTCTACATCGTGGTCTGTGTGTTGTCTACATCGTGGTCTGTTTGTTGTCGGCATCGTGGTCTGTTTGTTGTCAGCATCGTGGTCTGTTTGTTGTCAGCATTATGGTCTGTTTATTGTCTGCATCGTGGTCTGTTTGTTGTCTGCATCGTGGTCTGTTTATTGTCTGAATCGTGGTCGTTTATTGACTGCATCGTGATCTGTTTGTTGACTGCATCGTGGTCTGTTTGTTGTCTGCATCATGGTCTGTTTGTAGTCTGCATCACGGTCTGTTTGTTGCCTGCATCGTGGTCTGTTTGATGTCTGCATCATGGTCTTTTTGTTGTCAATATCGTGGTCTGTTTGTTGTCAGCATCAAAGTCTATTTCAGTTTGTTGTCTACATCATGGAATGTTTTTTGTCAGCATCAATGTTTGTTGTCTGTATCGTGGTCTTGTTATTGCCTGCATTGTGGTCTGTTGTCTGCATCATGGTGTGTTGTCTGCATCGTGGTCTGTTGTCTGCATCGTGGTCGGTTTGTTGTCAGAATCGTGGTCTGTTTGATGTCAGCATCGTGGTCTGTTTATTGTCTGTTTGTTGTCTGCATCTTGGTCTGTTTGATGTCTGCATCTTGGTCTGTTTGTTGTCTGCATCGTGGTCTGTTTGTTGTCTGCATCGTGGTCGTTTATTGTCTGCATCGTGGTCTGTTTGTTGTCTGCATCGTGGTTTGTTTGTTGTCTGCATCGTGGTCTGTTTATTGTCTGCATCTTGGTCTGTTCGTTATCTGCATCAGCAAATACTCGCATAAATTTTGTGTTTAAATGATAAATAACAAGTTCATCACTTGATATGTAAACATAAAATCAATGACGTTGTCTTGCCATATGACGTCACCAAAAATTATCCACGAACTTGAAGGAATTTGCGCAAGTTCAAGGCATTGTTAGGTCACATTTAGTCTTCAATGAGATAACATATTTCTCATTAATACGTGTTCACTGTTTTGTTACATGAAATAGTAAGTAAAGAAGCCATTTAAATTTAAATGCAATTAGTACATTTCGTCATTAAGATTTGCCGAGTGCCTAACAAGTTCTGCTACCATAAATAATTCAGAGCAGGTTCACAAGACTAGTGCCTGTGTTGCACTTGTAATTAGGTCCAGTCACTGCGTGTTCATTTATTGTAATCCGTATTGTAGGGAAAGATCTAGAGCTAAATAGCAGGGTGCTGCACCCTGCTCCTTTTTGCTTCCCCCCTGCTACCCCTTCGGACTAGTCACCACAAAAATGTTGAATAGCTTTTGATATTTTATTTTTATTGACAAATAAATAGACTGCTTAAAAACCTTAATTACAAGTCTTAGAGTAATAAATTCCCTGGATTTAGCAAATTATTAGAAAATGTCAACAGCCTGGTCCGGTTTTCCACCCTGCTCCTTTTTAGCAGCACCCTGTACCTCTTGTAATCCTAGATCTTTCCCTATGTATTGTATTACATAATTGTATAGTACATTTGACGATTACTTTGTTTTGAGTTTCCATTATTAAATATTCATGTTAGTTCTGTTTATTGGTGTTATTTGTTTCATTATTGGATATGAAAATGAAAACAATCAAATGTAACCTTTGTCACGTTCTAATTAATTGCTAAATCCTTTCATAAACTGCAACTGTATACATTTGCATTGACATTTCCGCCATTTTACCGGAAGTTAAAGTATCATGTGATCCTAAGATAGTTCGGTCCCAAGACATTTTGGCCTCAATATCGTTCGGTTCACAGATTCACAAGACTTGTGACATACGCAGTCATTATCGACTAAATTAATGTTTTGTGATTTGTTTTAATTGTATTATGGTGGATATTATAAATATATAATAATAAAACACAACGCGTCTTAGTTTATTTATTATTTTTTAATTATCACATATCTATATTTTATTAGCTTACTATATAAAAATCAAAAATCAAACCAAATTTCGTATAAATATATCACTGGACAAAATAAAGGAAGCAAAAAAAAAATTGTATAAATACAAATTAAAAGCATACACCACTTTTGATAAGTCTGCATAATAATAAAGGGTCATATGTATTAAAAGTATATAACGTGTATCAACTGTTTTTAGACACAAGGACATCGTATTTAACAATGCTTTGATATTAATTCTCTGTAAATAAACTTATTGTTTGCAAATGTTATTGTCGATTTACCGTCGACACGCCACTTTTACGTATCATGCAATATTAATTACAAAACAATAAAAATAAACTGAACATACAAACGTACAAACGTATGAACATATTATACATGTTATATATAATCAAGTAAAACAAAAATAAAATTAAAAACAATTAAAACATTATTTTTTAACAAACTTAAAAACATGTACAATTTTCACTAGTTTCTTCTATATAGTAGACAAACTCAACTAATATTCGGAGAGCACAGACCTCCGCTAAGATAGGTAACCCTACATAAGAATAGTATTTCTTTTTTTTAGGTAATCTCCCTTTTTCCAATTTCCCATTAATTCAAATATTCTGGATCCGAATCACCACCAAAATCTAACCTTTTGTACATTGACCCACTTTAACATTCCCAGAAAATTGATGCAAATCCATCAAAACTTTCTGAGTAAAGTTGCTGTTTTAATATTTAGAAGTTGCTAATTAATATTTAGACAGATAAACAAACAAATCGATTAATGTCCGAAATTCTACTTAAAAAAGTACACTAAACAGCAGATTTAGAACCAGCATCAACAACAGCAGCAGTGGGAGTAGTTGGTGATAATGTTAATAGTACAAGTAATAGTAGTGGAAGTAGAAGTAGGAGCGTTGTAAGTATCAGAATTGGAGCAGTAGCAAAAGCAACATCGGCATCATTAGGAGCAGCAGCAGTAGCACAATAGTAGTAGCAGCAGTAACTGTAGCAATAAAAGCTGCTGCAGATGTATCAGAAGCAGTAGCAGAAGTAGCTGCAGCAGTATGAGCAGCAGTAGTAGTAGCAGTAGCAACTCCAGCAGTAGATGCAATAGCAGCATCAGTAGATGTAGCATCAGCAGCCATGTAGCAATGGTAGCAGTTTGCACTGTAGCAGCAGCAGTAGTAGCAGCAGCAATATTAGAAGAAGTAGCAGCTCCAGCAGTAGATGCATTAGTAGTTTCAGTAGCTGTACTAGCTGCAGAAGTTGCATAGGTAGAAGCAGCAACAGAAAGAAGCAGGTGCTGCATGTAACAAATACGTATCTTTTTATTTGATTAATATAATATATGTATTCTTTGAGGAATTTTAGTTTTATGTTGTGTTTTTTTTGACAGTTTTTCATTTGCATTTGACATATTGACGTCATACTGATTTTAAACGTTTAAAAGTTTTTATCGGCATACAAGGGTAGCCAGACCAGAGGCACCGTCTACCCTACACTACCCTACACAACACTAACCACACCTCTCTCCCAAGTCTCCCACACTCTCCCAACAACTACTCGGGACATCTGGTCTCCTTCTTTAGCCTACCCTAGTATTATATAATTTTTGTTACTATTATTATTATTATTATTATTATTATTATTATTTATTGACTTATTGATTCATTGAATTATTATCTTTTATTTTTTATAAGCAACAGTAGTTGCATCTGCAGCAGAAGTAACTGTAGCAGCTTCATCGGCAGTTGCAGCCGCAGTTGTAGTAGTATCAACAGCAGCAGAAGTAGCCGCAGCAGCAGTATATGCAATAGCAGCAGAAGAAGTAGCACAGCAGCAGCAGCAGCAAAGGTCGAATGGAAGCAGTAGTAATGTTAGTAGACATTTTAATAGTAATAGATTGCTAGTAGTAGTAGAACAACAACAACAAAAAAAACCGCAAACTATTTGAATTGAATTATTCAGCATGTTTGTTTTTGTAAATCATCTACATCAATGTCAATTGTTGAAAATGTTAATGTTCAATGCGGATTCGCTGTCTTTTATCTGAAGTAAGTAATCAGTAACGTATAAATAAATAACACACATTAACCGGTGACGTGTTTTTGTCACGTTGAATTGTTCAGTGCTGGATTTCCTTTAGTAAAAATCAATACGTAACACGTAACTATTTTACTGAACGTAAAGCTATAGTTACCATGAACAGCTTGAAATAGCATAAAAATGTAAAACAAACAAATAATTAACACGTCGAACGTATGATAGATCAATTATCTAAAATAGCATGCACAGATTTTTAGCAATTCTCAGTTTTCAAATATTTTCAATAGTAATGTTATTTCAATTCGTGTTCGTATTCACAATCCCAATTTGTTTGTTACATCAAATGTCAACATTTTCAATGACGTGTTAACTACTGCTATATTTATCGTGTGTACGTATCCATCATGTGTTCTTCTTACATTTTCAGAGTGCTACATAATTAATTGTCCGTTTTCATATGACGCTTCGATCATGTGTTGTTCTTCAATTTACACGAGTTTTGGACCATCTGATGTTTCCCATCTTGTTGGTAGTAACTCATTTGTGCTCTTCCATTCCGGGCTTACTGCAAAATAACGGAAATCATCATCATCACATTTATCTTCATCATCATACTTATCATTATAATCATCATCATCTTTTTCACTGTCATCATCGCATTAATCATCATCATCATCATCATCATCATCATCACCACCACCACCACCACCATTAATCATCATCATCATCACCATAATCATCATATTAATCACTATCGTCATTATTACCATCATGGCACGCATTCGTACAACTGTTTATAACCCTGCAAATGATTGACAAATGATAGTTTTCTAAATCAAGCTATATTTCACGTGATTTCTTGAAAATACACTTTATTACAAAATGACCTTGTATGCACGGCGTCCGCATCGTCGGCTGATTGTCGCCGGCATCGTCCGCTGATTGTCGCCGGCATCGTCCCGTGGTTGTCGCCGGCATCGTCCGCTGGTTATTGCCGACATCGTTCGCTGATTGTCACCGGCATCGTCTGTTGGTTGACGTCCATATCGTCCCCAGGTTAGTGCCAACATCGTCCGCTGGTTGTCGCCGGCATCATCCGCTGATTGTAGCCAGCATCGTCCGCTGATTGTCACCGACATCGTCCGATGGTTGTTGCCGAAATCGTTCCCTGGTTATTGCCGACATCGTCCGCTGGTTATCGCGGCATCGTCTGCCAATTGTTGTTTGTATCGTCCGTTGATTGTAGCCGGCATCGTCCATTGATTGTCGCCGGCATCGTCCGATGGTTGTCGCCGATACCGTCCCCTGGTTGTTGCCGACATCGTCCGCTTGTTATCGCCGGCATCGTCCGCTGATTGTTGCCTGAATTGTCCTGATTGTCGCCAGAAACGTCCGCTGATTGTCGTCGGGATTGTCCGCTGGTTGTAGTCAGCATCATCCGCTGGCTATCGCCGCCATCGTCCACTGCTTGTCATCTGCACCGTCAGAGACCACTGTCATCAATATCACAACTATTATCATCATTATAACAACTATTATCATCATTATCCTAACAAAACAATCAACATCATCACCATTATAAATATTTTGTACGTAACGTTATCATCATTTTTTGTTTACATTTTTATCAGTCACTTCAAATTTTTCAACAAAGTCAACAAATTGATGCAACAGAACGGACATGATAAATATTTTATTTATCACGTAATGCTACCACGTTCGAAAGTGATAGCTATAACTAACACGTGCGCACGTGATAACTAACAAATGAGAAAACGTGAACTATTTGTTTTATGATCACAATGGAGGTCGGTTATAGGTAATTGTTAATTGTTGACTCCCGACCTCCATTTTGAAAATATGGCAGATAAGTCACTTTTTCTCCTTGTGATGGTTATCACGTGTGTACTTTATAGCTATCACGTGCGCATGTGGTACCATTACGTGCGCGCACGTGATAAATACAATATTTTCGATGTCCCCTCTATGTCGCCGAAGTTTAGCATGCAACAATGAAGAAAGGTTACATCCTTGAGGTATACATATAGTGAAGAATTGTGACAGGAATTTACGTTGATGCTCGTTAGGTCTGTTAGTTTCCGTTGGTCGCCATGGTCCATGCGCACCGAGTGTGGGAAGGCAGCGGATGGAGCTGGTCGTCGTCGAGCTCCGATTGTCGTCTGCATCATGCTCGCGTACGTGTAAATAATATTAATAATAATAGTAAAACCTTATCATTATTATGTAATTCTAATAGAACACTGAAAACTCATCAAGAATTCTCACAAAATTGTAGACAAATGTATATTACTCATAGGCAAATCAAATCTCCACATTTTACTACCATACTTGCACGTAGGTTCTGTTATTTTCAGTTCTTGTTGCATCGTGGTCTGTTTGTTGCCAGCATCGTGGTCTGTTTGTTGTCTACATCGTGGTCTGTGTGTTGTCTACATCGTGGTCTGTTTGTTGTCGGCATCGTGGTCTGTTTGTTGTCAGCATCGTGGTCTGTTTGTTGTCAGCATTATGGTCTGTTTATTGTCTGCATCGTGGTCTGTTTGTTGTCTGCATCGTGGTCTGTTTATTGTCTGAATCGTGGTCGTTTATTGACTGCATCGTGATCTGTTTGTTGACTGCATCGTGGTCTGTTTGTTGTCTGCATCATGGTCTGTTTGTAGTCTGCATCACGGTCTGTTTGTTGCCTGCATCGTGGTCTGTTTGATGTCTGCATCATGGTCTTTTTGTTGTCAATATCGTTGTCTGTTTGTTGTCAGCATCAAAGTCTATTTCAGTTTGTTGTCTACATCATGGAATGTTTTTTGTCAGCATCAATGTTTGTTGTCTGTATCGTGGTCTTGTTATTGCCTGCATTGTGGTCTGTTGTCTGCATCATGGTGTGTTGTCTGCATCGTGGTCTGTTGTCTGCATCGTGGTCGGTTTGTTGTCAGAATCGTGGTCTGTTTGATGTCAGCATCGTGGTCTGTTTATTGTCTGTTTGTTGTCTGCATCTTGGTCTGTTTGATGTCTGCATCTTGGTCTGTTTGTTGTCTGCATCGTGGTCTGTTTGTTGTCTGCATCGTGGTCGTTTATTGTCTGCATCGTGGTCTGTTTGTTGTCTGCATCGTGGTTTGTTTGTTGTCTGCATCGTGGTCTGTTTATTGTCTGCATCTTGGTCTGTTCGTTATCTGCATCAGCAAATACTCGCATAAATTTTGTGTTTAAATGATAAATAACAAGTTCATCACTTGATATGTAAACATAAAATCAATGACGTTGTCTTGCCATATGACGTCACCAAAAATTATCCACGAACTTGAAGGAATTTGCGCAAGTTCAAGGCATTGTTAGGTCACATTTAGTCTTCAATGAGATAACATATTTCTCATTAATACGTGTTCACTGTTTTGTTACATGAAATAGTAAGTAAAGAAGCCATTTAAATTTAAATGCAATTAGTACATTTCGTCATTAAGATTTGCCGAGTGCCTAACAAGTTCTGCTACCATAAATAATTCAGAGCAGGTTCACAAGACTAGTGCCTGTGTTGCACTTGTAATTAGGTCCAGTCACTGCGTGTTCATTTATTGTAATCCGTATTGTAGGGAAAGATCTAGAGCTAAATAGCAGGGTGCTGCACCCTGCTCCTTTTTGCTTCCCCCCTGCTACCCCTTCGGACTAGTCACCACAAAAATGTTGAATAGCTTTTGATATTTTATTTTTATTGACAAATAAATAGACTGCTTAAAAACCTTAATTACAAGTCTTAGAGTAATAAATTCCCTGGATTTAGCAAATTATTAGAAAATGTCAACAGCCTGGTCCGGTTTTCCACCCTGCTCCTTTTTAGCAGCACCCTGTACCTCTTGTAATCCTAGATCTTTCCCTATGTATTGTATTACATAATTGTATAGTACATTTGACGATTACTTTGTTTTGAGTTTCCATTATTAAATATTCATGTTAGTTCTGTTTATTGGTGTTATTTGTTTCATTATTGGATATGAAAATGAAAACAATCAAATGTAACCTTTGTCACGTTCTAATTAATTGCTAAATCCTTTCATAAACTGCAACTGTATACATTTGCATTGACATTTCCGCCATTTTACCGGAAGTTAAAGTATCATGTGATCCTAAGATAGTTCGGTCCCAAGACATTTTGGCCTCAATATCGTTCGGTTCACAGATTCACAAGACTTGTGACATACGCAGTCATTATCGACTAAATTAATGTTTTGTGATTTGTTTTAATTGTATTATGGTGGATATTATAAATATATAATAATAAAACACAACGCGTCTTAGTTTATTTATTATTTTTTAATTATCACATATCTATATTTTATTAGCTTACTATATAAAAATCAAAAATCAAACCAAATTTCGTATAAATATATCACTGGACAAAATAAAGGAAGCAAAAAAAAAATTGTATAAATACAAATTAAAAGCATACACCACTTTTGATAAGTCTGCATAATAATAAAGGGTCATATGTATTAAAAGTATATAACGTGTATCAACTGTTTTTAGACACAAGGACATCGTATTTAACAATGCTTTGATATTAATTCTCTGTAAATAAACTTATTGTTTGCAAATGTTATTGTCGATTTACCGTCGACACGCCACTTTTACGTATCATGCAATATTAATTACAAAACAATAAAAATAAACTGAACATACAAACGTACAAACGTATGAACATATTATACATGTTATATATAATCAAGTAAAACAAAAATAAAATTAAAAACAATTAAAACATTATTTTTTAACAAACTTAAAAACATGTACAATTTTCACTAGTTTCTTCTATATAGTAGACAAACTCAACTAATATTCGGAGAGCACAGACCTCCGCTAAGATAGGTAACCCTACATAAGAATAGTATTTCTTTTTTTTAGGTAATCTCCCTTTTTCCAATTTCCCATTAATTCAAATATTCTGGATCCGAATCACCACCAAAATCTAACCTTTTGTACATTGACCCACTTTAACATTCCCAGAAAATTGATGCAAATCCATCAAAACTTTCTGAGTAAAGTTGCTGTTTTAATATTTAGAAGTTGCTAATTAATATTTAGACAGATAAACAAACAAATCGATTAATGTCCGAAATTCTACTTAAAAAAGTACACTAAACAGCAGATTTAGAACCAGCATCAACAACAGCAGCAGTGGGAGTAGTTGGTGATAATGTTAATAGTACAAGTAATAGTAGTGGAAGTAGAAGTAGGAGCGTTGTAAGTATCAGAATTGGAGCAGTAGCAAAAGCAACATCGGCATCATTAGGAGCAGCAGCAGTAGCACAATAGTAGTAGCAGCAGTAACTGTAGCAATAAAAGCTGCTGCAGATGTATCAGAAGCAGTAGCAGAAGTAGCTGCAGCAGTATGAGCAGCAGTAGTAGTAGCAGTAGCAACTCCAGCAGTAGATGCAATAGCAGCATCAGTAGATGTAGCATCAGCAGCCATGTAGCAATGGTAGCAGTTTGCACTGTAGCAGCAGCAGTAGTAGCAGCAGCAATATTAGAAGAAGTAGCAGCTCCAGCAGTAGATGCATTAGTAGTTTCAGTAGCTGTACTAGCTGCAGAAGTTGCATAGGTAGAAGCAGCAACAGAAAGAAGCAGGTGCTGCATGTAACAAATACGTATCTTTTTATTTGATTAATATAATATATGTATTCTTTGAGGAATTTTAGTTTTATGTTGTGTTTTTTTTGACAGTTTTTCATTTGCATTTGACATATTGACGTCATACTGATTTTAAACGTTTAAAAGTTTTTATCGGCATACAAGGGTAGCCAGACCAGAGGCACCGTCTACCCTACACTACCCTACACAACACTAACCACACCTCTCTCCCAAGTCTCCCACACTCTCCCAACAACTACTCGGGACATCTGGTCTCCTTCTTTAGCCTACCCTAGTATTATATAATTTTTGTTACTATTATTATTATTATTATTATTATTATTATTATTTATTGACTTATTGATTCATTGAATTATTATCTTTTATTTTTTATAAGCAACAGTAGTTGCATCTGCAGCAGAAGTAACTGTAGCAGCTTCATCGGCAGTTGCAGCCGCAGTTGTAGTAGTATCAACAGCAGCAGAAGTAGCCGCAGCAGCAGTATATGCAATAGCAGCAGAAGAAGTAGCACAGCAGCAGCAGCAGCAAAGGTCGAATGGAAGCAGTAGTAATGTTAGTAGACATTTTAATAGTAATAGATTGCTAGTAGTAGTAGAACAACAACAACAAAAAAAACCGCAAACTATTTGAATTGAATTATTCAGCATGTTTGTTTTTGTAAATCATCTACATCAATGTCAATTGTTGAAAATGTTAATGTTCAATGCGGATTCGCTGTCTTTTATCTGAAGTAAGTAATCAGTAACGTATAAATAAATAACACACATTAACCGGTGACGTGTTTTTGTCACGTTGAATTGTTCAGTGCTGGATTTCCTTTAGTAAAAATCAATACGTAACACGTAACTATTTTACTGAACGTAAAGCTATAGTTACCATGAACAGCTTGAAATAGCATAAAAATGTAAAACAAACAAATAATTAACACGTCGAACGTATGATAGATCAATTATCTAAAATAGCATGCACAGATTTTTAGCAATTCTCAGTTTTCAAATATTTTCAATAGTAATGTTATTTCAATTCGTGTTCGTATTCACAATCCCAATTTGTTTGTTACATCAAATGTCAACATTTTCAATGACGTGTTAACTACTGCTATATTTATCGTGTGTACGTATCCATCATGTGTTCTTCTTACATTTTCAGAGTGCTACATAATTAATTGTCCGTTTTCATATGACGCTTCGATCATGTGTTGTTCTTCAATTTACACGAGTTTGGACCATCTGATGTTTCCCATCTTGTTGGTAGTAACTCATTTGTGCTCTTCCATTCCGGGCTTACTGCAAAATAACGGAAATCATCATCATCACATTTATCTTCATCATCATACTTATCATTATAATCATCATCATCTTTTTCACTGTCATCATCGCATTAATCATCATCATCATCATCATCATCACCACCACCACCACCACCATTAATCATCATCATCATCACCATAATCATCATATTAATCACTATCGTCATTATTACCATCATGGCACGCATTCGTACAACTGTTTATAACCCTGCAAATGATTGACAAATGATAGTTTTCTAAATCAAGCTATATTTCACGTGATTTCTTGAAAATACACTTTATTACAAAATGACCTTGTATGCACGGCGTCCGCATCGTCGGCTGATTGTCGCCGGCATCGTCCGCTGATTGTCGCCGGCATCGTCCCGTGGTTGTCGCCGGCATCGTCCGCTGGTTATTGCCGACATCGTTCGCTGATTGTCACCGGCATCGTCTGTTGGTTGACGTCCATATCGTCCCCAGGTTAGTGCCAACATCGTCCGCTGGTTGTCGCCGGCATCATCCGCTGATTGTAGCCAGCATCGTCCGCTGATTGTCACCGACATCGTCCGATGGTTGTTGCCGAAATCGTTCCCTGGTTATTGCCGACATCGTCCGCTGGTTATCGCGGCATCGTCTGCCAATTGTTGTTTGTATCGTCCGTTGATTGTAGCCGGCATCGTCCATTGATTGTCGCCGGCATCGTCCGATGGTTGTCGCCGATACCGTCCCCTGGTTGTTGCCGACATCGTCCGCTTGTTATCGCCGGCATCGTCCGCTGATTGTTGCCTGAATTGTCCTGATTGTCGCCAGAAACGTCCGCTGATTGTCGTCGGGATTGTCCGCTGGTTGTAGTCAGCATCATCCGCTGGCTATCGCCGCCATCGTCCACTGCTTGTCATCTGCACCGTCAGAGACCACTGTCATCAATATCACAACTATTATCATCATTATAACAACTATTATCATCATTATCCTAACAAAACAATCAACATCATCACCATTATAAATATTTTGTACGTAACGTTATCATCATTTTTTGTTTACATTTTTATCAGTCACTTCAAATTTTTCAACAAAGTCAACAAATTGATGCAACAGAACGGACATGATAAATATTTTATTTATCACGTAATGCTACCACGTTCGAAAGTGATAGCTATAACTAACACGTGCGCACGTGATAACTAACAAATGAGAAAACGTGAACTATTTGTTTTATGATCACAATGGAGGTCGGTTATAGGTAATTGTTAATTGTTGACTCCCGACCTCCATTTTGAAAATATGGCAGATAAGTCACTTTTTCTCCTTGTGATGGTTATCACGTGTGTACTTTATAGCTATCACGTGCGCATGTGGTACCATTACGTGCGCGCACGTGATAAATACAATATTTTCGATGTCCCCTCTATGTCGCCGAAGTTTAGCATGCAACAATGAAGAAAGGTTACATCCTTGAGGTATACATATAGTGAAGAATTGTGACAGGAATTTACGTTGATGCTCGTTAGGTCTGTTAGTTTCCGTTGGTCGCCATGGTCCATGCGCACCGAGTGTGGGAAGGCAGCGGATGGAGCTGGTCGTCGTCGAGCTCCGATTGTCGTCTGCATCATGCTCGCGTACGTGTAAATAATATTAATAATAATAGTAAAACCTTATCATTATTATGTAATTCTAATAGAACACTGAAAACTCATCAAGAATTCTCACAAAATTGTAGACAAATGTATATTACTCATAGGCAAATCAAATCTCCACATTTTACTACCATACTTGCACGTAGGTTCTGTTATTTTCAGTTCTTGTTGCATCGTGGTCTGTTTGTTGCCAGCATCGTGGTCTGTTTGTTGTCTACATCGTGGTCTGTGTGTTGTCTACATCGTGGTCTGTTTGTTGTCGGCATCGTGGTCTGTTTGTTGTCAGCATCGTGGTCTGTTTGTTGTCAGCATTATGGTCTGTTTATTGTCTGCATCGTGGTCTGTTTGTTGTCTGCATCGTGGTCTGTTTATTGTCTGAATCGTGGTCGTTTATTGACTGCATCGTGATCTGTTTGTTGACTGCATCGTGGTCTGTTTGTTGTCTGCATCATGGTCTGTTTGTAGTCTGCATCACGGTCTGTTTGTTGCCTGCATCGTGGTCTGTTTGATGTCTGCATCATGGTCTTTTTGTTGTCAATATCGTTGTCTGTTTGTTGTCAGCATCAAAGTCTATTTCAGTTTGTTGTCTACATCATGGAATGTTTTTTGTCAGCATCAATGTTTGTTGTCTGTATCGTGGTCTTGTTATTGCCTGCATTGTGGTCTGTTGTCTGCATCATGGTGTGTTGTCTGCATCGTGGTCTGTTGTCTGCATCGTGGTCGGTTTGTTGTCAGAATCGTGGTCTGTTTGATGTCAGCATCGTGGTCTGTTTATTGTCTGTTTGTTGTCTGCATCTTGGTCTGTTTGATGTCTGCATCTTGGTCTGTTTGTTGTCTGCATCGTGGTCTGTTTGTTGTCTGCATCGTGGTCGTTTATTGTCTGCATCGTGGTCTGTTTGTTGTCTGCATCGTGGTTTGTTTGTTGTCTGCATCGTGGTCTGTTTATTGTCTGCATCTTGGTCTGTTCGTTATCTGCATCAGCAAATACTCGCATAAATTTTGTGTTTAAATGATAAATAACAAGTTCATCACTTGATATGTAAACATAAAATCAATGACGTTGTCTTGCCATATGACGTCACCAAAAATTATCCACGAACTTGAAGGAATTTGCGCAAGTTCAAGGCATTGTTAGGTCACATTTAGTCTTCAATGAGATAACATATTTCTCATTAATACGTGTTCACTGTTTTGTTACATGAAATAGTAAGTAAAGAAGCCATTTAAATTTAAATGCAATTAGTACATTTCGTCATTAAGATTTGCCGAGTGCCTAACAAGTTCTGCTACCATAAATAATTCAGAGCAGGTTCACAAGACTAGTGCCTGTGTTGCACTTGTAATTAGGTCCAGTCACTGCGTGTTCATTTATTGTAATCCGTATTGTAGGGAAAGATCTAGAGCTAAATAGCAGGGTGCTGCACCCTGCTCCTTTTTGCTTCCCCCCTGCTACCCCTTCGGACTAGTCACCACAAAAATGTTGAATAGCTTTTGATATTTTATTTTTATTGACAAATAAATAGACTGCTTAAAAACCTTAATTACAAGTCTTAGAGTAATAAATTCCCTGGATTTAGCAAATTATTAGAAAATGTCAACAGCCTGGTCCGGTTTTCCACCCTGCTCCTTTTTAGCAGCACCCTGTACCTCTTGTAATCCTAGATCTTTCCCTATGTATTGTATTACATAATTGTATAGTACATTTGACGATTACTTTGTTTTGAGTTTCCATTATTAAATATTCATGTTAGTTCTGTTTATTGGTGTTATTTGTTTCATTATTGGATATGAAAATGAAAACAATCAAATGTAACCTTTGTCACGTTCTAATTAATTGCTAAATCCTTTCATAAACTGCAACTGTATACATTTGCATTGACATTTCCGCCATTTTACCGGAAGTTAAAGTATCATGTGATCCTAAGATAGTTCGGTCCCAAGACATTTTGGCCTCAATATCGTTCGGTTCACAGATTCACAAGACTTGTGACATACGCAGTCATTATCGACTAAATTAATGTTTTGTGATTTGTTTTAATTGTATTATGGTGGATATTATAAATATATAATAATAAAACACAACGCGTCTTAGTTTATTTATTATTTTTTAATTATCACATATCTATATTTTATTAGCTTACTATATAAAAATCAAAAATCAAACCAAATTTCGTATAAATATATCACTGGACAAAATAAAGGAAGCAAAAAAAAAATTGTATAAATACAAATTAAAAGCATACACCACTTTTGATAAGTCTGCATAATAATAAAGGGTCATATGTATTAAAAGTATATAACGTGTATCAACTGTTTTTAGACACAAGGACATCGTATTTAACAATGCTTTGATATTAATTCTCTGTAAATAAACTTATTGTTTGCAAATGTTATTGTCGATTTACCGTCGACACGCCACTTTTACGTATCATGCAATATTAATTACAAAACAATAAAAATAAACTGAACATACAAACGTACAAACGTATGAACATATTATACATGTTATATATAATCAAGTAAAACAAAAATAAAATTAAAAACAATTAAAACATTATTTTTTAACAAACTTAAAAACATGTACAATTTTCACTAGTTTCTTCTATATAGTAGACAAACTCAACTAATATTCGGAGAGCACAGACCTCCGCTAAGATAGGTAACCCTACATAAGAATAGTATTTCTTTTTTTTAGGTAATCTCCCTTTTTCCAATTTCCCATTAATTCAAATATTCTGGATCCGAATCACCACCAAAATCTAACCTTTTGTACATTGACCCACTTTAACATTCCCAGAAAATTGATGCAAATCCATCAAAACTTTCTGAGTAAAGTTGCTGTTTTAATATTTAGAAGTTGCTAATTAATATTTAGACAGATAAACAAACAAATCGATTAATGTCCGAAATTCTACTTAAAAAAGTACACTAAACAGCAGATTTAGAACCAGCATCAACAACAGCAGCAGTGGGAGTAGTTGGTGATAATGTTAATAGTACAAGTAATAGTAGTGGAAGTAGAAGTAGGAGCGTTGTAAGTATCAGAATTGGAGCAGTAGCAAAAGCAACATCGGCATCATTAGGAGCAGCAGCAGTAGCACAATAGTAGTAGCAGCAGTAACTGTAGCAATAAAAGCTGCTGCAGATGTATCAGAAGCAGTAGCAGAAGTAGCTGCAGCAGTATGAGCAGCAGTAGTAGTAGCAGTAGCAACTCCAGCAGTAGATGCAATAGCAGCATCAGTAGATGTAGCATCAGCAGCCATGTAGCAATGGTAGCAGTTTGCACTGTAGCAGCAGCAGTAGTAGCAGCAGCAATATTAGAAGAAGTAGCAGCTCCAGCAGTAGATGCATTAGTAGTTTCAGTAGCTGTACTAGCTGCAGAAGTTGCATAGGTAGAAGCAGCAACAGAAAGAAGCAGGTGCTGCATGTAACAAATACGTATCTTTTTATTTGATTAATATAATATATGTATTCTTTGAGGAATTTTAGTTTTATGTTGTGTTTTTTTTGACAGTTTTTCATTTGCATTTGACATATTGACGTCATACTGATTTTAAACGTTTAAAAGTTTTTATCGGCATACAAGGGTAGCCAGACCAGAGGCACCGTCTACCCTACACTACCCTACACAACACTAACCACACCTCTCTCCCAAGTCTCCCACACTCTCCCAACAACTACTCGGGACATCTGGTCTCCTTCTTTAGCCTACCCTAGTATTATATAATTTTTGTTACTATTATTATTATTATTATTATTATTATTATTATTATTATTTATTGACTTATTGATTCATTGAATTATTATCTTTTATTTTTTATAAGCAACAGTAGTTGCATCTGCAGCAGAAGTAACTGTAGCAGCTTCATCGGCAGTTGCAGCCGCAGTTGTAGTAGTATCAACAGCAGCAGAAGTAGCCGCAGCAGCAGTATATGCAATAGCAGCAGAAGAAGTAGCACAGCAGCAGCAGCAGCAAAGGTCGAATGGAAGCAGTAGTAATGTTAGTAGACATTTTAATAGTAATAGATTGCTAGTAGTAGTAGAACAACAACAACAAAAAAAACCGCAAACTATTTGAATTGAATTATTCAGCATGTTTGTTTTTGTAAATCATCTACATCAATGTCAATTGTTGAAAATGTTAATGTTCAATGCGGATTCGCTGTCTTTTATCTGAAGTAAGTAATCAGTAACGTATAAATAAATAACACACATTAACCGGTGACGTGTTTTTGTCACGTTGAATTGTTCAGTGCTGGATTTCCTTTAGTAAAAATCAATACGTAACACGTAACTATTTTACTGAACGTAAAGCTATAGTTACCATGAACAGCTTGAAATAGCATAAAAATGTAAAACAAACAAATAATTAACACGTCGAACGTATGATAGATCAATTATCTAAAATAGCATGCACAGATTTTTAGCAATTCTCAGTTTTCAAATATTTTCAATAGTAATGTTATTTCAATTCGTGTTCGTATTCACAATCCCAATTTGTTTGTTACATCAAATGTCAACATTTTCAATGACGTGTTAACTACTGCTATATTTATCGTGTGTACGTATCCATCATGTGTTCTTCTTACATTTTCAGAGTGCTACATAATTAATTGTCCGTTTTCATATGACGCTTCGATCATGTGTTGTTCTTCAATTTACACGAGTTTTGGACCATCTGATGTTTCCCATCTTGTTGGTAGTAACTCATTTGTGCTCTTCCATTCCGGGCTTACTGCAAAATAACGGAAATCATCATCATCACATTTATCTTCATCATCATACTTATCATTATAATCATCATCATCTTTTTCACTGTCATCATCGCATTAATCATCATCATCATCATCATCATCATCATCACCACCACCACCACCACCATTAATCATCATCATCATCACCATAATCATCATATTAATCACTATCGTCATTATTACCATCATGGCACGCATTCGTACAACTGTTTATAACCCTGCAAATGATTGACAAATGATAGTTTTCTAAATCAAGCTATATTTCACGTGATTTCTTGAAAATACACTTTATTACAAAATGACCTTGTATGCACGGCGTCCGCATCGTCGGCTGATTGTCGCCGGCATCGTCCGCTGATTGTCGCCGGCATCGTCCCGTGGTTGTCGCCGGCATCGTCCGCTGGTTATTGCCGACATCGTTCGCTGATTGTCACCGGCATCGTCTGTTGGTTGACGTCCATATCGTCCCCAGGTTAGTGCCAACATCGTCCGCTGGTTGTCGCCGGCATCATCCGCTGATTGTAGCCAGCATCGTCCGCTGATTGTCACCGACATCGTCCGATGGTTGTTGCCGAAATCGTTCCCTGGTTATTGCCGACATCGTCCGCTGGTTATCGCGGCATCGTCTGCCAATTGTTGTTTGTATCGTCCGTTGATTGTAGCCGGCATCGTCCATTGATTGTCGCCGGCATCGTCCGATGGTTGTCGCCGATACCGTCCCCTGGTTGTTGCCGACATCGTCCGCTTGTTATCGCCGGCATCGTCCGCTGATTGTTGCCTGAATTGTCCTGATTGTCGCCAGAAACGTCCGCTGATTGTCGTCGGGATTGTCCGCTGGTTGTAGTCAGCATCATCCGCTGGTTATCGCCGCCATCGTCCACTGCTTGTCATCTGCACCGTCAGAGACCACTGTCATCAATATCACAACTATTATCATCATTATAACAACTATTATCATCATTATCCTAACAAAACAATCAACATCATCACCATTATAAATATTTTGTACGTAACGTTATCATCATTTTTTGTTTACATTTTTATCAGTCACTTCAAATTTTTCAACAAAGTCAACAAATTGATGCAACAGAACGGACATGATAAATATTTTATTTATCACGTAATGCTACCACGTTCGAAAGTGATAGCTATAACTAACACGTGCGCACGTGATAACTAACAAATGAGAAAACGTGAACTATTTGTTTTATGATCACAATGGAGGTCGGTTATAGGTAATTGTTAATTGTTGACTCCCGACCTCCATTTTGAAAATATGGCAGATAAGTCACTTTTTCTCCTTGTGATGGTTATCACGTGTGTACTTTATAGCTATCACGTGCGCATGTGGTACCATTACGTGCGCGCACGTGATAAATACAATATTTTCGATGTCCCCTCTATGTCGCCGAAGTTTAGCATGCAACAATGAAGAAAGGTTACATCCTTGAGGTATACATATAGTGAAGAATTGTGACAGGAATTTACGTTGATGCTCGTTAGGTCTGTTAGTTTCCGTTGGTCGCCATGGTCCATGCGCACCGAGTGTGGGAAGGCAGCGGATGGAGCTGGTCGTCGTCGAGCTCCGATTGTCGTCTGCATCATGCTCGCGTACGTGTAAATAATATTAATAATAATAGTAAAACCTTATCATTATTATGTAATTCTAATAGAACACTGAAAACTCATCAAGAATTCTCACAAAATTGTAGACAAATGTATATTACTCATAGGCAAATCAAATCTCCACATTTTACTACCATACTTGCACGTAGGTTCTGTTATTTTCAGTTCTTGTTGCATCGTGGTCTGTTTGTTGCCAGCATCGTGGTCTGTTTGTTGTCTACATCGTGGTCTGTGTGTTGTCTACATCGTGGTCTGTTTGTTGTCGGCATCGTGGTCTGTTTGTTGTCAGCATCGTGGTCTGTTTGTTGTCAGCATTATGGTCTGTTTATTGTCTGCATCGTGGTCTGTTTGTTGTCTGCATCGTGGTCTGTTTATTGTCTGAATCGTGGTCGTTTATTGACTGCATCGTGATCTGTTTGTTGACTGCATCGTGGTCTGTTTGTTGTCTGCATCATGGTCTGTTTGTAGTCTGCATCACGGTCTGTTTGTTGCCTGCATCGTGGTCTGTTTGATGTCTGCATCATGGTCTTTTTGTTGTCAATATCGTTGTCTGTTTGTTGTCAGCATCAAAGTCTATTTCAGTTTGTTGTCTACATCATGGAATGTTTTTTGTCAGCATCAATGTTTGTTGTCTGTATCGTGGTCTTGTTATTGCCTGCATTGTGGTCTGTTGTCTGCATCATGGTGTGTTGTCTGCATCGTGGTCTGTTGTCTGCATCGTGGTCGGTTTGTTGTCAGAATCGTGGTCTGTTTGATGTCAGCATCGTGGTCTGTTTATTGTCTGTTTGTTGTCTGCATCTTGGTCTGTTTGATGTCTGCATCTTGGTCTGTTTGTTGTCTGCATCGTGGTCTGTTTGTTGTCTGCATCGTGGTCGTTTATTGTCTGCATCGTGGTCTGTTTGTTGTCTGCATCGTGGTTTGTTTGTTGTCTGCATCGTGGTCTGTTTATTGTCTGCATCTTGGTCTGTTCGTTATCTGCATCGTGGTCTGTTTGTTATCAGCATCGTGGTCTGTTTGTTGTCTACATTGTGGTCTGTTTGTTGTCTACGTCGTGGTCTGTTTGTTGTCGGCATCGTGGTCTGTTTGTTGTCAGCATCGTGGTCTGTTTGTTGTCAGCATTGTGGTCTGTTTATTGTCTGTTTGTTGTCTGCATCTTGGTCTGTTTGTTGTCTGCATCGTGGTCTGTTTGTTGTCTGCATCGTGGTCGTTTATTGCCTGCATCGTGGTCTGTTTGTTGTCTGCATCGTGGTATGTTGTCTGCATCGTGGTCTGTTTGTTGTCTGCATCGTGGTCGTTTATTGTCTGCATCGTGGTCTGTTTGTTGTCTGCATCGTGGTCTGTTTGTTGTCTGCATCGTGGTCTGTTTGTTGTCTGCATCGTGGTCGTTTTCTGGTCTGCATCATGGTCTGTTTGTTGTCTGCATCACGGCCTGTTTGTTGTCAGCATCGTGGTCTGTTTGTTGCCTGCATCGTGGTCTGTTTGATGTCTGCATCATGGTCTTTTTGTTGTCAATATCGTTGTCTGTTTGTTGTCAGGATCAAAGTCTATTTCAGTTTGTTGTCTACATCATGGAATGTTTTTTGTCAGCATCATTGTTTGTTGTCTGTATCGTGGTCTTGTTATTGCCTGCATTGTGGTCTGTTGTCTGCATCGTGGTGTGTTGTATGCATCGTGGTTTGTTGTTTGCATTATGATCGGTTTGTTGTCAGCATCGTGGTCTGTTTGTTGTCAGCATCGTGGTCTGTTTATTGTCTGTTTGTTGTCTGCATCTTGGTCTGTTTGTTGTCTGCATCGTGGTCTGCTTGTTGTCTTCATCGTGGTCGTTTATTGTCTGCATCGTGGTCTGTTTGTTGTCTGCATCGTGGTTTGTTTGTTGTCTGCATCGTTGTCTGTTTATTGTCTGCATCTTGGTATGTTCGTTGTCTGTATCGTGGTCTGTTTGTTATCAGCATCGTGGTCTGTTTGTTGTCTACATCGTGGTCTGTTTGTTGTCTACGTCGTGGTCTGTTTGTTGTCGGCATCGTGGTCTGTTTTTTGTCAGCATCGTGGTCTGTTTGTTGTCAGCATTGTGGTCTGTTTATTGTCTGTTTGTTGTCTGCATCTTGGTCTGTTTGTTGTCTGCATCGTGGTATGTTTGTTGTCTGCATCGTGGTCGTTTATTGTCTGCATCGTGGTCTGTTTGTTGTCTGCATCGTGGTCTGTTTGTTGTCTGCATCGTGGTCGTTTTGTTGTCTGCATCATGGTCTGTTTGTTGTCTGCATCACGGTCTGTTTGTTGTCAGCATCGTGGTCTGTTTGTTGCCTGCATCGTGGTCTGTTGTCTGCATCGTGGTGTGGTGTCTGCATTGTGGTCTGTTGTCTGCATCGTGGTCGGTTTGTTGTCAGCATCGTGGTCTGTTTGTTGTCAGCATCGATATCCGTTTGTTGTCAGCATCGTGGTCTGCTTGTTGTCACCATCGTGGTGTTGTTATTGACTGCATCGTGGTGTTGTTATTGGCAGCATCGTGGTATATTTGTTGTCAGCATCGTGGTCTGGCTGTTGTCAGCATCATGGTGGTTGTCTGCTGCTACATACAGCTAATATATTGCTGAAATTATTTGCAATTGAAACACATTTTAAATAAAAATATTTTATAATGACACACGGATCTACTTCTGCAAAATAAAAATATGCTTCTTTTCTAAAATGACTTCTTTCATTGCGAGTGTATTGTTACTGTAATTCATTTATGTTATTGAAATTTAAAGACTTACTGAAATTCTCATCATTAAAGTAAACTCTTCCGCACAACAAGGATTTTATTACAAAAATATATTACCACGTGATATTGTCGTGATGGAGACAAGATCGTCAGTCGCATCCAGCTCCGTTTGTCGTCTGCATCTTCTGAATGAAGGCCGTATATCAAATGGGTCGTCTGCTAAGAGGCATTTTGCATACGAACTATTGTTTGACTGGTTATTATTTCCAGTGCTATTTAATAATATATAGTGACACCGAATAACTTAAAATTTAAATTTCCAACAGTTAATATACACGCATGCGTTTTTGTTCTAATCGCAAATGCATTTTGTGTCTGCAATTAAGTGACATCAATATTTTTTTTTAAGTAACATTTGAACATATAGGTAGCATTTCTCGACTGGAACGAGAAATAATATATCTGATATAAAGGAAAGTGACGCAAAACGCGTTTTTGCTCTTATACTTTGGGATTCTATAAAGTTTTTATTTACTGGTTTTAAACCTAAAAATAAAATTAACTCAACTCTTGTTTCGTTGTCCTTCGTTGTCGACTGCATTTGGCTTTTGGATGTCGCCTGCCTTACACTCTGCACGGATGTCGTCTGCTTAGAATTCTTGTTGACTAAAACATTGCCTGAAAATTCTAATCAACAGTTTAAGAATAAAACATAGCTCGTGTTGTCGTCGCCATCCATTGTCGTCTGCACCGATCTCAAGTTGTCGCCTGCAGCGATCTCTAGTTGTCGCCTGCACCAATCTCTAGTTGTCGCCTGCACCAATCTCTAGTTGTCGCCTGCACCAATCTCTAGTTGTCGCCTGCACCAATCTCTAGTTGTCGTCTGCATGGAGCAAATCGGAGCGTGTGGTGTCGTCGGAGTCACCTCGGAGAAATGGCACTGCTGCAGCATATCAATCACGTTAGTCAGATATCATGCATATAGAAATAAATAAAATATTTATTTTATATGTTATTGCATGCCATAGTGATGTTTTATACGTCATTGTGTTCATTGCTTTAGAGCATTAATATAAGTCTGTTATTTTCATTATTATTATTATTAAGGCAAACTACAAATTAAACTTTGGACACAAGTATCTGAAAGTTTTGTCATTCCCAGTGTTTTGGTTGCCAGAAAAGACTAGTATTTATTCATTTGAACACCCAGGTCATGACCCTGACAAGCCAGACGACAGGGTGGGGGCGCCCTTTCCATCTTGTCGCCTGATTTGACAAGACCATGGGTTGAGAATTCCTCTTTTCCGATTATTAAATTTAGTTAAAATCAAGTTTTAATCACAAATAAATATCGTCTGTTTATTTTACAAATTATTTTACAACCCAATCCCGAATTTTGAGTCAAAGCTGCCATTTGCGTCCACAAGGTCAATTTAGAAAGTTTATATATAAAGGATTAATGGAGGTGGCACTGGTGTAATGGATATGGTGTCCGCCTTGCGATCCCCACTCGAAAGCGTTGCAATGATGTTCCTCTAAAGAAAGGTTCTACCCAGGAAACAGACTCTAAAAAGTATCAATAAGACTCTGCCCTAAGACACAGTCGAGCTTAAATAAAAACGTTGCAACTAACGGATTAATACATTAAACACTGAAGATTTCACGCTTTCTCGTACAAATAGGTTAAATACATTAATCGTTTTCCTAATTAAATAATTAGCATTTTCTTAATTTGAGAGGTAGTGACACAAAATTAGACGTGATTTCATAATGACTTATCTGTTGCTGGTTTCCAATAGCAACCGGGCTCGTTCCCGCAATCGTTACGAAACAGGAGCACCGTCGTCGCGAGGAAAGCCTCTGCACGAGAATTTACGGTATTTGTTCCTCCGTTCTGTTGGATTGTTGTTGTCTTATTGTACATAACTGATCGATTGCGCATGCGTCATTGTATATTCTTTGCATCGCGTTCCCGCTGTCAACTGCATCGAACCCAAGCCGTCTAAATCGAAGCTTGTACGTCGTCGGCAACGGGACGTGGCTGTCCTTGGCAACAGAATGTGGATGTCCTCGGCAACATGGTGTGGTTATCCTCGGCAACGGGGTGTAGTTGTCTTCGGCAACGGGATTTGGTTGTCCTCGGCAACGGGGTGTGGTTATCCTCGGCAACGGGGTGTAGTTGTCCTCGGCACGTGGTGTTTTTATACTCGGCAACGTAGTGCGGTTGTTTCGGCAATGCGATTTATGTTTCGTCGACAACGGGGTGTAGTTGTCGTCGGCAACGGGGTGTAGTTGTCGTCGGCAACAGCAAGTGTAGTTGGCGTCGGCAACGAGGTGTAGTTGTCGTCTGTTACTGGGTGTAGTTGTCGTCGGCAACGGAATGTATTTGTCATCGGCAACAGGATGTGGTTGTCGTCGACAATGGGGTGTAGTTGTCGTCGGCAACGGGGTGTAGTTGTCGTCGGCAACAGCAAGTGTAGTTGGCGTCGGCAACGATGTGTAGTTGTCGTCTGTTACTGGGTGTAGTTGTCGTCGGCAACGGAATGTATTTGTCATCGGCAACAGGATGTGGTTGTCGTCGACAATGGGGTGTAGTTGTCGTCCGCAACGGGGTGTAGTTGTCGTCGGCATAGGGGTGTAGTTGTCGTCGGCAACGGGGTGTGCTTGTTGTCGGCAACGGGGTGTGCTTGTTTTCGGCAACTGGGTGTGCTTGTCTAGGCAACGCGGTGCGGTTGTCCTAGACAACGGGTTGTTGTTATTAATGGTGAGTTGTTTGTCCTCTGTACCGGGCAGTTGTTGCGGTTGGCAACTGGATGTGGTTGTCCTCGGAAACGAGGAGTTGTTGGTAACGGGATGTTGTTGTTGGCAATGGGGTGCTGATGTTGTTGGTAACGCGTATTGTTGTCCTCGGTAACAGGTTGTTGTTTTCGGCACCGGGGTGTTATTGTTGTTGATAACGGGGTGTTGTTGTTGGCAACAGGGTGTTGTCAACCTTGTGTTGTTATTGCTGATGGCAACGGGGTGTAATTGTCCTAGGAAACTGGTGTTTTTGTTGGCAGCGGGTGTTGTTGTTGCTAGCAACGGTTTTTTTTTTGGAAACGGGTATGTTATATTCCTCGGTAACAGGATGTTGTTGTTGGCAACGGGGCGTCGTTGTCGTCGGCAACGGGGTGTGGTTGTTGCAACGGGATGTTGTTGTCCTCGGAAATGGGGTGAGGTTGACCTCGGCAAAGGGGCGTTGTTGTTGTTTGCTGCTAAAGATTGCTACAATGGCTACTAAAATTATAATAAATAAAACCTTATAATTGCCAACCAAAAGTGTTAACAACCACGGTTACAATAATTCCATTGTTAAGAGTATTGACCGTTACTGCCATGCAGTATCTTTAAATTTTAGGCGAAAAATATCAACATTAAAACATAATTAAAAGTTACTGAATATGATAATTTTCTTTATTATTTTTAGGCGTATAACGCATTTTAAACAAAAGTAAATAGCCCTATACGATTATTAAAAATCAAAGTTTTTTTACTGCCCATGCCCGTCGAATCAGTTGGTTTTCGTTGTCATGTTGTCCTCCATTTGTTTCCTGCGCATGCGTCATGGTCGTCATGGGAGCAAAATTGTCATCTGCATCCAGCTCGTTTTTGCGTGTGAATCATCTGAAAGTAGTCCGATTGTTTATCGTCTTTGCTAAAGAGGCAATTACAATAACGAACTCTGGTTTAAATAGTTATTTCTTGAAAATTGAAATGGCCATGCACCTCTGAGTTATTGACACCGTATTACTTGAAAGTGGAATTTTTAACAGTTTAGAGAGCACGTGTCTTTATCAAATCGCAAATAAATTGTGTGACTTATGGGTGGCTACAATCCAGTAAAATACATAGTCCTAGACGTAACATATGTTAAGGATCTTGTAACTGCTTTAGAACACAAAATAACACTTAGCTCAGGTTATTGTCTCATCCATTGTCGACTGACTCCATTTCGAACATCATATGCATCGAACTCTGTGTGCCGACCGCCTCGACTCTGTTGCATCGAGCACTGGCTATCACCTGCTAAGTCTGGAAATCTCATCTACAGAATAATTACAAAACTTAGCTCTTGCTAACGCCGCCATCATTGTCGTCTGCAACCAGCGCTGGTCCGCACTGCTTTCTTGTTGTCCTAAGAATCGTTAGAGTAGAGGTCGAAGAGGCGGCACTTCAGCAGCATAGCGGTCAATTCGGTCACCGCATCTGAAATACAAAGCAGAAATACATAGACAAATCAATAAAACACTTTGTATCAAATGATTGTGGATACATGAAACTATGATAAAACAATATTATATATATATATAATATATATACTAGTATTATCATCACTGTTATTATAAACATAAATGCCAACTAAAACTTTGGCATTTTGAGCTTCAGTATCTATTCGATCCCATTTTATGATCATCAGAAAAGACTAGTATTTATTCCTTTGAACTCCCAGGTCATGGCCCTGAAAAGCCAGACGGCAGGGTGGGGGCGCCCTTTCCATCTTGTCGCCTAATTTGACAGGGCCTTGGCTTGAGAATTCAATGAAATAAACGCTCCTCTTTTCCGACTTTAACATGTATATAGTTGAAACCAAATGTTAATATAAATAACGTAAATGTCTATGTATCAAAATTCCAATTCTTATACACCCCAAACCCGAATTTCGAGTTAAAGCTGCCATTTATGTATACAATTTAGAAATGTATATTTAAGGGATAATACATAAGGCGCTAAGGAAGAGTTAACACTTTCTGGTTAAAACGTATCTTCAACATTTCCCTAAATAAATATTAATAATTATTATTATCGCACAAACACGTTTGTTTATTTAATTTTAATACACTAAACGTTTCGGCATGATGCCTTCGTCAGTAGTAATAAAAATAATAAATATAAACAAAGGAAGTGACGTCGACGTCACACAGTGACGTTACGTCGTTTGGCGGAAAAATTATGACCTGTAAGAAATGTAAAATAGCATTATGCTGACATATATGGAACACAATCATGATAGTATAAAAGGATGGATCACAGTTGATTCATCAGCCTATTAATTACAATATAATAAAAATCATAGTAATAGGCAAACATCGGATATATGTCAAGTATGTGAACGTATTATATATCGTACAGCACTTTGTTATTAAGACCGTTAGGATGCATAGTCTTTAATTTATGTATCCAAAACGTTTCTTTACATAAACGGTCTAGATTATTATGAACAACATCTATTGGAACAAAAGAGAAATCTGACAATGTACAATTATTGTCTAGAGATCCAAAATGGGTTGCAACATGTGATACAGGATTTATTGAACAGTTTCTTATATCAAATCTATGGTTATTCATTATACGGGAAACATTTTGATTGGTTTGTCCGACATACTGTTTATTACATTTTGTACATGTAATAAGATATATAACATCACGTGAAGTACAATCTACATCATTGTGCAAATCATATGTTAAACCAGTAACGCTACTATTGAATTGAGAACATATGTCGATATTATTACAATGCGTACATCTTCGTCGTTTACATTTACCCGATGAATGTAATTTAGTACTGTTATACACTGAACATCTAACAAGACTGTTTTGTATATTCTTAGGTCGTTTATAGGCCAAAATAGGCTTAAAAGAATGTAAAGACTTTACACTCTCTTTGTCAGATAACCGTAATAGATCCCAGTATTTGTGTATAATATCAACAATATTAGGCAGTGATGTGTTAAAACATACAGTAAATGGTATCACCGAATTAGTACTTTTCTGCGTAACACGCAGTGCGCTATCCTCCGACATATTTTTCACTTTTGTAAATCCATCTGCTATAACATTCTATATAAATAATGAAATTTTATTAATTTAAAGAGGCTAAGGCATAACTGCAAAAAATTAGACTTGCAAATTACGTGAACACGTGACTTCATTATGACTTATCTGTTGCCGGTATCAAATAGCAACCGGCCTCGTTCCCGCAAACCTTTGGAAACAAGAACACCTTCGAAACGAGGAATGCGCCTGCACGAAATCGACGAAACAAGTCAACGTGGCGGCCCAAAGACTGACACCGGAAGAAAGCGTCTATCGGACACAGATACTTGGCGTCTTTGGATCACGTGACATATAAAAAATGGGGGTTATGACCAAGAAATGTGTATGTATAGAAAAAGTGTCTATGGTACCAAAACATGGCGACATTAAACAGTATTTTGTTCGAAGTTTAACTGTGCGAAGTTTCGGAAATACGTGTAGCGTATGTTTGAAGATTTTTCAACTTCAAACTTATTTGCAAGTGCAAATTATACAAAAATACACACGATCACATCCCACTAGGCGGAAATTCTATATAAAATAGAAATAAATCACTCAATAAACGTACAAAATAACTGTGCAAAAATATTTTACAATCTTAAATGTTAAATTTAACTGGATAAAGCTATTCGAAGTCTCATTTGTAGAAATTGAAAATATATAAAGAGACTTACATTGCATGATTAGCCATTATAACCACCTGTTCTGACTGAAGCGGTCCGCTGTGTCAATTCTTGCTTGAGAATAATGAACAAATGGGCGCGCGCGCCTTTTTTCAATGTATTCATGCGCAGTAAACATCGCCGAATCACAATCGCCGTTTCAATATTCCGAACCCAATCAAAACCATCGATGCAAAATCAAAGAAAATCAGAGGCGCGAAAAAGCGCTCATCGAAATCCACGTGGAAACCGTTCAGAAAAATATTGTTCTACCGAAATAATAAAAACAAATCGGAAGAGCAAACACCGCAAACAAAATAGAATCCTTGCCACCATAACGACAGTGTATTATTTATCTTGAATTAATATTTGTTTAAGATTTACATTATTTATCAAATGCTTATACAGTTTAGAATACTTACTAATTTTACTGCGAGTATAGTCACATTCAGTCAAGCTACGCACTGATTACAATAGCGTCACGGTCTGCTTGCACGTGCTCTACATGTAACAGCTTTGGCAAATGAAACGGACCAATCGGAATTTATCAATATGTAAACATACCAAAACAATGAGGACGACTGATAATATTATGCATTGTGATAATCAGGGGCCGTATTCCAGAGACATCCTAACCAAAATCGTCTCCGTAACCATAAAATCTTAATTTTTCTTTAACTTTTTATTTCATATTTAAATGGCTTTGTGCTAATTGTTTATTAATTATTAACGTATTATTAACTGCAGTTAATTCAGTAAGTGAAAATATTTTAAGCTAAACTTATGATGTTTCTAGAAAAAGGACCCTGATAATAAGTAAAGTACAAAAATAGATTGAAAAAAAAGTGCTAAAATTGAAAACAAAACGTTGAAATTAACTTGGGTGCAATACTTTTATACTATCATGATTCATATATTAGGCCTAAACATTAATTTTGTTGTTGTTTTTCTTATTTATTTAGGAAATAAATTTCGATTTTGAGTTGCCTATCTGTAAATAAACAACGATTTTAAGTACTGATGCGTATGATGCGTATATAAACCACGAGAGCGTTAGCCCGAGTGGTTAAATATAAGCGCATCAGGGTCCAGTTGCTCAAAACTTTAACTTTTGATAAAAATAAAACTAATATTACAAGCAATTCACGTATGAAGAATTTGACAATTATTTGAGCATATTAATTTATTAAAACAAATTCAAATTTTAAAATTTTAACATTTAATTTACATCAAAATCTTCATCCAAAAGTTAACGGCTGTTAGCTTAATTGGCCGTTAAAGTTTTGAGCAACTGGGCCCTGGACAACAACTCGTTGCTTATTTACAGATAAACATTTTTTTTTCTCCTACTCTTTTCTGTTGGCACTATGTAATGACTTAATTAAAACAAGTAGATAAGTACCGATTAAAGACGATTTTAAATTTTAATAACAACATAAGCATTCCTTTTTATAAAATTCTAAATAATTTGAATGTTCATAATTAACAGAAGTGCCTTCAAATTATTATACCATTAGCATTAAAGTACTCCTATTTATAGAATTTAACTTTTCCTAATTCATATTTTATAACGGTCAAAAATAGGAATTATTTTTGCAATAAATCACAAACAATTTTTGAAAGGAAACTCTGTTTTGTTGAAAAGCGCTTGGTACGAACGGAATACTAATATACTGCAATGTACATGCTGGTTACTCCAGAGTCATCAGGCGTAAAACAAAATATGTTTGTTTCAGGTTACCCGACCTACCCTAAAAAGATGTTCCGACCCTAGAACATTTTATTGGGTTTGTCAGATTGATTTTTGTTTTATTTACCTTTTCAATAACTCAATGTGTTTTTGGATAAATAAGTGTTTTTTTTTTATATAGTATCCACATATAAACAATGTTTAAGGATATAACTGATATGTTTTGAATATTTATTCAGTTTTAGAATGTTTAAGTTGACCATTTACCAAATAAAAAAATAAAAAATAAATCCCGACCTACATACCCTATTTTTGGGGGCAGGTCACCTGAAACAAACATGTTTTTTTACGCCTCACTAGTTATCACATACAGAAAACAGACGATAGCGAGTTACCAAAATGTTAATAATTCACAGATTTCAATGCATAGTTCTTATATTTTGTTCGGTAATATGCCCATTAGCAACAATTTCTGCGAAGTTGTATTTTTATTAATATATTTCTGGACTGCTGCTTTAAAACCCGATCGTCAAAAAATAGTAAATACTTTGGTTTGGAATTAAATCAAAATCGTGGCGGGCCATGAAAAAACGTTGCGGCGCTGCCTGAGAAACAATTCATTAACTTTGTTTAGCCTAATACTTCCAATCATAATGAGTATGTGCATTTTTGTAATGAAAATAATCTCTATGGTGTGAAAGATTTCTGATAATAAGAGTATAAGTTCAATGTCAGTTTTCGTAGAATTAACAAAACTATATTAGACCAAAAGTTAAATTTATTCAATTTTAAGAAAATGTTCATAAATATGTTTAGGACGTATTTCAGTTTTTGATGATGAAATGATTTCATGATAAATGCAGATTGTACACTACATTAGGTAATCATCACTAAAAAAAATTGTACACTAAGTCATAACCACTAATAAAGATCGAACACTTAGTAATAATCACTAATAAAGATCATACACTAAGTAATAACCAGTAATAAAGATCGTACATAATTATCACTAATAAAAATCGTACACTAAGTACGGGTAATCATCACGAATTTTGTGACATACGAAAGGAACATTCCACACTCTTAAAGATTCGGAAACAGACAGATATAGGACAATCTTAATCTCTGACAGGTAGATAACTCTTAGTTTTTGTTGTATTTACATTAAAAAATATTACGTTCTACAACCTCGCGTATGTTTTACGATAGTTATATGTCTAGCGGACAGAAAACCAAAGCAACAACAAAAATATGTCTTAGTCCTTGTTATGATATAATCCTACAATACCCGAACTATATGCATACAAAATCTGTATCAGAGCAACATCGTATAAGACAAGTATAAAGTGTTTGTTTCTTTAAAAAGACACGTGTTGCCAGTCTTGCATTTAAATATGAAAATTCTGTGAACAAACCCTTTTAAGCTTCGCTGCCATTATTGGAACAGTCGTTTCATGTTACGTTGCATGCTCACAAATACCAAAACATGTAGAATCGTGGCCTTTTTCGGTTCTGTCCGGAAACAAACCACATTAAAGTTTCTGGAAGGCCAGACAATACTTTAATAATGTAAGGTGTTTTAATAGGCAGAAGAAGCAGGTAAATCGCGGTTAATTCGCAACGCCATAATATAATAGAACGATGTCGCCAGGGTTAGGGCTATACAGAATCACTGACATCCGGTGTGTATACTTCCGGTCCACGAATTTATTGGAACTACCGTAATCCGCATCTCAAAATGTGACATGTGACACGAAGCAAACGTGCAGACGACAATTCGTGCAGAAGAACGTTTCCCCGTGTCTAGAACGAGGCAGGCCCGCCGATCAAGCATATTTTCTACGCGTAGTACAGGAGCAACAAAGTAGAGAAATTATGTTTAACTATAACTCAAGGATTATAATTATGGGAGCATATTTAGAAAGCTAATTATATTGCCAATCAGTATAAATACATTAAAATAATAGCAAATAAACAATAATGTCAATCTTGGTTATCATGAACACTTAAATAATTAAATACTACTGAATCCGGTTAGTGCCATATTTTGTCACGAGATATCGTGGTATGGGCTATTGCGACAGTGCGAGATCTCGTGTTACAATATCGTGCCTCGCTTCGTGTCTCGCGGGAATATCGTGTCTCGCTTCGTGTTTAGCGCAATTCTCGCAGTAAGAGGCACGATGTTCCATATGGCACTAACCGGATTCCGTATCATACTGGTAGGTCAGTTTTAATAAATACCATTAGATACATGTAGACACTGTCAGTTTACATGAATTAACAGAAATTGGTCTTTGACTGCAAGCTGCTGTTGCAAAACGAACAGTTGGAACTCACGATCTCTTGATCCATTACACTACTGCAGCTTTATATTTATGCGAAAATATCCATTAAATGTAACAGTCCATGTCCATTTTGTAAATTCGTGTTTTTGGTAGTTACTCTTTCGACGCTATATATGTTTAGCAATTCACCGTTTCGAAACAACAGAAAGTGATTATTATTTCGCAAATTTCCATAAACATTGCAGTCATGCATTTTTGTAATAACATATCAATCTTTTTTTTATAAATTGACATTTACATTTAATTACGGAAATTGAAAAATTGTAACACACAGTATGCAGAGCAATTAGAAAAAGCACTTATATTTATTAAATACAATTATATTTATTGTAATTGAAACTGGTCGTGATTATGTTAATAATTTGCCAGTAATAGTAATAATACAAAGATAAAAGTAATATGTATGCTACGTTGCATGTAAGATGCACATTGAATTTAAGTCGATAATAAACTATAACACGTATTGTTTGGAATTATTTTTGCTATGTAAAAAGATGCTTGATTATCGTCATTTCCAAATGATTAAAACTCGTGAGTGTAGTTGGAATAAAAACAAAGCAAATTTGTTTTGTTTCTGATCTAAATCTGACGTTATCACCTAACAAATTTACAACACTATTGAGTGCACATCATGAATTACTGAATAAAAAACACACACAGTCATTTGCATGTGATATAATAACAATCAATCAGGCAACGTAAACGTGTTAAACAACAAAACGCCAACCAAATATCACAACCAGACGACACGATGTAACACAACAAAGTGACACAATGTCGCAACACAAACCAGGCGACACAACGACGTGACACAACCAGGCAACACGACGACGTGACACAACGAGACGACACAACGACGTGACAACCAGGCGACACAAAAACATAACACAACTAGGAGACACAACAACGTAATACATTAAGGCGATATAACAACGTAACACAACCAGGCGACACAACAATATAAAACAACCTTAGACACAACAAAGTAACACAACCTTGGACACAATAACGTAACACAACCTGGCGACACAACAACGTAACACAACCTTGGACACAACAACGTAACACAACCAGGCGACACAACAAAGTAACACAACCAGGCGACACAACAACGTAACACAACCAGGCGACACAACAAAGTAACACAACCTTGGACACAACAACGTAACATAAACTGGCGACACAACAAAGTAACACAACCAGGCGACACAGCAATATAACACAACATTGGACACAACAAAGTAATACAACCAGAAAACACAACAAAGTAACACAACCTTGGAAACAACAATATAACACAACCTTGGAAACAACAATATAACACAACCTTGGACACAACAAATGAACACAAACAGGCGACAAAACAAAGTAACACAACCAGGCGACACAACAACGCAACAAAACCAGGCGACACATCAATATAACACAACCTTGGACACAACAAAGTAACACAGCCATGCAACACAACAACGTAACACAACCAGGCGACACAACAATATAACACAACCTTGGACACAAGAACGTAACACAACCAGGCGACATAACAAAGTAAAACAACCTTGGACACAACAAAGTAACACAACCTTGGAAACAACGAGAAAACACAACCTTGGACACAACAAAGTTACATAACCTTGGAAACAACGATAAAACACAACCTTGAACACAACGAAGTAACACAAACAGGCGACACAACAAAGTTACACAAACTGGCGACACAACAACGCAACACAATCAGGCGACACAGCAATATAACACAACCTTGGACACAACAAAGTAACACAACCATGCAACACAAAAACGTAACACAACCTGGCGACACAACAAAGTAACACAACCAGGCGACACAACAATATAACACAACCTTGGACACAACAAAGTAACACAACCAGGCGACACAACAAAGTAACACAATCAGGCGACACAACAACGTAACGCAACCAGGCGACACAACAACGCAACACAATCAGGCGACAAAGCAATATAACACAACCTTGGACACAACAAAGTAACACAAACATGTAACACAACAACGTAACACAACCTGGCGACACAACAACGTAACACAAACAGGCGACACAATAATATAACACAACCTTGGAAACAACAACTTAACACAACCAGGCGACACAACAAAGTAACACAACCAGGCGGCACAACAAAGTAACACAACCAGGCGACATAACAATGTAACATAACCTGGCGACACAACAGAGTAATACAACCAGGCGAGACAACAATCTAACACAACCTTGGTTACAACAACGTAACACAACCAAACGACACAACAAAGTAACACAACCAGGCGACAAAACAAAGTAACACAACCAGGCGACACAACAAAGCAACACAACCTGGCGACACAACAATATAACACAACCTTGGACACAACAAAGTAACACATCCAGGTGACACAACAACGTCATACAACCAGACGACACAACAAAGTAACGCAACCAGGCGACACAATGTCGTAACACAATGGGGCGATAGAATGACGTAACACAACCAAGCGACACAACAACGCACTACACCCAGGCGACACAATAAAGTAACACAACCAGGCGACACAACGACGTAACACAACCAGGCGACACAACGACGTAACACAACCAGGCGACACAACGACGTAACACAACCAGGCGACACAACGACGTAACACAACCAGGCGACACAACGACGGAACACAACCAGGCAACACAAAGACGGAACACAACCAGGCGACACAACGATGGAACACAAACAGGCAACACAACGACGGACCACAACCAGGCGATACAACAACGTAACACAACCAGGCGAAACAACAACGTAACACAACCACTTTTATTATACTAGTTTTTTCTGAGTGCTAAATATCGGTCTGAATTGTCAACGATTTAGTTTAGTTTATCACAAACCATGGCAAAACACTCAATTATGAATTGAAATATCAGGACATTTTATTCAAATGTCTTACAATTTTTGATCATACTGTATATAGATCTTACAGTAGGGGAATGGATTAATGAGTTTATACCTAGTGATTATCAATAAAAAAAAAACATTAAGTGATCATAGGGAATAAAGGCCGTACAAATAAAATCTGTGCTGTAAGTGATCATGGGTAAAACAGATCTAACATATTATACACCTATCAATATTTCTTGCCGGGGGGGGGGGGGAGGAGCGGCAATCCCACGGGAATTTGACTAATTGTATTTTGGAGGATCTAATTCCCCACCCTACAGCCAAGCATTTTTGTCTGAGGGATGCTTAATTGGTGTATCAGATGGCCAGGGGTCAATATTACCGGGATCTAAAATCCGAACAAAGTATATTTCCCGGGACCCGGAATCATTCGGCGTGTCAAATTGCCGCCTGTTAGTCTAAAGTTTAGTAAATATTGATAGATGCATTATGATCATCACGAATAAAGACCGTTCACTAAGTGATCATCAACAAAGATCATACATTATGTGATCGTCACAAACACTGATCGTCACGACGAATGATCGTACAGTATCTATTCACCACAAATAAAGATCGAATACTAAGTGGTGATAGTGAAAACTATCGTACATTAGCGATCATCAGGAATACATATAGTTTAGCATGGGATCTTTACGAATAAAGATCGAACAGAAATGAGTGTTACCCATACGAATACAGATCTTACTTTGAGTAATCATCAAGAAAAATATCATAAATAAAGCAATTAAAATGAAAAAAAAAGTGTACAAATTATAAGCAAAATCTGAATGAAATGCAGATGCATAACATTATAATAATGTTGAAAACCTAGTTGCGAGGTCACTCACGATTCGGAGCCTCTCGTTTTCAGCAATGATCATTTCTGTGAATGTTATACTGCTGAATAGGTATGTTTTAGAATCCAACATACGACGAGCGTTTGTCGGTTTAGTTTCACAATGGTCCATTCACATGAACAAAGTCAACACTATTTTATGTCGTGGCTATTTATTTTGGGCCGGGAGTGGTACGAGAAACGAGCAATGTTTTTGTTAATCCCTAAGGTCATGTGCCTTCCACGATAAGAGTTACATGCTGGTGTTTATAAATGTTCGAAATTATGAAACACTCTTAAAATTCCGAAATTCTATAATAGGAGTTTAGTCTGACAAAGAAAGAAGATTTTAACAAAATAATTGCAATTAAATTCCACTATTATTTAGTATTTGTTATGCACTTGTTCTTAAGCACTGTGATACTTATTACTTTGGTAGGAATACTATAGTGTTTGTTAACTTCTAACCCTAGGGATACTATATTGTTTGTTAACTTCTAACCCTAGGGATACTATAGTGTTTGTTAACTTCTAACCCTAGGGATACTATATTGTTTGTTAACTTCTAACCCTAGGGATACTATATTGTTTGTTAACTTCTAACCCTAGGGGTACTATATTGTTTGTTAACTTCTAACCCTAGGGATACTATAGTGTTTGTTAACTTCTATCATTACCTAATTTCATATTTTTCTCATCCATGTATAGCACTTGTGTTTTTGCATATGGCTAACAACGAACTGCACGCTTAAGAGCAAATAAATGATTGTTGTTGTTGTTGAAGGTGGTGGTGGTGTTACCTAAGGTGGTGGTGGTGTTACCTTATTTCCAACTCAGTAATTAACAACTTAACACTTTTTCTACATATGGGCCCAGTTCGCGCCTTTGAAGATTGTTACGGTGTAATAAACATGTTCATGAGTTTGTGCGGGCGGCAATGAAATACAATACTCTGTTCGTAATGTGCGTAAATCAACAACACAATTAGTAGCGAGTCGTATTCTTCTCCTTCGTCCAAAAACTTGGTGCACGTGTACCAGTCAATATGGAGGAAGACGCAGTTGCACCTAGGTCAGGACGGTCCGTAGGTGTCACTTGCTTTCGGTCTGTAAACTTTAGGTTTACGCGTAAGCTCGATCTGACCCACACGAAACGTGCTATATATGTTAGACCTTCGGAAAATATTGTTCTAGATTTTCAACCATTGATATATATTCAAAAACACGCAATCGTCGGGTGAAGCTAAGATATTTATGATCAAAACTGACGCGGACTGGGTCTATATAACTTGCATCATTCTAAATAGTCAATGTATTTAAACTGCTGAAAAGAAATGGCTTCAACTGTAGTCGTTTCGTCTTTTAAGAAAACATATACGTAACTTGATGGTACTCGAAGAGCGAGGACCTCCGCCATGGCAGCTCAATCACACACGTGTTATGTTACTAATCCAGTATACACCATCATGTAAAAATCTATCATTAATAAAGAATATTTCCAAAAAAATCCTGGATCCAGTCGGTGATCCGGATCACAAACAAATCTAATCATTTGTTGACATGCACATTATCAACTTTTTCTGACATTTTTCTGCAAATTCATTCATAACGTTTGCGCAAAGTTCCTTACAAACAAACAATTCTAACATCATACTCGCTGATTGTTCTATAGACAAAGAACGAAATTATCGTTGTTAAAAAAACAACGCAGAAAGTAGTCCCGGGCGCAGCATAGTAAAATATAGTTCTCATTAAAATTCCAAAAATACGTGTCAGATCATGTTAGAATCATTTTTTTTCCATTATCGTTGTTTATCGGTCAATAAACAACTAAGTGTATTTGTCGTTCTGATGCGTGGCTATTAATCCACGAGGGCTTACGCACTCAACGACGATGACAGTCACGGTATTTAACGACGTGACAACCAAGCGATGCAACGACGTGACACAACCAAACGATGTAACGACATGACATAAGAAAGTGATGCAACGACATGACACAACCTAGCGAATCAATGACTTGAAACAACCAAACGATGCAACGACGTGACACAACCAAACGAATCAACGACGTGACACAACAAAACGATGCAAAGGTGTGACACAATCAATCAAATCAACGACGTCACACAACAAAACGATGCAACGACGTGACACAACCAAACGAATCAATGACGTCACACAACAAAACGATGCAACGAGGTGACACAACCAAACAATTCAACGACAAAGCGATGCAACGACGTGACACAACTAAACGGTGCAACGACGTGACACAAGCAAGGGAGGCAACGAAGTGACTCAACCAAACGATGCAACAACGTGACACAACCGAGCGATGCAACGACGTAACACAACCAAACGACGCAATGACATGACACAACCAAGTGACGCAACGAAGTGACACAACCAAGTGATGAAACATGACAAAATCAAACGACGCAATGACGTGACACAACCAAACGACGCAACGATATGAGACAATGACTATAAGTGACCACACTAGCTCACCCTTTGCCACTTCGTGTACAGAAACGATCGCCGTATGAACAAACACCTTTTCAATCAGCCTTCCATATCGGAAACTTTTCCAGGTTAATTTTCAGGTAGACTTCCGGTTTACAAGTAAGATCGATTTAACCCGTATTTTATCTACGACACAGATGTTCCGTTTTATAAAATGGGACGCGTGACATTGTGCAGACGACAATTATGCAGCTGTTAAATTATGCAGACACAAGTTGCACGTGTCCAGCACGAGGCGTGAAGAATGGACTGGACTAGATCTCCAACTTGCAGCACTACTGGAGCAATGGTTGTTCTTTTACATCAATAAAAAAATTATTGTAAATCTACTGAAATGTTTTCTATGATTTCAGGCGACATTATTTTAGAAATAATTTTCGATTTATCGTTGTTTATCGGCCAATAAACAACGATTTGGAGTCTTGATGCGTAGGAATTAAACCACGCATCAGAACGAAAAAGTGTTGTTTATTGTCCGATAAACAAGGATAATGCGAAAATTATTTCGATTCTAACACGATTTGACATATATTTTTTGCAATTGCAATTGGACCTACGTTTACTATACTCCGCTTAGAATCGGGACTCCTTTTTGCGTTGTTTATTGGGTAGTTTAACAGCGATACTTTTGTTCTTTGTCTGTAGACAAATGAGAGAGTATCATATATTAATTAAATGATGTTTACATTGGACAAAGGGACGAAAAGTATAGTTTTTATTCAAACACACGGACAATAATTTGATGAATATTTTTTTATAATGAAGTAATCGAAAGAAAGCAGATTGCCTTGCATATTAGCACATCGTGTTTACTCAACCAAAAAAGAAACCTGACTATTCATAATTTGATACAAGAATTAGAAAGCGACAAACTATACGCAGTCAGATTTCTCCTTTGGCTGAGTATATCATACCAAATACAGCGTATTTTGAGAAGTTTTTTTTTATTTTGCTTCTCTAATTAACCCAATTTTAACACAAGTAAATAATTCTTATAGCCCGAAATTGGGATTATGACAAAGCGTTATTTAAACAAGAGCACCGCCTACGGGTGCTGGACGCTTGACTTTCTCATATTTGATAGTAATCTAGGATTATGTGTATAATAAGTTTATCACTGTCATAGAGTTTTTTGAATTTCAAGTCATGAATTTCAAGTTTGATTAAAAGTCATGAAGATCGAATTATATACGACAACGACCGCTAACTCCAGCATTCTGTCCGTGTCCATTTTAGAACTGAAAATCATAGATTAGTACATCGCGCATTTTATTTCACTTAAAATATAAGTAAAAAGGAGAGCATAACTCTGTTAAAATACAAAACTAATTTATATGAAATGTTGCATCTGATACTGGAGTTAGTTGCGAAAGCATTGCCATGTTTCAGGTGAATAACGCATTAAGATTCGAAGTCATGACTTTAAGCAAACCATTCGCCAAAGTTTGGACGCGTCAGCCAGGGCGAGTAGGAAAGCTCACAAAAACGAACTATGTAGGACCATATTTTTCACAAATCATATTTTTCACACATGTGAAAAATACGATCTCATTTTTCACAGTTGTGAAAAATATGATCGCATTCTTCTCACATCGCAATCTCATTCTTCACATTTTTTGTGAAATTTGTGATCGAGTCCAGTTGTTGCTTTGAACTCAAATCATATTCTTCACACATGAAAAAAAAGTATTCAAATTTTCAAAAAAAGTGAATTTTTAAAATCATAATCCTATTTTTCACACTGTATGTGCCCGAAAAACAAACGGGGTGACTTACGGTACGGTACAGTATGCATGGTATGGTACGAGACGGTTAAGTATGGTACGGCTTGGTATGGTATGGCATGTAATGGTGTGGCACGGCATGGTATGTACGGTATGGTTTATAATGCTATGGTATGGAAATGTACGGTACGGTACAGTACGGTACCATGCGGTGCGGTACGGTACGATACTTTACGGTTAGGTACGGTACGGTTAGGTACAGTACGATACGGTAATGAACGATATGGTACCGTACGATACGATACGGGAGGTACGGTACGCCACGCTACTGTACTGTCCACACGTACGTACTTGCATGTGCGGAGGTTCTAATAAGATCATTATATTACCGTCCGTGTATACGTTTTTATTCTAGTTCGGGCGGACATATGCATGGTTATTTTGGTTTTAATGATCAAAAATAGGACGTGTCTTTGTACGTACGTTCGGATGCGTGCATTGGTTAATATCCCAATAAAAATGTGCACGTTCGTATGAACGTACGCGAGTACATATATTGTATGTCTCCTAATTAGACCGTACAAACGTATTGACAAACGATTATGCGCATGCACACACAAGTAGCTCCTAAATAGGGCTTAGTTTTTCATAGTGATGACAATACTGATGATGACGTTAAGTATAATGATAATAATGGTGATGCATAAAATAATTATGATGACGATGATGATGATGACGATGGTGACGACAGTGACGATGATGGTGATGATGATGATGACGATGATGATGATGCTTACTGTATAATTATGCTCCAAATAATGATTTCATCGCTTGTCGCGATACAATTTCACCCTAAATTATGTGAAAAATGTGACGCACACCCCCTTTTTGGCCAATCATATTCTTCACACTTATAATTGTGACAAATGAGATCCTATTCTTCACAGGCGTGTGAAAAATATGATTTGTGAAAAATATTATCCTACATAGCATACGAGCAATAAAGCACGTGCGTGTGACTTGGGTACAAACTAATATTATCTGTAATTTATAAAACCCGGCCTCTCACGTTTCAAATAAAATGAACAATATTATTTATGCTTTCTATTTGTTCCAATGTTGAAGGTCTGAAACACTGCACTTGAATGCATTACAAAAATAATAGTAAAATCGCAAGAAACCCGCGTTTACTGATTCCAACGTTGAGTTTACAATTGCCCTTTCTCTTCCGAAATCAGGCCAATTTTTTTTCTGTGTTTCGGGCAACCCGACTCTACCTAGCAAATAACCCCTGACCCTAAAATTTTAGCGACGATTGTTTTTTTCGTGAAATCTGTATTCGTCAGATATTAGATAATTTTAATGTTTTTTTTTTACCGTAATGTGTCTTTAAACAAGTAAACAAAAACCTCAATCCCGACCCTACCTAACATTTTTGGAACCGTTGCCCGAAACACACAATTACTTTGTTTAGCCTCACCATAAAATTATATTTTCGACATTCATGCTAATAATAGATTGGTGACTATATATATATATAATTATATAATTCCACATTTATATAGCACTCTTTTCATAATGGATATACGTTCAAAAGTGCTTTACACTATATATACAATCAATGTATATTCTACATGCATATGTAAACAATTAAGTGTCATTAAAAAACATAACTATGGGCCCTGAACAATATTTTAAAGAACACATATTGACAAAAGCTCCCACGGCGACTGTTCTTGTTATAACAGTAACATGTTCACCAGAAACCAATGGCATCAGATTATTTACATAAGTATGTTTATAGCTTTTTTTGTCACCGGTTACAAACAATACTGCTCAATTCAATAAAAAGAGAAATACATTATTAAATTATTAAATTACATGCATACGTGATCGTATTTTTTTAATATGGAAACAGATTTGCCACAAATACCAAAGACATTGGGATATTTGGTAATCATGATCAGGCATAAAAATCGTAATCTAAGTAATATTGTAACGTGATACTCGCTAATGTTTCTATGGACAAAGAACACAATTATCGTCGTTAAACTACCCAATAAACGAAGCAAAAAGAAGTTCCGATTCTGAGCGGAGCATTGTAAAAATATGTTTCAATTACAATTGCAAAATTATAGGTCAACTCATCTTAAAAGCGAAATAATTTTCGCAGAATTAGTGTTTATCGAGCTCTGAACAACTCTTTGTCGTTCTGATGCGTGGCTATTAAACAGCTCGGGCTAACGCCTTCTTGGTTTAATTCCTACGCATCAGAACTCAAAATCGTTGTTTATTGGCCGATAAACAACGATTAATCGAAAATTATTTCTTAATTAATTAACAGAAATGCGTCTTTGACTGCAAGTTGTTGTTTGATTTATGATCCTTTATATTCGTTCATTTGTGCATCATATTTTACACCACTTTCATAATTTGCAAAAAAAAACAGAACTCACGTTTCTCGATCCATTTCACTACTCCATCTTTATTTTTATACGAAACTATCCACTGAATACAATATTTCACGTCCTTTTGGAACAGTTATTTGCGTACATTATGAAAGAAATAATTTTCGATTAAGAGTTGTGTATCGGCTAAAAAAACGCATCCGCACGACAAATCGGTGTTTATTAGCCGATAAACAACGATAATGAGAAAATTATTTCGATTCTAACATGACCTGACAACATTTTCTGCAATTACAGTGCGAAGTATACAGTTTCTGAACTATTTTTCGGGTTGTTTATTGGAAGTTTGACAACGGTGAATTGTGTTCTTTGTGTATAGAAAACACCCTCGTGGTTTAATTCCTACGCATCAGAACTCCAAATCGTTGTTTATAGGCCGATAAGCAACGATAAATCGAAAATTATTTCTTAATTCTAACAAGACTCGCGCAGAGTTTTCTTCTTATTTGACATATATTTTGCAATTGTAATTAGAACTACATTTTAATATGCTCCGCTCAGAATCGGGACTTCTTTTGCGTTGTTTATTGGGTAGTTTTGTTCTTTGTCTATAGATAAAAATAGCGAGCATCATGTCAGAATGTGCGTTTTATATCAGTCATACAAAAGCAAAACATATATATTCATGCGTAAAAAGTCAAAGTTCATTGGATAGCGGAAACACCTAAAATGCCAATTTTAGATAATTCATTACCTTAACTCCACAATTCTTGGTGCGAGTTGGCTGATAATCAAACTCGGCCGAAATATCATGCCAACAAATATTTCCATGAAGTTGTAAAAAGATCATATGAAAACTTTTGGGCTTAGAGAACGGAAACGGCTAAAAAGGCCAATTGTACTTAATTCAAGGGCCATAACTCCATAATTCCTGGGGCGATTTGGTTGATTATCGAACTTGGCCGAGATATTGTGCCAACAAACATTTTCAGGATGTTTTGTGAAGATCGGATGAAAATGGCTGGACTTAGATAGCGGGAACGAAAGTGGTCTACCGACGGACAGACACAACGACATTAGCAAACCAATATACCCCACCGTATTCGATAGGGGGCATAACTAAAGCAGACAACAATGATGTAACACGACAAAGTGACACAACACCGCAACATATAACAGGCGACACAACGACGTGACATAACCAGGCAACACAACGACATAACAAAAGCACGCAACACAACGACGTAACGCAACCAGGATACACAACCACGCAAAACAACGACGGAACACAACCAGGCAACACAACGACGTAACGCAACCAGGCAACATTATGACGTAACACAACCAGGCGACACAACGACGTGACACAACTAGGATACACAACGACGTAACGCAACCAGGCAACACAACGACGTAACACAAGCAGGCGACACAACGATGTAACACAACCAGGCAACACAACGATGTAACACAACCAGGCGACACAACGAGGTAACACACCCAGGCGACACAACGACGTAACACAACCAGGCAACACAACGACGTTACGCAACCAGGCAATACAACGACGTAACACAACAGGCAAGACAACGACGTAATGCAACCAGGCAACACAACGACGTAACACAGCCAGGCGACACAACGACGTAACACAACCCGGCAACACAACGACGTCATGCAACCAGGTAACACAACGACGTAACGCAACCAGGCAACACAACGACGTTACACAACCAGGCAACACAACGACGTAACACAACCAGGCAACACAACAACGTTACGCAACCAGGCAACACAACGACGTAACGCAACCAGGCAACACAACGACATAACGCAACCAGGCAACACAACAACATAACACAACCTGGCGACACAACGACGTAACGCAACCAGGCAACACAACGACGTAACGCAACCGGGCGACACAACGACGTGACACAACTAGGATACACGTCGACGGAACACAACCAGGTTACATAACGACGTAACGCAACCAGGCGACACAACGGCGTGACACAACCAGGCGACACAACGACGTAACACAACCAGGCGACACAACCAGGGGACACAACGACATAACACACAAAAAGCACCACCAACACAACCACTTTTATTATATATTTTGAGTGTTTTCGGTCTAATTTATCAACGATTTAGTTTAGCTTATCATAAGCCATGGCAGCACAGACAATTGCAATATCAGGACATTTTATTCAAATGTCTTACAATGTTGATATCACATGATCATACTGAATAAAGATCGTACAGTATGGGAATGGGTGAATGATCTTATACTAAGTGATCATAAAAAAGTGATCATAGGGAATACAGGCCGTACAAATAAAGACTGTGCTGTATGTGATCACGGGTAATAAAGATCTTACATATTATGATCATCACGAATCAAGACCGTTCACTAAGTGATCATCATAAACAAAAATCATACAGTATGTGATCGTCACAAACAATGTTTCGTACACTGACCGTCGTGACGAAAGATCGTTCAGTATATATTCACCACAAATAAAGATCGTACACTAAGTGATCATAATGAAAAATATCGTACATAACGTGATCATCGGGAATACTTATCGTTTACTATCGGATCACCCCGAATAAAGATCGTACATAACGATTGTGACCCACACGAATACAGATCTTATATTGAGTAATCATCAAGAAAAATATCATAAATAAAGCAATTATTATGTAAAAAAAAAGTGTACAAATTATAAGGAAAATCTGAATAAAATGCAGATGCATAACATTATAATATTGTTGAAAACCTAGTTGCGACGTCACGCACGATTCGGAGCCTCTCGTTTTCAGCACTGAGAATTTCTGTGAATGGCATATTGTTGGATAGGTTTTTAAGGCTTATTCTTAAAATCACATACTATACATCCGATATGCGGGTCCAGTTTCACAATTATAATCTATTCGCATGAAAGAAGTAAACACTATTTTAAGTCGCGACCATTTATTTTCGGTCTGAAGAGGTAGGGGAAACCAGCAATAATTTTTAAGCCCTAAGGTCATCTGTTCTCCAAGTTAAGGATTACATGCTAGTATTTATAAGGCTAAAAAAATTAATGATTTGTTTCTCAGGCACTTTTTCCAAAAAATCAGGAGGGAGGGCGAATTATTTATATTGAAGTATTTGTTTTGTCTCCTACTCTTCTCTATTGGCACAATGTAATGGCTTATTAAAACAAGTAAATAAGTACAGATTAAAGATGATTTTAAGTTTTAATAAAAACGTACATGCATCCCTTTTTATACAATTCTAAATATAAATTTATTAATCACAAACGTTCATTTATGCAAGCTGACGTAAACAAGACAATCAATTTGAATGTTCATAATTAACATAAGTGCCTTCAAATTGATATACCATCAGCATAAAAGTACTTCTATTTATAGAATTTAACTTTTCATAATTCATGGTTTTATAACTGTCAAAAATAGAAATTATTTTTGCAATAAATCACCAATAATTTTTGGAAAGGAAAATCAACACTTGTCAATGCAGCTGGCATTTTCGTTTGTTTCCATAGGACTTACATTGACAAAGATGTTCTTCAAAATATATGGAATGCTATTACACAAGCAAAAGCATCTACCAAACAAAAGTTTAAATAAACAAATAGACGATATTTATAAAGGTTCCAATCGAATATGACTTTTTTTTAAATTTACACAGTATTTCACAATTTGTGTATATCCGATTTATATCATTAAATCAGACAGGAATAAATTTACTGGAATTACCGAAATCTCCACCGGGTTACTCTTCTTCCGCTATGTTATGGTGTTTATTCGTCCAAAATCTGTTTCTTAGTTACGAAAGACATTGTTCAAAAGCACTTGGTACGAACGTAATAAACTATAACGTACATGCTGGTTTACTCAAGAGTCATCACCAGATATCGCATACAGAGAATAGACGATAGCAAGTTACCAAAATGTTAATGATTCACAAATTTCAATGCGTAGTTTTTGTATTTTGTTTGGTAACATGCCCATTAGAAACACTTTCTGCAAAGTTTTATTTTTATTAACATATTTCTGGACTGCTCCTTTAAAACCCGGGCGCGATCGTCAAAAAATAGTTAATACATTTTTTTTGGCATTCAATCAAATTCGTGGCGGGCCATAAAAAAACATGCGGCGCTGCCTGAGAAACAAATCATTAATTTTTTAAGCCTAAATGTTCGCAATTAGGAAACACTCTACAACAGGAGTTTATTATGACAAAGAAAAGATTTTGACAAAACAGTTGCAATAAAATTCCACTATTTTTTTGTATTTATCGAGCACATGTTCCAAAGCACTGTGATATTTATTACTTTGCTAGGGATATTATATTCTTTGTTAACTTCATAATTGCCTCAGTTCATATTTTGCTCATCCATGTATAGCACCGTGGCGTTTTTGCATATGGCTAAAAAGCAACTGTACTGTGTATGATTAAGAGATAATACATGGTTATTGGTTTGTTTTGTTTGTTTGTTTACCAGTACTAAGTGCACATACTTATGCAGTAACTAACAACTGCCCTACTTCAATCAGAGGTAGGGGGAGAATGGCCGTAGGAAAATTTATTGCCAATGCATTTAAAATAAATATATACAATATTACATTGCAAACACTTTGGCATCTCAGACGCTTTTTTTCACTTCAGGTACAGGGAAGTTCTATCGAACATATGCTAGGCAAAACTCCTAACGCACATAAATACTGTCAATATGTTTCATCAAAGCAGAAACAACAAGAGCTGTCAGAGGACAGCGCGCTCCACTATTCGACGTATTTCAGTTGGTACATATTTAGGAAAGTGGAAGGGGCATAAATTTGTTGAAATACAAAATTGAATAATGGCAATTATTTAATCAAATTATTCCCAAGTTTCAAGTAGATACTTATGTAGTTAATAACTTTGTAGTTTTTAAGTTACAAGAGTTTTGAATATAAACTTTAACCAGAAAATCTATGTAAACAGGGGGCATAACTCTGTCACAAAACAGAGTTATAAGGAGGGGGTCCCTGATATTGAAGTTGATGACAAAGGTATATTCCAAGTTTCAAGTGAATAGCTAATGTAGTTCTGCAGTTACACAACTTTTGAATATCAACTTTAACCAGAAAATCTATGTGATAAATGGGCATAACTGTGTAACAATACAAAAAAGAGTTATAGGGAATGTTGCCCCTGACACTGGAGTTGATGGTTGATGACAAAAGTATATTCCAATTATCAAGTGAATAACTTATGTAGTTTAGAAGTTACAAGACTTTTGAATAAACACTTTAACCAAATCCAGACGCGGACGCCGACGCCGGTGGGCAGTAGGAAAGCTTACCTATTCTTCGAATAGTCGAGCTAACAAATGGGTCGAAATGACCTTAGCCGATCGATCAATTTTATAAATAATTATTTGATAATCGACAGTATTGTCTGAATTTTCATTTATTTATGTTTATGAATAAGATCAAATATAAATGTGCTTTGGCAGATTTGCCTTGTATACATGTAATACGATTACTTTGTAAACCGACACTGGATTTTCCAGACGACAGACATATGTTGATAAACAAATCACCTTATTGTATTTGGAAAGTGAATATTTTCATTGAAACAAATTGCATTCATTCGCTATAGAACATGTAAAATATACTTAAATAATTTTCGATTTAGAGTTGTTTATCGGCTAATAAATTGTACCGCATCATAAATAAATATACCGCATCAGAACGACAAATTGTTGTTTATTAGTCAATAAACAACGTTAATGCGAAGATTATTTCGATTCTAACATGACCTGACAACATATTCCGCAATTATAATCCGAAATATATTTTTTCGGGTTGTTTAATGGTACCGTAGTTTAACAACGGTAACTAGTGTTCTTTGTCTTTAGAAAAACACTGCGCGTGTTTGACCATATCATGTTAGAATATTATTTTTAAATAATTTGCTAATGTTTCTTTTATTTTGGCTATTTAAGTTAAATGAAACAGCAACTCTAACATAACACGCGCAGAGCTTTCTATATACAAAGAAGAAGAAATCCGTTGTTAAATAGCCAATAAGCAACTCGCAAAAGTAGTTCCGAAAATGTTAAATATAGTTCGCATTATAAATGCAGAATATGTTGTCCTGTCATGTTAGAATCAAAATAATTTTCGCTTTATCGTTGTTTATTTGTAATTTTTCGTTCTGATGCGCGTATGTTTAAGATTCGATTCGAATAAATTGTTGATTTATCATTGTTCATCGGCCAATAAACAACGATTTGAAGTTATGATGCGTTTAATTTAAAACGCCACGCATCAGAACAACAAAGAGTTGCTGATTGGCCGATAAAAAAGGATATTGCGAAAATTATTTCGATTCTAACATGACTTAACAAATATACAAATATGGACTTTTTAGCTGTGCAATATCATGTGATGTTGCACAGCACAATCTATATTGAACGAAGCGAGAGCCGAGTACAATATGGAGTCGCCTTATCAATATGGATAAGGAAGTGCGTAAGCTTTGTTCAATAATATTCACAATGGAAAGAGATCATTACACTTAAATAAGCATCAGCTCAGTATTTTCCAACAATCATTAAATTTAAATTTCATTCTAACATGATAGTCGCTAATTTTTCAATAGACAAAGAACAACATTATCACTGCTACACTACCCAATACACAACGCAAAAAGTAGTCCCGACTCTGAGCGGATCATCGTAAAATGTTGTTCCCATTACAATTACAAAAATATATGTAAAATCATGTTAGAATCGAAATAATGTTTGCATAATGGTTGTTTATCGGCCCATAAACAACTCTTTGTCGTACTGATGCGTGGCTATTAAACAACTTTCACTAACGCCCTCGTGGATTAACTTTCTACGCACCAGAACTCCAAATCGTTGTTTATAGGCCGATAAACACCGATAAATCGCACATTATTTCTTAATTCTAACATGACAGGCGCATAGTTTTCTATAGACAAAGGACACAATTCACCGTTGTTAAACTAGCAATAAACATGTCGAAACAAGACAAATTTGAATTATAAGTCCAAATTACGTCAAGGTCAAGGTGAGGTTGGGTGATATGGGTGGATAATGAATGGTCACAAGCAAGAACTGTGTAAGTATCTAAGAGTTGTAGTAAGCGGTGTTGGTGCTAGACGAAACGGTAAAATCTACTTAACCTTGTCACGGACGGATGGAAGGACGGACAGGACAATCCAGATGCCGGGGGCATTAAAGTAGTCTTCACATTGTAAAATATAGGTCGCATTGTAATTGCAGAAAATGTTGTCAGGTCATGTTAGAATCGAAATAAATTTTGCATTATCGTTGTTTATCGGCTAATAAACACCGTTTTGTCGTCTGATGCGGTATATTAAAACACTCGACCTAACACCCTGTTGCAATAATGCATACGCATCAGAACTCCAAATAGTTGTTTATTAGCCGATAAACAACTCTAAACGACAAAAACCTATTTCTTACATAAATGGCGAATATGTTAAAACGTAAGTTGTACCCAATTGATGGTGTTATGGACAGGATCAAGCATATACGATTTCTTTAAATACAAATAATTATCGATGTATACGTTTAAAGTTAATCAGTCATTAATGTTTTAATGTTAATATATAAATGTTCTTAGTATATTTGAGGTCAAATACGATGTTGTAGAAACGAGCATAAAATATTACACATTACTGACAGAACAGACGGACGAAAAGACGGAAAAACACGTCCCTCGAACAGAATACTAAGACGGGAGATAATTTGTTTAAGCACATAAACGTTCATTCAATGATAGTGTTGCTTTAAAAATCATTGTTTCGCAATAAATGCCGTTTTATTTAACTGACCAATGGTGCTAACAAAACCCTGAAATCGCCCGGTATGGATGCCACTGTTTTGTACACCACATTACTTTATCACGCGAGAACTATCATATCAAACACGACACAAATCTGCAATGTGGTGTGAATATTGATGGCGCCTTGGACAAAAGGTCATGATTTAATATGCTTATGTTGTTGTTTTTTTAGATAAAAAGCACATATGGTTGAGTGTCGGATGCATATCATTTGTAAAATACAGTTTAAATGCTATGTTTTGGTATCATTTTACAGGTATATATGTAAGCAATAAGAAAAAAGGCTGTTTTTGTGCACAACGTTTGTCTAGTGGTGCCCAGCTTCATAAATTTTGGCCCATGTATTCATGCGCAAAATGGCAGCCTCTATGCCCGTCAAAACCGGTGTGTTTTTTCTAAGGTAAATATTTTGAGTTACAACACATACAGTGTTTTGACATGCTGTTTTTTCAAAAGGTTATGTCCTCATCTTTCCAACAATTTATGGTGATATATTGGAAAGTAGCTTGGTCATGGTGAAAAGTGAGATCAAACTTTGAATATTTTATACGTAACAAAGAAGGAATTTATTTGCGCATGCGTAACCTTATTATTTAGAAAATTAAGTTTAAACTCGAAATTTGTTGATGATATGACACGAGTTTTGACTTTAACTCACATATATTGCAAAATACTAACAATTAGAACCCAAAGCGGTGTTTATTGTATTGCCTTCGCTGACTATTGGTGCATTCGCCTACCAGGAGCCGGCTCTAAGGTGTGGCAATAGAGACCGTCCTGTCATTACACGATTTCGTCGTGCACGGTGTACATGTACACTCGGTGGAAGTTGAAACCTCGATCGATAAGAGCTAAGCACGAGGAAATCATGAAATTCGTGTCACATAGGAAGGCTAATTTTGGATGCAGGTAGTGTCTTGATTAAAATAAAATGTTTACAAATAACTCACGGGTCCTTATTTATACAGATTTGTATGTCATTCTTAAGTTAGGCGAAAACAAAATAGTGTGTGTTTCGGGCAACCGGACCCTACCTAGCGAACCCCCACACCCAACCCATTAAAAAAATTATAGCGACGAGTTTTTTGTCCGTGAAATCCGTATTCGTCAGATTTAACATAATGTTCAATGTATTTTTTAACCGAAATGTGTCTTTAAAAAAAGGTAAAAAAAACTAAATCCCGACCCTTCCTGACATTTTTGACACCGTTGCCCGAAACACACACTTTATTTTTTTTGGCCTTAGTAGAAATAAGTCAAAATGAGAATTTGCGTTTGAAACTCCATGCTTAAGAAAATAAGCATTACAAATACAGAAAATTGATACACTTGAACTAAAATTGCACTTTATAGGTCAAAATAATCCAATCAGACAGTATAAAATTTCAGATTTTTTAAAATAATTTGGGTCTAAGATTCGTTGTAAATACCAGCCATAGAAATCCATTCATTAAAAGATGATGTTTACAAAGGACACATGCGCCCATATTTATAAAGAGTTTTAAGTCATTCTTAACTTAAGATGAAAATAAGTCAAACTTAAAATTTGCGTTTGAAACGCTATGCTTCCGAACATCTGCATGACAAATACTAAATTTTAATAGAGTTATAATTATACTGATTCTTTGTCAAAAATCCAATTGTAAAATTTCAGAATTTTAAGATTGTTCTTAATTTGCTAATGCAACTTTTTTTTACTTAAGGTTTTTGTTATACCTGTACTAGTTCGTAATCAATAAAATATATACAATTTTACATGTACAAACGGTTAAATGAACGATTGAAACTTTATACTCTTTGCGCCTTTTCAACAAAATATTCACTTAAGAACTATATACTTTAAATTGCGCATTTAACAAAAACATCGTCTTGCTTTAATCTAAGAACATTTAAATATGCAATCTGTCAAGGGCGTGTCTTGGGTTGCATACGCACATATTCTGGAGGGGGGGGGGGGGGCGATATAGCGGGCATTGCTTTGCCTTAAACTGCGACAAGCATGCTATTCCTAGAACGGCGAAGCTGTAATTAAAATGGTGTCTATCCCAACCAGTTTTTTTTTTATAATAATTTTTGTTTTCGAATTGTTTTTGATGTTTAAATGGCAGTGGTGTTGAGACCACCTTGCGATCGGGAGGTCGTGAGCTCGATCCCTACTCGGGGAATGTGCGAAGAATCTTTCTCTTATGACACCAAGTACCGATTCTTCCCAGGGAACGGACTCGAAAATGCTTTTATAAGCCTATGCATACACGTGCGTATGTCTAGGCACGCTCCTGGCAACGTAAAGTAAGAACAGACATGAACAGAGTTGGACAAATTCCGGTGCCAATAATTTGGAGATTTCACAAATTTAAGGAAAAAAAGGGTTATGTTCAAGTTTGTTCCAAAAGTGTTCTGCATCTAATGTATCACTGTCACTCTCACACATTCTACATTTGCATGTATAACTAATAAACTTCCATTTGTAGTTATGACATCAATAACTACAGCAAACGTTGTTTGTTTCCGACAAGCTCAAATAATTCGGTCCAACTGAAGGTTTCATTGTCCTTGTCCGACTCAGCAATCCCTGGGCAAGGACAGTGGTTTCTTATTGTACTACAGAAGTAAATGGCGAAGTACGTTGTGTCTTTCAAAATGACATTTATTTCACTAGCCTGAATTCACGGTTGACGTTTCTCGATGCGTGCTGCGGCACATATACAACGATAACGGGAACATTTTTTGATTCTAACATCCCACGAGAAACAAAATCTGAACTACATTAAACGGTTACGGATTATTTTAGTGCGTTTATTAGCGGGTTTAACCACGGTATTTTGTGTTCTTTGTCTATAGAAAGCTCTGCGCGTGTCATGGTAGACTAATCGTTTTCTTTCTCCGTCGTTTTTCAGTAAGAAATCGTAGTAGAGATTTCTGAGCAAGAACTCTGCGAGTCAAATTATTTTATTTTCGTAAAAGTAGACTTTAATCCAATGAGCACAATGCGAAAGTTATATAACGCTGCTGTCTATGTTTAGGAACAATAAAAGTACAACTTTACTGTACAGAGTGTAGATTGGTAAGCACGGTAGTACATAATACATACTTTCTATCCGCTTATACTACACGTTAGTCAAATTCAACTGAAGGGAAGCAACTGCTGCCAGAAATGTACAAAGGAGCAACATGTAGTTGCCTCCCTTGCTATCGAGTCGATCTTGTCGTTAAAGACCAGTTAATTGGCATAGTACATTTACGTTAGAGATCACATTTTGATAGTTTGATATCCCATGCAAGAAACGATAACCGGTAACAAGGTAACTTTGAAAACACTTATTATACGAAAGCTTGAGACAACAAGTTGCAACAATATCTGTGGCATGTAACAACAACAGCAACAAGTGTAGGTGTAGGTGCGAGTGAACTCACGTTTGTCAAACAAACCACATATGACGACGTCGAATACAACAACCATAACAACAACGCAACAATGCGCTGGAACAATAATGTAATGTACAATATTAAATTTTTTAATTTATTAAAAACAGGTTCGTTTTCTATGCGACTACTTACACTACATGAATTGTATCATTGTTTGCTAGGAAGCAGTCGAAACAAAAACAAAATTATGACGGAAAATGATGCCGACTGTAGCCTGTAATCAGACTTCAAGGCCCATCCATGCTCGGAATGCCTTTAACGTCGTTTATTTTATTTCCCCGAAGCTAATTAGGATCGTATTTTTCACAAAGCATATTTTTCACACATCTGCGAAGAATATGTTCTCATTTTGACACATGTTTAAGTGTGAAGAATGTGATGGGCCCAACACGGGATTTGCGGGAGGATCACAGACGAAAATGATTTCAGTGCTTATCAAAAGCTGGATGCAGTCACAAACTTCCCCGAAAAAATGAAGAATAAAACTGAGATGTGTGAAGAATAAGATCTAAATGTTCTCACCTGTGGAGAATGAGATCCTATTTTTTTACAGGTGTGATAAATATTACTTGTGAAAAATGTGGTCCTCCAAAGCAATTAACATATACATGCTCGACAGGCATGTTGGTAATGCAAGAAATGTAGTCTAAACTCGTGTAATATGCATCATGTATATAATACAATGCTAATAAATACTAGCTCTTCGTAATAATTTTTATACTTTTTGCGCTCTTTAGATTCAACTGCAGATTAAACGGGCGATGGATGTTTCGGACAGAAATAATGGCCCCAAAGCATAATACTTCACAATGAAATTCCGTGTATTAAAGTTCGTGTCTTTGCCTGCTGGCATCATATGACGGGGTTGCGGTTCGCCGGTCCGATGGCTATTGTGTCCCCACTGCACGGACCTAGTTGTGTCCCCACTGCACGGACCTAGGGAGTGTATCTGAATGGCTAGAATAGAACACAGGAACGTTCATCGGCAGACATACATACTTACATCGGCGGACACACATACTTACATCGGCGGACACACATACTTACATCGGCGGACACACATACTTACATCGGCAGACACACATACTTACATCGGCGGACACACATACTTACATCGGCGGACACACATACTTACATCGGCAGACACGCATACTTACATCGGCAGACACACATACTTACATCGGCGGACACACATACTAACATCGGCGGGCACACATACTTACATCGGCGGACACACATACTTACATCGGCGGGCACACATACTTTCATCCGCGGACACACATACTTACATCCGCGGACACACATACTTACATCGGCGGACACACATACTTACATCGGCGGACACACATACTTACATCGGCGGACACACATACTTACATCGGCGGACACACATACTTACATCGGCGGACACACATACGTACATCGGCGGACACACATACTTACATCGGCGGACACACATACTTACATCGGCGGACACACATACCTACATCGGCAGACACACATACTTACATCGGCGGACACACATACTTACATCGGCGGACACACATACTTACATCGGCAGACACACATACTTACATCGGCGGACACACATACTTACATCGGCGGACACACATACTTACATCGGCAGACACACATACTTACATCGGCAGACACACATACTTACATCGGCGGACACACATACTTACATCGGCGGACACACATACTTACATCGGCGGACACACATACTTACATCGGCAGAGACACATACTTACATCGGCGGACACACATACTTACATCGGCGGAGACACATACTTACTTCGGCAGACACACATACTTACATCGGCGGACACACATACTTACATCGGCAGACACACATATTTACATCGGCGGACGCACACACGTTCATCGGGGGACACGCGCTTATTGGCGATTACACACACGTTCATCGGTGGATATTCACATACTAATCGGCGGACATGAACATGTTCATCGGCGGACAAAAATATGTTCCTTGGAGGACACATACATGTTAATCTGTGGACACACATTCGTTCATCAGCAGACACATAAATAATTTAATCTGCGGACACGCACACGTTCCTCAGCAGACACACACACACACACTTATCGGGGGACGGACACATACAAGTTCATCGGCGGACACAAACATATAAATCGATTGACATATACATGTTCATGGGCGGACACACTCACGGTTTTTATTCATCGGTCAAGTAACTGAAACACCTTGTATGTGTGCCTGTCTATACGGCGGGGGACGAAGATGGAGAGGTCAGGACGGTACACAGTAATGACTGGCTGCCTGTTTGTGAACTTCCGGTTCACGAATCATCTTAACCCGGTGTTTGCAGTCGACCACGTGATTCGGAGCTCTGCAGACGTGCAGACGACAATTCCAGAAGTTCAGAACGAGGCAGGAATGATAGACCAAGCGGACTTGTGGACGTAGGATGATCTGGTCTAGCATGCAGTTACATTTGTTCGGGGTCCGTATTCCAGAAACAGCTTCATTTTTTTTTTTTTATTATCACTTTGTGTAATGTAATATTTTTAAAACTAGATATCAGTTTGATAATTCCTGCACAGTTACGTAAACAATAGTTAATAGTAAGGCGATAATTAATAAACACTTACTAATAGCACAATATCATTTTAATAAGGGTGAGATGTTTCTAGAATACGACCCCAGATCCTAATGATTCTCAACATTCAACATATATTCAAGATCACGCATTTGCATGCGAAAGGTTAAAATGCTACCGAAGACCTCCGCGAAGGCAGGATACGGATCGCACACACTGGTGATATAGAACATGCTATGTGTTGTTTTTTACGTATTATTTTTAACCAAACAATCGCCCAATTAAGGCATATCTTGTGGAGTTGTACAGCATAATGTGACAATAATATACACGAAGGTATGATGATGGCTAAATTTTGCAATTGGTTTATGGTTTAAATATGAAGTTTAAGATATTAATAACAGAAATACAATTTCCATGACGTGCAATCAGTTAATGAGACAATAGCGCCTTTAAACAATTCCCCCTTAAGGCCTTGTCACAATCTTGCGAAATTGAGCTTCACAATTCGTGTACGAGCTCGTTAAGTGGACGAGTTGGTCGCTGAATTGTTTCAAGACATGTGTTCGAGTTCACTTTAACATATTAGTACGATATGCGTACGATATCTTTTTGACAATGGAAGACTTGTCTTCGAGAATATACGAGTGTGGACGAGTCTGTACTACTTGTAACGACATGTGCCCGAGTAAATGTCATAGGCAAGTCTCCCAAATGTCGTAGGAAAGTCTAAGCAAACTCGTGTTATGTCGTAGAACGATAATATACCGTGAAACGCTACGAAAAGGGAAGACAGGTCTAAGGAATGAGTTCGAGTGTGTTCGAGAGTGCGCGAGATTCATCGACATGTTTTTGACACGTGTACGAGAAAAAAATTCGCAGAGAAGCGGTTAGAATTGTAAAACGATTTAAAATTCTCGCCGCGACTTGGCGAGTTCTGGCGACATAAGAAGACATCACTGCGACATAGAACGAGATGCGTACAAGATCGACACGACAACAGGCGAGTTGTGGTGTGTTACAAATCGCCAGAACTCGTAGCTCAAATTCGCCAGTATGACAGGGCGTTTACTTCACGTGCTTGGATGAATGTTAAATGTTGAATATTCTAATATCTTTTCTACAAGAGCGAGAGCTCGTATTTTAAACCTGTTAAACATTCAACAAAGGCATATACTGTGTCAAAATTATATAATGTATTAACCGTTATCTTCGCCAAAATAACGTAAAGAAAACTCAAATACTTCTTTCAGAATATCATTTTATTTGTTAAATAACATTCAATCATAAGTCCGCGTTGCAAACAAATACTGTTCAAGTTCATTCTCAGTAAAATTAACGAAAATATTGTTGTCATATATATGTTTTATTCATGTATTGCAGACAATTTTCGAAAAGAATTTGTAATTCCTCCGAAAGAAAAGTCATTGAATACTTAATCAGTAAACGTTAACTCAGCATGGGGTTCAAAGCGATTATGTGTACGTTTACGAACGACTTATACAGACCAGACTTACGCTAAATATCATACATCTCAAGGCGTTCATTTTAATTACTTTTCGTGCAAATGAAATACATTTAGAATTTCACTGTTGGTGAAAGTCTTGCACACCAAATATATATAAAGGGACTTGTTCACAGATTGGCAAATGGACAATTACAATTTTTGTCACAAAATCCCAATAGTAAGGTACACCATATATAAAGAACACGCGAATTGCCACTTCGGAGATATAAACATAGGGCAAATAGTGTGTTGTTTTTGAAATTGTTTTTGTAAAATTATAAAGCGTATCTAGTTCGTCGATATTTTTTAAAACATGTGTATCGCCCACATAGTCATACAATACACATGAATAAGCATACATGCGTGTGGTCGAGTGGTAGGCGCAGTCAAAGGTTCGAGACAATGTGGAAACATTCGGTATATTTTTTTATGCTTTTTATGATTTAACAAGTTAGTCCAAATTCTTTAGTTTTTGCAGTTAAAACAGCTTATGAAAATGTTTTCAAAACTAAGTAAATAAGTTTTGCGAAATTCAATCTACTAGTACGCTCGGTTTCGGGGACAAAATGCTCCTATATAATAACACAACGGAGGTGCTGTAAAGCTACAAATCTGCAGGACAATTAACACTAACTACATATTTGGTTAAGTATAACATTTATTTATTTATTCATTAATTCATTGAAGGAATAATTTTCGCATTATCGTTGCTTATCGGCCAATAAACGACGATTTTGGAATTCTGATGCGCAGGAAGTAAACCACGAAGCCGTTAATCCGAGTGGTTTAATAGCCACGCATCAGAACGACAAAGAGTTGTTTCTTGGTCGATAAACAACGATAATGCGATTTTTTTTCGAATCTAACATGATTTTTACAAACAATTTTGCAATTGTAATAAGAACTTCATTTTACTATGCTCCGCTCAGAATCGGGACGACTTTTTGCGATTTTTATTGGGTAGTTTAACAACGATAATTTTGTTCTTTGCCTATAGAAAATTAGCGAGTATCATGTTAGAATGGATCCTTACTATTTGTGTATACATGCATGTTAAATGTCGTATCATTATTACTGTTGTTTCCTGTAAATACTGTATCACGTGACTATGTACATTTCTCATCTAAACTGCTCAATCGGACCACATGTGAAATTGTACATAAATACACGAAAAAAAACTTTATAATCAGCGCTCTATTTTGGTCTCAATTACAATACGTACAATCCTGTTATAATGTTTGACACTTCTTAATTTATTAGATTTCCTAATAAACTTTGCTGAACTGTACGGTACACTGACAACTGGTAAATAGTATGCTTCACTAACTGAAGATAAAGATCAAACATTGGAGTGGAAAAATCAATAAACTTCGATGCATATAAAGTAAATCAATCGTATAATTATTGAACTAGAATCCACGGACACAGCGATTTCCTCAGCCAAGATACATCTGTACACCAACGACATGTAAACCGCCTTGCCCTATTTCCCAATAATAAAGAATCTTTTAAATGATTCCTGGATCCAGACAGTGATCCCGATCCCCAATTAATTAATTTGTTCATTAAGATTATTTCCAATCTTCCCATTCATCTTCATACAAAATAGTTCATATTTTAGGGGAAAGCTGATAAAAGACAAACAGACAAACGGACACACTGTCGGTTTGACAGTACCAAAATAGAATATTCTTTGTGAAGGAAATTAAATAAACTACGCACCTGTGCATGACAATACACTTCTAAATAAACTGTTCACTTAGATACCAATAAACACTGATTTATAGCAAATAGTTGATTGAGTCAACAGATATTCGAAATCACTATATGTAATTAATTAAATGTTTGAAAATATATTGTACATGATTGAATGCATGATATTGTTTATTTCTTATGCCTCAATGCTATCAAAATACTCAGTGTAGCACAATGTGTTTGGTATTTTTATTAATTGATCTTTTTCAATGACGCATTGAGTTTTGCCCGTTTAAAAGCATCAAAAACAACACCGATGTTTAAACTGCAACAGCAGAAGCTCTCGAATTTGTGTCTCGATTGTTGAGCAGACCGAGACTACTGTATGTGTGGGAATCTGATTATCTAAATCAGTGTATGAATACTCTTAATCGGGCCAAACACATAATTGTTGGTTTCCGCTTACGTCTCCAAAAAATCTAAGGGGGCGGGGGAGGGGTGGGGAAGGGAAAACTTTTTTCTTAACCTTTTTCTCTTCACGGCAAATTCAGTACATAGCTTAGATATGTCGGACTGCATACACAATGTGTAAAAGCCTCCCAAACACTGTACACTTTATATATAAATAAGGTCATACAATATGACATTTCTGGCCAGAAAGTTAAAAAATAACGAAAACGTAACTGCTCTTTTCACCGAGAGTCAGAAAAAATTCATAATTGATAGGAAAATAAGTGTGTCTGTCTGTGTGTGTGGGGGGGGGGGGGGGGGTAAAAAAAAAAAACTTTTTACGCCTTATGCACATATCGACAGCTCCATTGCATTTGGCAAAATATTACCAAATGTTATGTACATATTGTGGAATTAAAACACATTTTCAAGCTTACCCACTTGTTCGTACATAAACGTTTTTTTGGTAATACAATTTTAACTCTATTGACAGTTGTGGCCAATCTTTCTTATCAGCGAATACCGCTTTAAAAAAAGATAGTGAACAGTGCATTGCATTTATACCATTGTATCGGACAACGTAGCTCCATAAGAGGCTTTGATTTGAAAAAGTATGCAAATCTACTATTTTCGAAATTATCTTTACAACAACGGATGTAGATACATTTTGTTTTTCATCCGATCTTTGGATACAGAGCTGTGTCTGTGAAGAAATATCTATGTATAGGATGAGTGGCCACATTATTTCACGATATCCTCGTGCAGATGTACATGACATGTACACCCAAGCATTCTGCGTCAACTGAATACAATGTACGAGGAAACCGTGAAACACGTGGTTTACATAAATGTATCGTTAGACATCGAGAAGCTGGTGGGGAATTCATACAGCTTCTGACGAATATCTTAAGATAAACACAAGTGAAAACAATCAAGGTTTTTACGTAAAAATAAACATCTAAATGGCGAAATATTATGTACAAGGAAGCATGTGTGTCACCATTTTATAACAATAATTCTATTATGATACTAGCTAATATTTCTATAGAGAAACCACAAAATTATCGTTGTTAAACTACCCATAAACAATGTAAAAAGAAGTTCAGATTCTGATCGGAGATTAGTAATAAGTTGTTCCAATTACAAATTGCAAAAATATATGTCAAATCATGTTAGAATCAAAATAATATTTGCATTATCGTTGGTTATCGGCCAATAAACAACTCTTTGTCGTACAGTTGCGTGGCTATTAAACAACTCGGGCTAACGCCTTCGTGGTTTAATTCCTACGCATCAGAACAACGATAAACGGCCGATAAACAATGATGTCAACAATTATTTCTTAATGCAATTAAAATTAACTATACATTAAAGTGTCACAGATTTTAGGCAGTTTATGATATGAACTTATATATTTACTAAGTAGTTTGATGAATATGGAACCAGAAACTCGTTCGATTAATCAAACCTGTCATTTCCATGCCAATATATTGGACAGAAGTCAGTAAATGACATACTTACCATTTTATACACATCAACTCACATAGACCTCCATCGGCAGACATTCGGTTGCCATCATTGGCGAACACACGGTTGCCTTCATCGGCAGACATTATGTTGCTATCATTGGCGGACACACGGTTGCCTCCGTTGGCAAACATTCGGTTGCTATCAGTGGCGGACACACGGTTGCCTTCATCGGCAGACATTCGGTTGCCATCATTGGCGGACACATGGTTGCCTTCATCGGCGGACACACGGTTGCCTTAATCAGTGGGCACACGGTTAGCTTTATCAGTGGACACACGGTTACCTTTATCAGTGGACACACGGTTGCCTTTATAAGCGGGCACATGGTTGCCTTTATCAGTGGGCACACGGTTGCCTTTATCAGTGGACACACGGTTGCCTTCATCAGTGGACACACGGTTAAATTATCAGTGAACACACGGTTACCTTTATCAGTGGACACACGGTTGCCTTTATCAGTGGACACACGGTTACCTTTATCAGTGGACACACGTTTTCCTTTATCAGAGGACACGCGTTTTCCTTTATCAGAGGACACACGGCTTCCTGTACCAGCAGACAAAAGGTTGCTTTCATCAGCGGACACACGGCCGCTTGCATCAGCGGACACACGGTTGCCTTTATCAGTGGACACACGGTTGCCTTTATCAGTGGACACACGGTTGCCTTTATCAGTCTACAGCCGCCTTCGAAATGGCTGTTGCGTGTAAGCTCCTCAGATTAAGACAGTACCAGTCGCACTTTTGTTTACCCAGTGGCAAAAACGCATAGTTGCTACCATTCTGTTTTGACGATGCTAATTAAAATGGGTGTTTCCAGTTCCACCATCCTTGCAAATTAACGGGGACAGTAGGTAGAAACTGTTGTTTAAAACGGAACAAATTAAACACAAATCATCTGATCAATCGATACATTAGGATTGGTTTATTCTAAAGGTGAATATTTATAATAACGGATATAAGGCTATACTAGATTCTCGCATTTTTGTAACAAATGCTGATCACATTAATTTAAACCCTTGCATTTAAAAGTACTGTTCACGTTACCCATAATTACCCGCTAAAACCTAACGTTTACATCGTTTTAATGTCATTGAAAACGTCCACAGATTGTACATTTTCAAAATATGTAAACTACTATAAAATAGTTCGAAATGAAGACAAGTCATTGAAAACTACGTTTTGTAAATATATTCCATTTCTGAATGAATTTTGATTGGTAAAATATATATGTATTTCAAAACTTATTCGGTGCCACTAAAGGTTTATAGGTAGATATGTAATGAGTTATATGAAGAGCGTTTGTTTTACAACATGATGGTCATATAGTGTTTACTTTGTAAATAAAAACTAGACTACTTACTGAGTAGTTGATCACATGTGCACTGCTTAAAAAGACGTTCAATGACAACAGACACGATTTTATATACCGGTACATCACTCGGATAAATGCTGAATTCGGTTAGGGCCATCGGGATATTCGCCTTTGAATGAATGAATCTGAAACAAAAACACGCGAAAACTCTAACTCGAAAGTACGATGATGAAATTGCGATAATGAAAATGCGCCATCGTACTTTAGTGTTTTCGTCATCGAAATTTCGCGTTTTCGCCTGCCGGTGCGAGTGAATTCTAGCGTCTAGCGTCATTGGTTTGAATCTCCCTTGGGGCAGCCAGGTCATCATTACTGTTTTACACTTTTTTCTTTATATTTATAGCAAATTGTTAATTAATTTCATGTTTATGGTACGAATCGGTTTAATATCTGCCATTATTGCACTATAAACAGTGTATAACGTTTACGTTATAGGCCGTCAATACGCCCCATTGAACTGATTGATTACAAAATTGCAGCAAGTTAAGCTAATATTATACATTAAAGATCACTTTTATTGGATATCTATTTTAACCAATATTTATGCCCAATATGTAAGGTAAATGCAATCAAAATGAAGTCATTTGCACTTTTTCCTTTTTGTCTGTGCGTGGAATGATCATTTTGAGTTAAGCTTTAAATACAAAAGTCAACCACATGTACAGATAAGCGTGCAGAATGATCAACTATTACCGGTGAAATTAATGACTATGACCCTGTGATATACTTTTATATCATTTAATCAGGAAACATTATATGTTTTATGTATCGGATCTTCTATTTTGTGCATGCGTACCGGAAGGCGAAAACACGAAGACGCGAAAACGCAGAAACACGAAATCATTACACGTATCGAATAATTATGTATCAGATCCACTATTATGCGCATGCGTACCGTTAGGCGAAAGAACGAAGAAACGAAAACACGATGACGAAAACGCGAAAACACGATGACGAAAGTGCGATATTATATAGCATTTCCATAATCGTATTTTCGCGTTTTCGTCATCGAACTTTCGATTTTTTTTCGGGTTTTCGTCATCGATCTTTCGCGTTTTCGTCTACGTGTTTTCCCTTTTTTGTCATCGTACTTTTGTAATTTCGCGTTTTCTTCATCGCACTTTCGCCTTATCGTCATCGTATTTTGGATTTTTTGTCATCAGACTTTCAGATTATTTTCATTAATAGGCGAAGGTCCTAACGATAAGGCAGTGTTAATATTTCAACGGAAAACGGAAAGGATAGCGGCGGCAGCAAACACTTGCATGCATCAGTAATCAAAACTTTCACTGTAAACACCTTAACGATAAGTAACGATAATGGACGAATTAAGCTAATTATCATGTAGCTTCTCTTCCATTTGCCATACTTCCAGTTACTATAACACGTAATAATATAAAAATAATATTAATCAAATACTTTGAATTGTACTATCATAATAAGATAATGTGCAACATTATATTTTAATAAATAAATAATTGATATATGTACCCATACCAATCTAAGATGTGGAGAACAGCAATACGCGATACAGAACAAAATAATTTAATTACTACAGCAAATCTTTAGACCACTTATATAGCTTGACAATGACAAAAATCGCAAAAACCGTCAAATATAATAACACAGTTTTGTGTCACATGTTTATACATGAAATGCTTACAAATCCAATCTGAATAGATACCGATTGTTAATGGCATCCTACGTGGAGCCGGCTACTTTTGTTGCTTCATACAAACCATATGCATGACAAAAAAGTGAGCGTTGAACGTTTGTCCATATGTTCAGGTGGCCACGCGCCTTTCATTGACAGCTGATGACGATAGAAAGTATTCAAGATCTTTCCACGCTACCGGAAGTGTAACAGACAGCTGCAGACGACCTAGGAGGAAGCTTACAATCTGTGAAAAAGACACAAACAACTTTTAAACTGTGTCCGCAAACAGAATCCACGGGAAGGGCGAGAGCCACTATCAGCACGAGTCAATGGTCCATCAGCGACACGACTGCACGTCAACGATTATCGTTAAGAAGGTAAACTGGGACTTTGACGTCTGAGTTTCAATACAGCTTTATGGCGAGACACCGTGCGTTGCGGTTGATCTGTACCAGACGACATGCTCGATGTTCAGGAGCCGAACGGATTAGTTTTGTCTTCAACCATGAGTCCTGCCTCATCGCAACCGGAAATAACGTGTACCGGCATAAGGGAGTAAGGGTGGACAAACGGCCACTTGTTTTGCACGAGACAGGCCAATATGGAGGTCGGAACGTAATGGTTAGGGCGGCGTATTTCCACATGGTAACATCGACCTTATTGTGAATGGAACGTGAACAAGGGGCGTGATCAACAGTAGATTGAGAAAACACGCGTAATACCTATTATACAGGACACCGGAGTATGATGGTCGCACACCACAATGTTCCATGCCACAACGATGGATTCCCCTTCTATTCAAATGCAGTCTGAACATTAATCCCATCGAGAATGTTCGGGACATTGAACATTGAACAACTTAATTGCAAGAACCGGAATTCGATTTTCTGCAAGCACTTAACATCCTCACAAGGCGGTTAATTCCGAATTTACATTAATGACATGAACACAATAATATCAACAAAGTACCGCGTCGAGTCTACCATAAATAAATAATTTATTAAAGTAGAACAGTTTAACAAAGTACGGAAGTAAATTAGAATTCTTACTGCATGCAGTGCCCGAAATCAATTCCTTCAAAGACAACCGGTCCGAGCGAAAAGTTTCGGACCTACGGACACCCATTAAGATCGAACCCTGACAACAACAAAAACAACAGCCAAACAACACATTGGTTCTTCCCCGGGAATGTGTTGTAGGTGTATAATAATGTATTAAATATATTTATAAAATAAATATATGTATTGAGTAATTGGAAATTTGTTTTGAATTATTTATATCATAATTTTATATTAACCATAATTGTCATTCATAAATTGGGCAATGTAGACTTTAGTTAACTGTAAATTTAGATAGAGATTAGTAGTCGATACGTAGAGTAGAAAATTGAACTGCTTTTTTACAAACATAATAACTCTTTAATTGACAGTTCACGCATGCCATTCACTCAACTGTATCTTAGTACATAACCTTCTTGTCATTCGTTACATTTGATTCGAGAAGTAAACATTGAATATTTATGATATTTCATCGTAAATATAATCCATTTATAGGTAACTATAACATTTTATATATGTTTCTATTGATATATGTCGTTTGTATTTTGTATTGTTGTGGTATAATATTTTTAGTTAATTATTTTATCGTCGGAACACATTGTTTTGAAATATTGTTGATATTGTTTAAAAGGCCATTCGTTACATTTGATTCGAGAAGTTAACATTGTATATTTATGATATTTCATCGTAAATATAATCCATTTATAGAAACTGTATGCTGACTTCGTTGTTGTTGTCGCAAGAACCCGAAAACGCCAATAACATCGGCAACACTGGCGCCCAACGTGGGACCGTGACATTACCCGGGTTAACTCTCCGAGGGCCCGAGGTAAATATACAACACCATGAATCCCTGAATTCGAGGACAAATTCATATTTGAGCGAGGGTGTATGTCACGGCATGAACTTGGTCACTTAAAGGGGAGAAGTTGTGTGGCGGCCCGGTTAGCTCAGTCGGGAAAGCACTCGCCCTGATAGCGAAGGGTCCCGAGTTCGAGTCCCGCATTAGCCGCACAATTTTCTCACCCTGTGACAAATGGACTTAATTAAGTAGGTTTAAAAAACATGTAATACGACATAATGACCATCAATGACCAACCAAAGATTTGCGAATACGCAACCATCCATTGTTGTATCGTTTAATCAACTTTCGTATTTACGAGTGCTAAGAAGTACGGGATTTTCGATTTCAATCAATATACGCAGTCATCCGATATATACCATGATGTTTACAAAATGCAAATAAATGAAATCTCAATTCTACATCGTCAACGTGTATACAATTATACGCAATGATTCAAAAGTCGTACAGAATAGTTACGTAAACATGTATTCCTTAGTACGGATATTTTGTAAAATGGCTATCTAAATAAATGCCAAAAAAGCATTTCTTATCATACAGCTTCTATATTATTATTTTTCACGAATAGTGCAAAACCTACACGACTTTCTCGTTACATAGTGTACAATTCGTCATGTTATTAGGAATTCACATACGGACAGAATTTCTTTGCACAAGTAGAACCAGAATCACTCTTTAAATAAGCTTCAAATAGTCAAATGCTTCAAAATGCAAACACTATATCACCAAGAACTTCTTCGGCAACACTTTTAAATGTCTAAGAATAATTTAACACATCAAACCACATGGGCCCCAATTCACCAACCTATTCTTAGACTTAAGACTTATAATAAATAATATTCTTGAAACCGTTATTTTCTAAGACCGTTACATAAATTTCAATCTGACTTTGTATTTACACAATCTTATTACAGCATTCTTTATTTAGAGTGATTTGTTAATGATATATGCAAAATTGCTACCAAGAATATTTGCAAACGCAGACGTATTGTTTGTATTTAAAGTGAGTTATTTATTCTGATGTCAAAGAATAAGTTGGTGAATACGGGCCCTGGGCAGCAAACACCTCTCCCTCGGACAGTACAGTAAAAAACTTCGTATCTGAGACATGTAGCTACTTTTTCACGTGCAATAGGTACACAACTGAAATAATACAAGATAATAATCCAATACTATAGATCTTAGCACAAGACAGGAAACGATAATATGCAGTATGGTATAATAATGTAAATATGCATCAATATAAATCTACAAATGGTGAAGAATCGATACAAAAAAAAATCAATTAAAGTTATGAATTTGTAATGGACCCGTGCATGTGTGTTACGACGCGTAGCCTTGCGTGATTCAAATGATAGAGGATACTCTAATTCTACAATAAAAGTTAATATCACAATAAACAACGATTTGGAGTTTTGATGCGTAGGAATTAATCCAGGAGGGCGTCCGTCCGTCCGTCCGAGTTGTTTAAAAGCCACGCGTCAGAACGACAAAGGGTTGTTTATTGGCCGATAAACAACGATAATGCGAAAATTATTTTGATCATAACATGATTTAATTTATATTCTTGCAGTTATAATTTGAACTACTTTTTACTATGCACCGCTTAGAATCTGGACTACTTTTTGGGTAGTTTAACAACGATAATTTTTATCCTCATATATAGAAAAATTAGCGAGTATCATGTTAGAATATTTAAAAACAATCAATTGCATGACGCATACAGCGTTCATATATCTGTCCATCATTTCAGAAAGCACGGGCGTTTCAACGACAGAACGCTGCAGACACCTGTGACGTAGACGTCCGAAATTCGGTGTAACATTTACGTCGAGACACCGTGCATTGCGGTGGATCTGGACACGACGACATTCTCGACCTTCACTAGCGTTGTCTTCGCCGAGGACATCCAAAATCACTGTAACCGAAAATGACCACAGAACGCGCGTGTACCGGTGTACAGGTGAACGGTTTCCCGGATGCCGTGTGTACGATGGTCTGGGCGGGAAATCCAAACATTAATACAATCAAGCATGTCTGGTTTGAGTTGGGAAGGCGTGGTCAATCAATGCGACAACAAAACAACTGGCAAGAACCGGAATCGGACTGTCTGAAAGTATCCAGAATACAAAATTTTGCATTTTGTGAATGTTGCAAGTGTTCTTAATGACGACAGTGTCCAGAAAAGTTAAAGGGACATAATTCCAGTTCATGTCTGGGGTGAGTAGGGAAGGCGTGATCTATCAATGCGACTCCAGAACAACTTGCAAGAACCGGAAATCAATTGTCTGCAACCACGGAACACCCTCACACACAAACTCCTCGCAGCAGCTACCTCCCCTTGCGTTTATCAGCAACTACTGCCGTCACAAGTAAAATCCTTCCTCATCTGGAAGGATTTCGTGTTTGTAACTTTTACTCATTTAATGCAACTCAGTGCTATTTTCTACATGCATGGACTTTGAGTATGTCGTTTACAGTAAATAATAAAAAAAAAACACACGAACATAACTATTTTAAACCATTAATAATTCCTATTACATTTTAATCGATCATCATCACGTGGTTTGCTATGACGGCAGGGATTTGATTAGAGCTATGCTCGGAACCAGTCAAATATCTGCGCGGTGTTCGCCTCACACAGCGGTGTTTCCTGAATTCGAAGAAGAATTGAAAACACTGAAAATTAAAATAGTAATAATTGTATTTCTGCGACTGTTGCAAGAGTTATTCGGGACAACAGTGTCTGGGTGATATTGGTACAGTTAATGGGACATAATTCCAATTTGGTAGCATTTATTAGTTTTTTGTGTGTTTCTCTACATGGTGAAACTCTCTACGCGTGAGGAGGCAGGGCAAAAGTTCCAATAATGTCCATAGACTTGAGGAAACGTCCAATTTACTTACATACGAGTACAATCAAATATAGGTAGTATTACTTGAAAATCGTGTATATTCGACTTCAATAAAATAACGAATTCAGCAGATACATGAATATATCAACATGTATACAAGTGCAAATATGACATTTTGATTCTCAGTCGTCAACATTGACTACTTTAACATAAAACAATGTGCAAAACGGTATATTCCATTGTACAGACAATTTGACAGACAATTGACGCAATACATACTTATACGTACTTAGACGTCTATATTAGTCAATTGAACTTAAGTATATAGGCCTATATATTACGGACAACATCATACTGCAAATGGTGAATTAGAAACACACAGCCAAATTCAGAAAGTATATGAAGAACGCTTGACAACTTTTTTCAACTGCCTTCTTTCGTTTCGGGGAAGGCATTAGATATAAATAAATGTACATAAAATGCGTCATATTTCTCTCCGAAAATTAACATTTTATTTACGACAAAATTTTTATTATTTCGGTCAAAACTTAACTATTTATAAATGTGTTTTGAATCTCTTTTTAAATCTTTGCTAATACATTTTGCGTAAATACACTGTAACGCAATTAAACTACACATTTGTGAACTATTTTTAAATTAAGAAATAATTTTCGATTTATCGTTGTTTATCGGTCAATAAACAACAATTTGGAGTTTTGATGCGTTTGAATTTAACCCTGAATGCATTATCACCAGAACGACAAAGATTTGTTATACACCGATAAACAACAAAAATGCGAAAATTGTAACGATTCTAGCATGATAAGACAAATATTTTTGCAATTGTAATGAGAAATACATTTTACTATAATATATCATATGCTCCGTTCAGAATCAGACTACTTTTTGCGTTGTTTGTCTGGTAGTTTAACAACGGTATTTTTTTTTTTGTCTATAGCAAAATTAGCGAGTATCATGTTAAAATAACTAATATGTTTTTTTATTCACTGTTTTATACTGTTTACTGGGCGCAAGTGGAAAAATACAACTAAAACGTAACTTATCTTCGCTCACTTCACCTTCCCGAAAACAGCGCCGCCGAGTTGCACAGTCCGCCTTCTTGTTTGCAGTTTAATTCCGCCAGCCACAGAATGTTGATAAATAATGATGGAAATAATAAAGAAATATTCACATATCGCCATAAGTTCAAACAGTCATTCGCATTTTGAGCATGTATTGCACAAATCTATACAATTAAATTGCACTATACGTTAACATTCCAGATATACGAAATGTCCACATTTTACTGTCAGAATTATCCAACACCTATATATACACGGTCCAAAACACTTTAATTCTTACTAATATTTGTGTGTTTATACAACACAAGGCGTAATCGAAACAAGTGTCCCGTTAATTTAACGATAGATAACCTGAGAAAACTCGTGTTCCCATATGGAGATTTTGTAACAACGTACCAGTAGTGTGTAATCCCCTATTTCAAACTTTAAAGGCGCTATATCTTGATTTCTTTTTATTTTGTCTTAAATGCAATAAAGATTCCACGGGACATCTTTATGAATATTCTTAAGTTATTCCAAATTAAATTGACGATATGTTAAAATTGAATGAATTTGTCTTTAAAACACTATGCTTAGAAACATGTGCATGGTAAATCCTCTATATTAATATACCGGACAAAAATCGCATCACAATCACATAACGCAACCACGAAACGCATCCACGTATTACAACAACACGTCACATCCAGGCAACACAATGACGCGTCACATCCAGGCAACACAACGACGTGTCACATCCAGGCACAGGCAACACAACGACGTGTCAAAACACAACGACGCGTCACATCCTGGCAACACAACGACGCGTCACATCCAGGCAACACAACAACACGTCACATCCAGGCAACACAGCGACGCGTCACATCCAGGCAATACATCGACACGTCACATCCACGCAACACAACGACGCGTCACATCCGTCACATCCAGGCAACACAACGACACGTCACATCCAGGCAACACAACGACGCGTCACATCCGTCACATCCAGGCTACACAACGACGCGTCACATCCAGGGAACACAACGACACGTCACATCCAGGCAACACAACGACACGTCAGATCCAGGCAACACAACGACACGTCACATCCAGGCAACACAACGACACGTCACATCCAGGCAACACAACGACGCGTCACATCCGTCACATCCAGGCTACACAACGACGCGTCACATCCAGGGAACACAACGACACGTCACATCCAGGCAACACAACGACACGTCAGATCCAGGCAACACAACGACACGTCACATCCAGGCAACACAACGAAACGTCAAATGCACGCAACATAACGACACGTCACATGCACGCAACGCAACGAAGCGTAACAACTACGCAACAGAAAGACGCGTCACATCCAGGCAACACAACGACGCGTCAGATCTACGCAACACAACCACGCGTCACATCTACGCAACACAACCACGCGTCACATCTACGCAACACAACCACGCATCACATCAACGCAACACAACCACGCATCACATCAACGCAACACAGCCACACATTACATTTACGCAACACAACCACGCGTCACATCTACGCAACACAACCACGCGTCACACCTACGCATCACATTTACGCAACACAGTCAAGCAACATAACCAAGCATCACAACCAAGCAACACAACCACGTGTCACAACCAAGCAACACAACCACGTGTCACGTAAACGCAACACAACCACGCTTCACTGCCAAACACACAACCACGTTTCACAAACAAGCAACACAACCACACGTCACGGACTCGTAACACAGCCACGTGACACATCTACGCAACTCAACCACGCGTCACATCTACGCAACTCAACCATGTGTCACATGTATGCATCACATCTATGCGTTACATCTACGAAACAAACAAACATGCTCCCATCTACGTTACACAACCAGGTGTGACATACAAAAAACATAATCGCAACAAAATCACTCGTCCGCATGCACGCAATACAACAAAGCTTCACGCGCCACATCAAAATAAATAACTATTTAATGGACTAGTTTGCCGTGAACATCGGCTTTAAACAGGGGTATTTATTGTCCTCGACATTGTTTAATCTGTACATAAACGATTTAAGTGAACTTTTAAATAACAGCAGCATTGTTGCCGTTGGAAAATTGATCATTCATCTGTTCTACGCTGATGACCTTATATTGGTAGAAACACAGAAGATTTACAGAAATAAATTAATATACTGTCTCAATAGTGTACGGCTAAAAAAAAATGTCCATAAGTAAAACTAAAATTTTACATTTTAGGACAGTAAATATGGCACCGAGAAATGTTATTTTTAAGTACAACGACGACATTATAGAACGAGTCAGTCAATATCAATATCTGGGCCTTATTATAACTGACACATTGGACTTATCGGTAACCGCCAAGTACGTAGCACTAGGGTTACTGATTTTCAAGTTTCAAAGGCTAGGCGAAATGGAATATTAAGTCTTTTCTAAGCTCTACGACACAATGGTGTGGAACTATAAACACTTTAGAACACTTAAACACAGCATTTTCTGTAGAACCTATAGTCAAGTGCCGAGTGATCAGTCGAGCGCAACGAAGCGCCCTGGCAAAGTTTCGGCTAACGAACGATATTGTTTTATTTGTACGAACTGTGTAGAAAATGAACACTATGCATTCTCAATCTGTCCGTTATATACAAATATTGGAACTGTTTAAATAAATATTGGAACTGTTTAAGTAGAAAAGGCATTATTCATAAACCCTGTTTCAACCTCTTAAAATCCAACAGAAAAGTGTACTTTTTGCTGTCAGATGATCGCATAATTAAATTCAGTGTCATAGCCTGTCATGACATTTTAATTATGCGACGAAACCATCTTTATATATAATTGAATTGAATTGTGTTCATAGCAAATTACTACTCTTACAGTATATGCATGTATACTTATAGGAAGCAATAGTGTATGGTCTTAACATTATTTATTGTATTTCTTGTACATATTTTATGCGTTTTTTATCATTGTCTGAAGATAAGTAAGGTTTGCATCGAATATCGTACGTTGCGTTGTTTGTATTTTTTAAGCATTTTTTAAAGATTTTAATAGCGTTCGTGTATTTTAGGTATTTTAGATTGTTCGTCTCTCGTAACTCTGTTCTGAGGGGTTTTGTACATATATATCACGATTTTAAGCTGTGTTATTATTTGTTTTGTGTACACAAGTGAGACGTAAATAAACTATTTTGTCTGTCCTTCCGTCAACGCGTCACGTTAACATGTTACATCCACGTGTCAAGACACCCTACTCAAATGAAACAAAATAACAATGCGTCACAATCAAGTAAAATAAGTTAAATAACCATACAACAATGTGATACAAGAATGCGGCACAACCATGCAAAATGTTTAAGCGTTGTAAAACGTGAAATAACGTGAAATAACCAGCCGTTATGTCCATTGGAAATAACCAAGAGTCATAACTATGTACGTGAAATAGCCTCGCACCATTACAACGTGAAATGACTTTACAACACAACCATGTCCGGTAAAATATATAGCAACCAACGATTGACCGGTATATGACGTGAGAAAATATACTCCGCAGGTAACACGTGTTAAATGCTAACGTGCAAGTACATGTGAACAATAAAATTATAAAAGAAATAAAACTTATTTACGGTAGTAACAAAACAACGCACGTTATATGATTTCTGTATGTGAACTATGTACATGCTCACCACAACAATAATAGTTTGCTTTGAACAGAAACATACGAATTCATTCACAACTAACACTAGGAAGTAATGTGTACATGCAACGTGTTTTATTTTCGTACATTAAAGCCACTACAAAAGTACGAAATTCCGTTAGGAACGTTGCCTATGAATGCGAATACCTAGTAATCTGAAACACAAAATACGAAATCAAGGAGAATTACTGTATGCGCATGGGCCGAAAGACCCAAGTTCGAATACGCAAAAGCACAAAATCATGAACGTACGCTGATACAATCGCGAAAGCAAGATGACGAAAACGCGATAATACGATGACGCATTTATCGTCATTGTGTTCTCGCGTTTTTGTCATCCCACTTTCCCACTTTTGTCATCGTTTTTTCGCGTTTTTGTCATCGAACTTTCGCGATTTCGTGTTTTCGCGTTTCAGATTCTTACATTCAAAAGCGAAAATAACGATGGCACAAATGGAATTCCGTAGAAAAGCGTCCTATCACGTAGCATCCAATCCAGTATATTCGTGTTCCATATTACTGACGTATGCGACGTAACGTGACCGAATTCTTCGCACGATTGGCCCAAGAAATATACTGACTCAGAGAAGAAAAGATTTCTATACATCTTTTCCACACGAAAATGCAAATTATAGTCTAATTGCATGGTATATTGTAATGTTCTCACTTCATTTAACTAAAATAATCATGTGAGCCCAAATTACAACAATCCATTCCGTTTCAATTCACCTAATTCGTTGTGTTGCGTGGATGTGATATTCAGGGGGAAAGAAAAAGAACATTCACAAAGTCTTACAAACGTGAAATTCGTTGACAGTGCCTTCATGCACGACGTCATCTGAAGTTGTCCACGGAATTCCGGGGAAAGGGGAAACTGAGAATGTCCAAAGTTGTTGATGACTACTATTTAGTTTAAATTAAGAGTACGGGTTATTCATCACGTATCACTATTTTGATACATATAACAGCGAATGTACAACCCAACTAATTATATTAAATTGTGTTGTCCTTATTAAGTCAGTTAAATACAGTTTGGATTGTCTATTCGGTTTTATGGCATCGTAGGTGGCTACGGGATACGGCGTATTTGTTTACTTTGGTGGCAGACCAAAGCAAGTCAGTAGAGAATGCGCGGAGCTTGTACGGAAATCGTGCAATTTTAGAACGGTTGCTTTGCCGTCTCCAAGCCTTCCAGTGGGAATTCATATCGGCGGAGTCTTCCCTGAGACGGTGCGTTGACCGTGCGAATGTCCCACGAATATTTATTCTTTGCTGTCAATCTTTGCAAGGAGGCTAAAGAGAAAGAGCAATATGGACAGAATATGGGCTCATCTCTGGTTAAATGTTATCTAGGCGTAATGGACCGAATATTAGGATTTAATTAAAGCCCCGGTTACAACCCACTCCGGGCGCTGCAGACCGCAGATTTATCGCAATGTTTTGAGACGACAGGAAAAACGCGTATTGGGTTAGCAACCGTGCCATGCAAGCACCGAGTACCACACAGTAACGAGTCTTTCTTGACCTTTATCGTGGTCTCATTGCTAGATTCGTATTTATTGTGCAATGCGTTAGACCTTTGCTCTGACAAACAAAATAAAATGCGGATGTTCTACAAACTTTTAAGTTTAAAATATATTCAGGAATGCATCGATCTCTCGAAAGCGCAAGACAATGTCCTCGGTTTGACTGAGAACGTTTGTTGACTGGAACGGAGGCAATGTAGCAGTGGCTTCATCATTACAGTCACCATCATTTTCATCATCATCATCGTGGTCATCGTCATCATGATACATAATAAAAATAATAATAATCATCATCATCACCATTATCACAATCATCATTGTCGCCGTCAAAGTAATGATCGTCAACATCATCAATATCATCTGTGGAAGTAATCATCTTCATCGTTGTCTTGGTCATCATCGTCGTCATCATCTTAATCATCGTCGTTGCCGTCGTCATCATCATCGTCGTTGCCGTCGTCATCATCATCGTCGTCGCAATCATCATCATCGTCGTCATCATCTCAATCATCGTCGCTGCTGTCGTCATCATCATCATCATCATCTTAATCATCGTCGTTGCCATCGTCATCATCATCATCGTCGTCGCAACCGTCATCATCATCATCTTCCTAATAATCATCATCACCATCGTCGTAAGCCTAATGTTGTACTTAAAGCCTAGGCATAGTTTATAATGTGATATGCACACACCGAGATGCCAACTAAATTCGGTATTGCTAAACATGCGGAATTTTTAAACAATGCATAAAATCCATTTTGCAAAAAAAGCAAAATAAATTAGCAATGTATGTGTTAATATATTTTGTCTAGTGACTAGTAACACATTTTCTATGAAGCACAATAATTATTGTTTATCTGCTAAGAACATTCAAAAAAAGTAAACATTCAAAATATGACGGGTCGCTAATTACTTTATAACCTGGGCTAGTATTTATAAGGACTATTAGTCAAAAATTAAGATGTTAATATTTTTAAATTGTATATCTTAACGTTTTTTTTACTAAGAAATGTATTTGGTTCAAAGAAGTTGCAATATAATTCGAAATGTGTTAATATAAATGCTGATTTGAACTTATTTTCAACTTAAGTTAACAACAGTTTTAAAAATCTTCATAGATATGTGCCCAGGCCTACTCAATGGCACAGCCTATACAACTGCTATACTGACTGGATTTAAGCTAATTTTTGGAACAATACAAAGTTGCACGTGATGCACATGAAGTGTAAACTTGATGGGAGTTTGAAACAAATCTTAGAGTTATCTAAAAAGGCATATTTAACAAATGTTTGCAGTAAGAAGGTTGAAATCATTTTAGTTAATGAAAATTAATATATTCTGGTGTGCATGACAAAACAATAAAACAGGCGCTGAATTTATTATCATTAAATCAGATTTAAGTGTTGAAATTTTGGGTTAAAATATTTCTCAATAGTGTTCGATCATTAAAGAATTTGATCCAATGATAAAACAATCCAGAGAAAATGTGTTCCGAATTCTAGAAGGCCATAAGACCATATGGTCCCAAATAACACGTAGGTTGATTCGCAGTTCATTTCCTAGGTAGAACCAGGTCTTGGTGTTTTTAAGAAAATCCATTTCCTGGGTAAAACCAGTACTTGGTGTATTGAGAAAGTCCATTTCCCAGGTACAACCAGTTCTTGAGGTTTGCCAGAATGTTCATTCCTTGGATAGAATGGGTTCTTGGTGTCTTAGAGAAAGTTCACTTCCTAGGTAGAACCAGCAGTTGATGTATATCAGAAAGTCCATATCATGGGTAGAACCAGTACTTTGTGTATGTCAGAAAGTCCATTCTTTGGAGAGAACCAGTTTTTGGTGTATGTGAGAAAGTCCATTCCTGAGCAGAACCAGTACTTGGGGTATATGAGAAGGTCTATTTCATGGGTAGAACCAGTACTGGATATTTTTTTTAAAAGATCATGTTAACGTACACTGTCTGTGGAGCTGACTTCTGCTTTCAGGGCAAACAACATGACAGTTCTGTAATGTGACTCACAAATGGTTCACAACCACAACTAACTAAACACTTCCTTAATTTGTTTTTATATAAAATTAGACAAATGTTTGTAATGTGGTTTCTTTGAATTCAAAGTGTAATACAGAAATATGCTATTTTAGACAGCGACCACATAAGCAACTAAATGAAACGAATTACAAACCAAGAACTTGTTCACTAAAAACTATAATTTCCTGGCAGTTAATCAGATGGAAGTCATAAAAGAGGCAACATGAAGGACATTTTCAGTTTTGGGCAGCATTCTATTTGACCAATTTGGTATGCAGGTAATGAATGGCAATTATATGGCCACAACGAACGGGGAAAATAATGCGCAGTAACCATCTTAATGGAGGGGTTCCAAAAATGAGGGTGGACATTCAGCAACATATTCAAACTGTAATGCCAGATCAACTTCTCCAAGAAATTTAGTCCAAATCTACAAAACAATGACCAGGGTGTATAAATACAATTCCTGCGAAACAAGAGCACCACATCCCCAGACTACAGGACATACACTGAAGCACATGGAAACGTGGCGAAACGTGAAGATGAGCTGAGCGCTCTGTATGACAGTCGGTGGGGGTTGGCACCCTACACTAAAAAAACACAGTCATTCTTCTCTTAAATACATTTAATCATAGCCAAAATGGTTGCTAGTTAAGATATCAACACTATTGGATTTCAGATATTATATCTTTGCAATCTCTTTTGGCATAGCTAAGATCACTTTTGACCTAGATTTCTTGCAATAATTAGGCAGCGGGAAAATCGAATGCCAATAGAAATTGGCAAATTTTCTATTTTTAGGGAATGCAAACTTACAACAATGGTTTAATGTATACCAACAACTGTTGCATACTTTGGGGGATTAAAATGGCCATAATTGCTAACATAAGCGGTTAAAATAAAGTTACAAACATATCTTCGACATACACTCTAGAACTGAACATAATTATGAACATATTTTCTCATTGTATGTCAAGAACAGAATATTATATTCGTTCTCAGAATTAATCCACTGTTTTGTTTAGCCTAGCGGCACGCTCTATAAATAACAATTGATTCTAGTGAGTTCAACAAACTCACGATCATTCTAATATTAGCGCGCGTTTAGCTGCCGGTGTATAGCTGTTTTAATATACATGTATCAATTAGCGTCCAGAGGATCATAAGAGCGAATATTTCAATAAATGGGCAATTTTTATAAACTTACTGAACATGTTTTTTTTTTAATTGAATGGTGGTTGCATTTTTTAAATAATTAAAGAGAATTGCACATTTCTATCAACTTCTCCAGTAGATGTTAATCAACCTATAAAAAAGATATCTGTCAATAAATAAAATGTGGTGAAATAAGTCTTGGAATGCATCGAAATGTTATTTATGTTACTTTTACTTCATTTGCGTAGCATTAATACATTATTTGCAATACCAATTATACACAAAAACCCTTGATAAATCATATTCCTACCGAATATAATTTTAAATCGCCATAGTCTAATGAAATTTTATGTTTGTGTGATCAAAAATTGAAGTCATCATTATTTCAAATGCGCTGAATGTTCTCTGAAGATTGCTTTTCGTTAGGATACACAGTATAAATGATTAATTGACTTCAAAATGTGAATGCATGATGCATAGATAACTTCAAGATGAAGGTAAGGTATATTACTTAAGATCTGAATAACAATATGCGTCTGATACAACATAATTTTAATTCAATCCCGCAATTATTTTCGTACATTGTTAATTTGTTAAATTTGACTGACAAATTTATATAATAATGATGATAACGTAAATTATTTAGGTTATTCATGTATCACTGGTGAAAACATGGGGCGGTATGATTGGTTTATACGCGGTACACATATTAATAATTTTGAATTAATCACACATTAACTTTGGGATCTGAGAAGTTTTCTTATGGTGCTAAAAAAATTTGGTGTCCGAGAAGTCGCCTTGTTTAGGTGGGGACCGAAAAATCTGGTGTCCGCGAAGTTGCCTTGTTTAGGTGGGGACCGAAAAATCTGGTGTCCGAGAAGTCGCCTTGTTTAGGTGGGGACCGAAAAATCTGGTGTCCGAGAAGCCACGTAACCGGGCATCTTGGCCCTCTTGTATTATGTTTCGGGAAAAAATGATATCTCAATATTAATATTAACACCGATTGTCTTTTTTTAAAGACATTTCTTGTTTCCAAATGGTTTTGTCTTGCTTTGAAAACTGTTCATGTACTAAACTCTAAAATAATGAAATGTGTTTATACGTTTGTGCATGACTGTAAACACATATCACATATGTTAGGTTCTGGGTAAAGAATAAATTGTTTTAAACAATTTTTTTAATCAATACCCCCGATAAATCATCTTTGCATTTCTATTTTTGAATATTTAAAATGATTTCTAATATATGACTACACTTATATTGGGAGTAAAAGTTTGGTCGAACATGTAGAATTGTTTTGATGCAACAAGTGTGACATAATGTTTACAATTGGGGTCTGAAAACCCGTGCTTTGTTCCAGACAATGCTAGAGAGTCGACTGTGTCAGACAACGAAAAAGGAGTGCATGAATGACCTTTCTTAAACTACAGCAAGTACTGGTTCTACCCTGGAATCAGACTCAAAAGTTGCTCAATAAACTTCAGGCTTTCGACACAATCAAGCTTAAATAAATAGGTTTACAATTAACTACAACTACAAAAAAAAACTACAGAACATAATAGACAACCAACATATGGAACAAGGGTTTCAAACCTGATGCAGACAAGTTATACATAGGATACTTAGAGAAAAGTACAAAAACGAAAGCATAAATATAAATCAGTGTAAAGTTATTCCCTTGTCAATGGACAGCATGTTAAACAAAATCTCGGTGGAACCAAACAACAAGTACCCCATGTGCATCTATCACCCAAGTTTAGTGTTGTGAAAGAATTTGACCTAACTGTAATTATAAATGTGGCAAGAGAGAAAATATAGAGTTTACTTTGGTAAACAGGCAATATGGATTACTCCCTTGTTTTGTGTAATTAATGATTGCCCTGCATAATGAGTATGGGTTTCTTACTCAAAATGTTCTTCAAGAGTAGCCAAGCAGACACTCCAAGATAGAATGCTCTGTGAACCCTGGGACCAGGAACACTTGAAGCCAGATGGAACTGGTTTGGGTTTTCTTGCATTCGAAGATTTGTCAACGTGTATTCCAGTATATGGACTGCTTCAGAACAGATTACCCAGAAGATAAAATAAATCGCGGGAATACACAATATTTGCATAGTGCCAGTGATTTTCTTATATAACTCATTTATCACTAGTATACGAGTATTCATGGTTCAAATTGCATGACATGTGACATGAAGTATGTAGAGGTGGAAGCTAAACTGCAATGTGAGATCACTGTATGACCCTTAACTTAAACTGCCAACTGTTGAGAGTTCCGAGATATCAATTATGAGATGAAAATAATTAAAGATTATAACTGTCCAAAGAACATCCTTACTTACTGCATAACTTTTGACTTTTAACACTAAGAGTAAACTTAAAGCATACCAACATATTAGCAAATAAAGAAGAACCTCGAGCAGAAAATATTAATCCGATCAATTCGCAACAATTATAAAACAACAATTACATGACAAAGTATTAAATGCTATGGTGTCACAGGGTGAGAACATAGTGCAGCCAGTCCGGGACTCGAACCCGGGACCTCTCGCTTACATAGAAAGTGCTCTCCCGACTGAGCTAACCTGGCAGGTACACAATCTCGCCCCTATAGTGACCTTTAACAGTTTACACCAGTTACAAATATTGTAATGGTCTAAATACAGTAAAATGATATGAAATCTGGCTAAACAATTCAGGATTCGTAGTAATTGTATTTTTCCTAAAATACATTTTTCATATCTTCTTATAATGATCGATTAGTTAACCCAAGTTCATTGTGCCAAACTATACTTTTATAAGATTCACAAATCCTCCTTTATGAAAAGAATTTCAGCTGACCAATATTAATTTATAATTTAAAGTATATCATGATATATTATCATTACCATCATGAGCATCATTAAAACAATCAACAAGGCCATCATCCGATTAATCACCAACACCATGATCATCATAATGACATTAGCACCATCATCATCACTACCTATGGCATTCTTTTTCTGTGATCACAGTAAGTCAGTAGCAGAACATATCACATAATGAAACTGATCATACTAGTATTACGCTTCAAAACAACAACAAACATTCACAGAGCACAACTGTTTATGACCATATAAGATGAATGCAATGCCACCCAACCAACTTGCAACAATGTGACTGGACTTGGCAAACAACCAATTTGTATTAATGCATAGAAAATCATTGTTGTAGCTTTAGTTCAATGAGTCTAACAGAGTTCTCTCCCTGGAATAATAAAAGACAAGTAATTTGCTGTAGGAATAAAAAAATATAATAATAAATAATCAATAATAAATCTAGCTTGCTTCTTCTTGCTTTACACTAATTAGATTCAATAAATATAATGTGAAGCCTCGTCATAAATTTGCGCAGTGTATTTAAGTACATGTGTATCCAAATGGCAATGCACATTGATATCATAATGTAATTTGACAACACAATAGTTTTATGTTAAACACACAATGTTGTTCTTGTGAAAATGTTAAACATGAAAATAGAATACAAGTTTATATGCACTCTCTTTTGTCTTTATTCCATTGGTCGTGCAGAATTCAGTATTCATTTCATTAAATTATGCAACGATTCAAAGTTACACAATTGATAGCTGTAAGTTACACAGAGATTTGTGTAAATAAGATACAAAGGCTATTTTCATTAATTGTTTTGTTGACATCTTTTCTGTCAACAACATTATAACACTCCCAGCGCTATATCTTCCCACTCAAATAAAATAAGTACTTTGAACAATCATTAGAACAAGAAAAGACAATGACTCCCATTCCAGTTCGCTTAACTAATTACAGATGGCTTTCACTGCCATACTGAATTCCGCAATATGCAATGTTTGTTTTAAGTGTCTTTTGGCTTCAAAAAACACTACGGCGAACATCACAACTACGAAATTTATTTTCCATGCAGACTATAATGATAGTGCCCTGGATGCAAAAAAAAGTGACCAAATTTATACCATATTCAAACTGTTTAGTCGCAAAAACATTTTAGCTGTGAAGAAAACCCACTGGCAGAAAAATGGAGCGACCCTGCGTATTTCAACTGGGCCAATATTTTTTATGCGGACATTGACAGGTTGCATGGACACAAATAATGTATCACTGGTACATGGAAAAGCAGCCTATTTGTGTGTCACAAATCACATCTTGCATAGACATAGCCGTTGACACCTTTCCGTGCCTGGTCTAAAACCAGGCTTCATTTATAACTTCAACTAAGACTGTCAGATCTGCAGTTGATCCAACATCACTGACACACCACCAAAGTCCTAGCAGTTACGATATAAACGCTACCAGTTCCACATCAATAAGACAACACCACCCTGTAATTTGACAACAAAGACCTCAAATGATCACATCTATGGGAAACTGATTTCAAACAACTCTTGAAGACATGCAATCATATATACAAATAGAAATGTACTCCCCCATTCTACAACACAACAATAGAAACCTGCCTCAGATTCTCATCAACAAAACAACTGCAGACGACAGAAAGGAATCAGCCACTGCAATGAAATTTTTGTACACAAGAGAAAACAATGAACATCCATACTATTTACTTTTATTGATCATGTGCGAGGTTCTGGCTCTAACATTTATCTGGACCAATAGCTGACCAAGATTATACAAAATTATAAATAAACATAAGTACATTAGTAAATTATTCTGTTACACCATAATGATCAATAACTGGTATTACTTGTCTTATTTGACCTGATGTAGAGAACTTAAATACTAGTATGCAGGTTTGGTAAAGATTGGCTGGAATATTATGTCTTAATTGTGCCTAACAGACAAATTGGTGATGAATAGGGTCAACGCAGGAGAGGTTCCCTATAACGATAGCTCACCAATCACTATGAAAGGTAAGCTTGATTGTTAACATTTCTTCAACCATATGGTATGTTCCAGACAGTCCTGAACAATTCTTACCTCAGCTCGAGTCAACCCGCGGTGGGACTTGAACTTCAGTGTCTCCAGTCAGCACTCTTCCTGCCTGCCTGTCAGTGACTCCCAGTGAGCTGATATGGTATGCACAAGGACCCCATGCACTTCATTCCTACTTTCTTGCTGTGCAGCTAAATATTAAAGAAACAAGCATGCTACAACGAATCAAACATTGTGTTGTACGGGCTTATTAATATCAAACAATGTCCCAAATGCCTAATTATGTTACAAATATGTACCTAAGATTTCCTAAGACATGAGCAAATAAATAATGCCATTTGTAACAAGACCTACAGCTTAGCAAAAATAACTTTTGGGGAAATCAATCTAGCAAGGACAATAATGTATAATTCATTGACTGAAGAAAGCTTGTATTCACCACTTCATTGAAAAGCCCTCATTTTAAAGGCACTAACAAGGTGATACACGTTCAACAAAACACTTAAAGTTTATATAATGCTGAGATAACGAACATAAATTATAACATAATGCATCATGAGCGAAACACTGAAACACATTTTCATACAATAAATGGAATTTGAACAGCTTGAAGTTAAGTTTGGTGTTTTCATTTTCTGTACTATGAAACTAGCCGAAGTTCCTTGTGATTTATGTAGTATATCTTGCAGTTTGCCAAATGTCAACGGTGAATAGACGGATTAAATCCGCATCGCCATGAAATTTGGCAGTAAATAAAGCTAGTGTTTATGAACAGTTTTACTTGGAGGATCAGTGTTTTTGCAATAATCAGTATCCAGCTTCTGACGAAGGTTATAAACTAACGTCAACACATGCTAAGACAGACAATAAGATAACTACACATGCTAAGACAGACAATAAGATAACTACACATGCTAAGACAGACAATAAGATAACTACACATGCTAAGACAGACAATAAGATAACTACACATGCTAAGACAGACAATAAGATAACTACACATGCTAAGACAGACAATAAGATAACTACACATGCTAAGACAGACATTAAGATAACTACACATGCTAAGACAGACAATAAGATAACTACAAATGCTAAGACAGACAATAAGATAACTACACATGCTAAGACAGACAATAAGATAACTACAAATGCTAAGACAGACAATAAGATAACTACACATGCTAAGACAGACAATAAGATAACTACACATGCTAAGACAGACAATAAGATAACTACAAATGCTAAGACAGACCATAAGATAACTACACATGCTAAGACAGACAATAAGATAACTACACATGCTAAGACAGACAATAAGATAACTACACATGCTAAGACAGACAATAAGATAACCGTTTGATTAAATAATCTGAATTTGTCCATTTAGCCCTTTTGTACGGCTTTAAAAAGTATTTTTAACTAATTAATTGGGAACAGACACACAGATAGCCTGAAAGAAGGAATATACACAGATTAAAACCGACAGCCTTATTTTCAACAACAATAATAAGGTATGATTGTAAAAATATGTGGAAACTTACAAATTCCGTGTGAGACATCCAGGCCAGGACACTGGCTGTGCAGGCATGCAAGTCCCATACCTATTTGTAGAAGAAATTAAAGTAGTTATACATCCAGTCATATGACACAAACTTTCAACAACACATTACTTAATTTGCCTATATCGTCTGGAAAATTATTGCCGTTACTGGGTCATGGCGACGTCATGGTGTGGTGTCCGACTTAAGACTGGGGGCTTAATTCATGTGGACAGGTTATCTGTCTAAAAGTCACTAAGTTCTGGTTGTAACTAGAAATATGATTCAAATGCATCGCATTATGTCTCAAGTATCAATAGGATCAAGTCAAAATAGCTTCGAGCCCATTATTTACAACACCACTGAAGAAATCTGATCTACTTTATCTGTGAACACTATGATCATGAACAATAAAGATAGAGTTTTCCAAACCTGAAATCAAGATGATTATATTTAATTTTAATTCAATAGAATGGTTTGATAATCAAACAGAAATATTAAACATACATTACCCATATATAAAACATACCATAACCCAACAGTTCTTCACAGTGTTGTTCTGTCATCAATGTTTCACTTTCTACCACACAGTCTCAAACCCTCGACCACATATGCAGGTGTCAGTCCACACTGTGCAGGTCTCCCTATCTAATTAGAGACATTAAACACAGACAAAAACCTAAGCATATTCCAATCAACTATTAATTATCAAATGAATTCACATTAATGTAGTGAATCTTTCGCACATAGTACTGGTTCTACCCAGGAAACAGACTCGAGAATGTTTAAATAAGCCACATACTGGTGACTGAAACAGCATTTGATCCCGCAAGATGATGGCCTGTGTCGAGAACAATTCTCGACACATCTAGGACTAGAATACACCCGCTATGAGTCATGGTGTCTATGACTTTGGTTTATTCGAGTCCTAACTGTTATATGCTCATTTCAGATTAAGTACATTTCATGAATTATTGTTTCTTATGTTTCTTAGTTTTAGAACGAGTATGATGCTATGTGAAACTGTTTTTAGTATGCGGCGATAAACTAGTGATTTAGTACCAAAAATCAAGATGAGGTATAGCTTCTGACTCAGAATTTACTTCCATATTAATATCATCTGTCGTCGTCAACCATTTACTTAACAACTTCTCTGAAACCGCTTAGCGACTTTAAATCTTACTTGGCAGGAATGTTCCTGGGATGGTCCTTTAAAAGATTTATTTGTATGGCTATATTTAAAAATTTGAAAATAGGAGAAACCACTGTTTGGAGTTTTAAATAATTTGACACAAATGTTGCTTGGGTGACCCTCTTCCAAATTATTTTGATTCAATATGGTCATATAAAGAAAATGCCCCTGGTGGCAATGTTTTTTAACCAAATCACAATAACTTAAATTATTTTGGTAGAGGACAAAAGAACCAAAAGAATATTTCGGTGAAATAATTTTTGAATCCATTGATAGAAACAACTGGTTAGCTGGAAACTGTTTATTGAAGAAACACACCAAGTAAAACTTTTTACAAACACAAGCTTTTGTACCTGCCCAATATCATGGCAACACAAATGACATCCGACTATTAACCATTAACATTTGGTGATATGCACGATATTCCACACAAAAGATGAGGAATTCGAGCTAGTTTCCTAGCGTAAAAATGTCAACATCAAACTCAATTAAAACCATTCATTTAATGTACATGTTTAGAATTGTTAGGTTCATAATGCTTTATTTTATGTGTTTGTTATTTCTAAGTTAAACTTTTAAAATGACTTTTGTTATTTCTCAATGAAAATTTTTTTTAATGATGAGTTTTACTTTTTAGACCTGTTAGTGCCTTTAAATTAATCAGAGAAACACTGATCATGATTTTTTTAATTTATGCATATGAATTGCAGAGAAAAGTTTACCCCTGACAGTAAATTTACCTAAATAAGTATACAGTAATATGTTAACATAATTTATAATGATGGACAAAGGGACGTAACAAAAGAACTGTCTTTTGTTCATGAGGCGAATTTTTGCATGAGCATCAAAGTTTTTTAAAACCTTCAATTAAGGTATCTACCTTTTGTTCCACACTTCACAGGCTAAACGGTTATTTGTTCATGCTATTTTCATTGTTTATGTTAATTAATGTAATAATTATCTGCATATCAACACCTTGTCAATTAACAATATAGCAGTAATCACCTACAAGTTTAAATAATATAAACAGTTAGTTCAATGTTTATAAATGACATCAAAGACAAGGTGAAAGATCAAAATTTTATTCACACGCACAATATAAAGTTTGTTGTTATAACATGCTACATAATAATAACGGTAGAACATTCATCACATATGTTTAATTATGTCATCCATGCATTTTAAATAAATGTTTAAATACATGAAAAATAATTATATATCTTAATTTTCTCCATTTTCTGAAGATTAACATACATCAGTTATACAGAACATAAAATGCATAGGAAATGGAATGTAATGTACAAACATGCATACAATAAACACAAGAAAATGCAAACATATCATGAATATAATGTAAAAGTAAAATAGTGAGCCTAAACCCTAAACAGAAGCAAGAGTACATAAGCATTGGAAGTCGCAGTGGCGTAGTGGATATGGTGTCCGCCTAGAGATCTGGAGGGCCTGGGTTCGATCCCCACTCTGGGAGTATTCTCAAGATCTCCCCTAAAGACACCAAGTACTGGTTCTACCCAGGAAACGGACTCGAGAGTGTCTCTGAATAAGCCTTAGGCTTTCTATGTCATCGAGCTAAAATAAATAGGTTTAAACTAAGCACTGGAAAATATTTATGTTGCGTTGGCCATTCTTGCTCCCTAAAAATATGAGATGGTGGAACACTTCGCAACGAAATAAACAAACAAGTGTCCATTAAAGGGACAGCACAGGACAATGTTTCTGGGTTCATTTTCTTCACACTTTGCACAGATATACTTGGTGTTTGCAAAACAATTTTAGACAATGTTATAAAAGATTTCTGCAGACAATTAAGGTTGTATGAATCATATAGCTAATAAAACAGTTCTGCATGCATGATCAAAATCTGTGGGTAGTGTTCTACTAGGACAAAGTTAACGATGACATCATCAACCATGCCGAGGAGATATGACATCAGTTCTGCGTGTGGAGCCTGTCATAGAGGTTCACTCAGTGGTAAGCAAAGAAAACGGACTTTGTCGAAGAATATTGGCAGCTGGGATAGCATGTAAGATGACGGACAGTGGGATATAATGTTTTCCAGTTGGCTGCACATAACTCGTTATGAACACTTTGCACAGGTGATGGGTGGGGGTGTCTTTCAGCACATGCAGGACAGGAACTTCAGGAGTTTGCGGCTGTCAGGGCAGATCCTTGCTACCTTCCATATGGTGGCTGCAGTGAGGCTTTTTGAAGACAAAACCCTTGTCTCGTTGTAGTAGATAGCGGCATTGTCCTCCCTATACATGTGTATTGCCTGCTTACAGATTGACGTCCATGTCGCTTTTGCTGGATATACACTTTCATTTGTGAAGCATGCCATGTAGCTGACATTAGTCATTCAGAGGTTATCAACAGTTATGCAAGAAAAATGACTTTCGAGGCCGCTGGCCACTTCAAGAGAAAACATTCCCATCAGATAGGTAAACGTGATCAAGCCAGCAAGGTGGGGCAGATATTGAGCACATTTTAGACAGCAGTGATGGGCTATTTTTAACTGCTGCATGTCTGCATTGGAGATCATGTTCCATAGTTTGCATCCAAACAGAGCTGTGGAAAGAACAGTGGTATAGCTCAGACAAATTAACCTGACCCTGACTTTTATGCATGAATATACAGTCAAAACGCGATACTACCAAATGACATGGGACACGGATCTGTTGTGTTTTTTGTAGTATCGCATCTTTATGAAATAACAGTAGTAACGTAAACTTACATGAAGGGTTAATTTCGTCATGTAGAGTTTACGAGTTAACGAACAATATCACACTTATTATGTTAATTGCAATTAACAATACACTTGTGTATGTCTTTGATTACAAAGGAACACTAAAAGACCAATAAATATCTAGTTCACAATAGCATATTATCGGCAAATGCAACAGTCATTAAGTCAAATCTCACACTGCATCATTTAAACTGGCTTCCAATGGTAACTAGACGTGTTAAAAACTATCTTTGTCCCTGGGGTAAACAAACTGGCTTAGAGTCTGACCGGCATAGGTGTGAAATCTTTGTTGAGGTGTGAAAAGTCAACATGACAATATGATTCGTAGTAGCGCGTTCACATTTCAAAGTAAATTATGATGGGACCGGAAAATGTGTTCGTAGTAACGCATCTTTCGTAGTTTCGCAAATTCGTTTTTTTGGTTAAACATATAAGAAAAACGGATGGGACTGACAGCCTTATTCATAGTATCCCGTCTTTTCGTAGTATGGTGATTCGAAGTATCGCGTTTTGACTGTATTACCAATCCGTTAATGATGAACACTTAGTTTCTGTATTTGAATCTAATTAAATTAATGTAAGAGTATTCCATTGAAAATATAGTTATGGCATCACTAAACGCACGGAACAAATGCACGAACAAAACCAAGTATTAAAGAGGGACTATCTAATTATTTATATATTTATTATCCCTCTAACAAAACACCTTTTTAAATAAAAAAACACATTAACATTGACAAAAAATATTCATTTTATAAAAAAATGCAAATATATATTTTCTGTCGATACAGACCCGTTTATTTTTCAGCAACGACTACATTCGGGTTTGAATGAGAAAGTTAGAACTGTGCAGGCGCCAACAATCGATCAATATAGGAGCTGTATATACACATGGATAGTAAATCGCTGCACAGCTAAGTATTATTTCAATTTTGAATACATCTCTCAATCTACATTACTCTTTAATGTTGGTTTATTATTCAAGCGCGTAATTAATGCTAATAGAGTTCGGGAGTGACAGGTCAATGTGTCCGAGCTATCATAAACATCTCAGAAGCAATACTAGGTTATCACAGTACCTTCCGGACGATGTCACTGTAAGGCCATGATTGAAATTGAATTAAACAGCATCCAGACAAGATGTTAGTTCAAGACTGCCACACTTCAGGCGCCCGTAGGTGATATTGTTGATTGTAGACTTTTGTTGTTCAGTAGACCATTGATTAGACTCTGCAGGTCTCTGTTGCTTGTTTCGTAGCAATGCTCTCAGTTGGAGTGGTTTTGATTGATGTATTAAGATGTAACACAAAGATCAACGAAATGTTTGTGGTTGGCATCAAACTCAGGATTCTCTGCAAACGAGTACAGTCTCTTGAAGTATGTGCTCCATCCGTCTATCATTGTTTCATGTTCGACTTCAAAATCACATTCACAACCTTTCCAGAAAGCTTGATGACCGATTGCAAATTAAGTGTCTATTCCTTGAAATTCCACAAGGTCATAAACGTGGCAGGCTTCACAATGGTTTCACCAGAATTGTTATTAGAGAAACATAAGCTAAACTCTCAAAAGACCATTGGCAGCAATAAATATGAAACTGTGAGTATGAAGAGACTGTTGAACATATTTTTTAACAGTTAGCGCAGTCAGGGCAGCACTCACTTTTAGGCCCAAATAGTTTGTACAACAGTTACTGCACAATACAACAGCAAAATCATTGTTAACTAGCTTATACACAAAACAGAATTTTGATTTCATAATGGCTAAGACAAACATTATCAAACTACAGGTCATCTTCCCTTGCCATTAAATCACGCAAGTGTAACAGGTGTAGCAATAATGTCATTCATTAATACAGTTTCATTGCAATGTCAGCTTTGTTGATAAAAACTGAACAAATAATGCCAGTTTTGAAAGTTACTTTTCTGCCCTTATATATTGCACATTTTGTTGTTTTGTATAAAAAATATAATGAAAATTAAAATGTTCAAAACTCTCAATCAAGATGCATCCAACACTACAAGCAGGTAAGTTATTTATGTCTGATTGTTGTCACTTGACTTCCAGCAAAATTAACCAATTGAACATCATGTTTTCTTTTTATATTATTGAACTAAACAAAACTCAAATCATCAATGTCTTTTAAATGCAGATAATTAAAATAAATCCTTCAAAAACAAGTATTTATATAACATTACAGTGTCATGCTTTCAAGTAATTGATCAAATACATTCCTCAAATATGTGTACAAATGACAATCTAAAAATAGAAATTGTCATGTACATTGTACATGTATATTTCCGTACACACATTGACTTGTAAATTAAAATTGTCCCAGGTATTTGTCCTTTAACATACATCATATATAAATTGATAAGTTAAGGACAAATGCAAAAACACTTATTTGATACAAATAACACAGAATATTGGCTCCAAAGTCATACTGTCATAATTATGATAAAAGTATAGTATTACACAGAAATATAACACAGTACACAATATATCATTTCTAACTTACAAACCCTCATTTTAAGATAACCATATTTGTTATTATACAAATGTCTGATACATGTAAAAGTAAGCTATTGCACTTTGAACACAAGGATCTTCCTGTAAGCTTGTCCCAGTATCATTTTCACTAGTCCGTAAATGTTGTTTCTCCCTGGTCCCACAATGATGGAGGCTGTGTGCCTGTTGTAGCAGACTGACATTGGGTCCCCCACTCCATCCTTGCGTGTAGCCAGAGTGGCCAGCTTCTTCCTGCCCTCCCTATCCACCTGTATGACAGTCTGGGACAGGCCTCCACAGACCAACACCTGGCCTGCAGGTGTCACATGTACACCACGTGGGTGTCGTAGTTCAGGGTCCTCCAATGTAGAGAGTACAGACCCATCCCTGGCCAGGGTGAGGAGCTTGTGCTGGGAGTGGTTGATGACGTATATACGATCCCCAGTGGGACTCACAGCACACCTCAATACTGCAAAACAGAGTCACATCAAGATTTAAATTACTTTAAATGTTTAATAACGTTAATACACAAACTGCAGTGACATCGTATTATTAATGCGTCGTTAAACAGACAATTACGCATCTTAAAGATCTGCATAAAATCCAATAATAATAAATATTTTAGTGTGACAGGAAGGTTCTGTATCAGTTTATTGCCTAAAAGTTTGACACGTTGACTGGTGAGTTAGAATTGAAGTCTACCACAATTACACCGATGGAAACCATTACACGGTACAATGAACATGTACGCATGAATGTGTAACTATATGCAGTAATAACAGATTTCCTATACAGGTATACATGAATGTGTCAGCTGATGCAACTATGGCATATGCAGTATTAATAGATTTTCTATACGTGTATACATGATTACTGACATCTGCGTTATTCTATAGCTGACACAGGCTGACATATTTATAACATGTACATGTACATTATAATAACAGAAGTTAAGCTTTTACAACAGGAAATATGTTTCAAAACAACATGAAATAAAACTTTTCTCTTTTGTTCTTCTACACAAGTAATAAAAGCCAGTTGTTATTTAAACAGTTTTACAAACACAAATCTATTAATGTAACAAATTTCAAGTTTATTTACTTCATATAACGTTTGGAAACACGATGAATTATAAAACAATAATGCAATGTATATTTACTCGAAAACCACAAAATATAAACAGCAGGTCACAGAGTGTGTCATCGATTTGCACTCAGTGTCTATTTATAGACATGCCATGAAGTCAGAAGTGACAGTCAAAATGCCTGATAACTTATATATATAAATCAATAATATTGAAAATCATTCTTTACTGCTGTTGTAAACTTAAACTGACACATGTACATTCTACAACTATGCAGTCTTACAATTACTTTATAATACATATTTCTAATAATATCCGGATGAACCCGCCATGATTCTAACCTGTCAGACTATCTGATGTATCCTCATACAGCTTGCTGACCAGTTTCCCACTCAGCGTGTACTTGTACAGTGCACTACCATCAGTGACATACAGCTCCCCCTGGTGGTGGGCGATACCTCTACAGTCATGTTGTAACTGAAGCTTCCTGCCCCTCACCAGCTGCCCATTGTTGACAGAGATAAACTGGATCTCATGTGTGTTATCATCATTAACAGTAACAGCAACTTCACTGTGTGTTATATGACATATGTCCCATGGATCAGTAGACACATCACAATGAGTAAGCACCCTGTACTGCTGGTCCAGCAGCTTTAAGTTCTTATTATTGCAGTCTACAACAAGAATCTGGCCATCATGGAGAACACATATGCCTCTGAAATAGCATGCTGATGAATCACTTGGTATGCTCACATCATACTCTGACTTTCCTTTAACCGTCAATACTTGGTCTGGGTTTCCCAGCACTGTCAATGGCTGGGTACTGTGTACAATCCTCCCCAGACCTGACAGTTTGGACAAGTACTGCTCAATGTCACTGTTGGGCTGGAATGTTAGTGAACTTTTAACCTGAACAGAGTTCTCCTTCAAATATGTTTCAGACTGTTGTATTTTGTCTACACATTTCTTGCTCGCTATAAAGGAGAGTTCTTTCATGCTCATATCACTTACGTCCTGAATGGCTTCATGCAGTATTTTCAAGTCGTCACGAAGCCTACAGCAGTTGTTCACATCAGTCTTGAGAGAAGCTTGCAGACTTGTGAGTGTATTTTTCATTTCCTTCAAAGTGATTTTTTCAATATTGTCTAAAGTGTCATTTATTTTTCTGCGTGTTTCTTGTATTTTGTGTAATTGTTCATCATATGAACCCTGCAGTGATTTAATGCCGGTCTCCCAATTTGTTTGAAGCTTGTTCATTTGTTCCTGAATTGTTTGAAGCTTCACTGCAAACTGCTGCAGGTCAGTTGACTGGGTTTTGACACACTCAGATACAAGCGTCACTTTTGTGCACTGTCTGAAACAAAATATAGTATATTCTAATAAAATGCTTAAAATAATTTGGCAATTTTTTTTTAAATATTTAAAAAATACTGTTATGCGTATTTTAAGTTCAAAGCTTATGAGATGGATGGTTTACATTGGCCCTTTCAAAACAATATGTGGCGTGTCGTGGGAAAACCGGGCTTAATGCATGTGTGTAGTGTCGTCACGGATCAGCCTAGGCTAATCAGGGATGGCACTTTCCGCCTATAGTGGATTTATATTTAGAAGAGAACTTGAAACAGAAAATACCATAAAAGCTTAAAGTGCCATCCACTTTAGAGACAACACTTTACGCACATGTGTTTAGACCAGTTTTCCCACAACGTGAATAATATATTCTTCTACTGGAAATTTAAGCGTACTTGACCCATAAAATATAACGAAGGCACATGAGTGTCTGTATTGCTCCAATTGCTTATAAAGTAAGGAGTGTCAGAAGCAAAAGGACCCTGATAACAAAACAAGAACTGTTGGGGGGACAGCTCGCTAGACTTTTCTTGTGCTTTTCATTTTTTTCTTAAACAAGAAACATGGAAATTCCACGAAAACCAAATTTTTCAAACAAAATGAATTAAAGTCAGCACATCAATAAAATTTGATTAAAACTTGACCTTAACCCCACCCACCCTGTATGCAATCCCAAGCAAGGTCTTGATATAAGGTATCTATGCAGTGTTCTTTCTGGGGTGAGTTGCAGGCAGGCCAATGGCACATCAGTCACAAAGTCAGTGAGCCATTGAAGAATTTTAACAAAAATGTCATAAGATACCTGTGATTAAGTAGAACACAATCTGAGCAGCTCAGCTGTCCATGATCTTCACAGAACATTTTCAATTTCTCTCTGTGAACTTCGCATTTTAACAGAAAATCCTCCACCTTCTTAGAAACTGGCCATTTGTTCATATCTCCCCTTCCATAAGGGGAATGTTTTTTAAACAACTGACCATGATGATGAATACATTTTCCACAAAAAAACTTTGAACATGTTTCACAGTAAAATTCTGCGATTACGTCAATAGACCGCTCTTCGCAGGTAGAACAACAAAAATCTTTAAATTCTTCTGACCCTTTAACAACAGTAGACATAGAAAATGTGGCCATTTTGCTTATTGACTTTCAGCAAACAAAACTTGACAACTTAAATCAAATTGAAATATTAATGTCACAGTAGCTCTGTTTAAATAAATAAATATTCCAGAAAGCACACATTAAATGTAATGGCAATTATAGTCAAGAAATAAAAACTTCCAACTGAACAGAAACAAAGATAACCTTCAAATGACGCTCAGTGGTATATACCAGTAAACAGTGTAACTATGTAAACTGTCACGTGAGTATTAGGTCACATGAGTATTGGATTATTTAAATATTGCACTGCGACAAAGGTTTGTAGCTGAATATCAGGTTACATTGAACAAGTTTTTAATCACACAGACCAAATGCAGTTGGTTTAAACGTGTACTGATTAATGTCTATAGAATGTTTATTATTTAAGAGATTTACCACACTGACTATTTTATCACAGTTGTCATTTCCTTTTGCCAAAATATCAAACTGATTTGATCTTTTTCTCTTTAGTCATTTTTAAAACAATTTACCTGTTTAATTCTTGTAATATGATGCCATCTCCAATAATTAAAACAAACGGGAGACAACTCCTGTCCTAAAACACTTTAATTGTCTGACCCACATTAAGGACATACTGTCAGTATCAAATGTGGGTTCCAACTGATTAAGTGAAGTGAGGCAGCAACTGTTTTAAAAATATTTGTTTATATTGACCTTTTTACATAGTTTTTCTGTAAAGATCAACTTCATTGGAAATCAACTTAACATATATATGATGCCCATTTTTTTTCAAGTTTTTCAACTTACTCATAGTGTTTCAGAGAACAAGTTTAAAGCAAAATGTTCACAATAAATGACAATTCTAACAAGTAACATGCAGAATTTGTCTATAGACAAAGAAAAAAATTCACCGTTGTTAAACTACCAATAAACAACCCAAAATTAGTTTAGTAACTGTAAAATATAGATTGTATTGTACTTGAAAAAAAATTGTGCTAGGTCATGTTACAATTAAAATAATTTTTGCCTTATCGTTGTTAATCGGCCAATAAACACTAACAGCCTTGTGGTTCAATTCATACGCATCAGAACACAAAATCGCTGTTTAATAGCAGATAAACGACTCTAAATGCAAAATTATTTCTTAATTAACGACAGACGCCGGAGGATGACTGACCACAATATCTCTCAGTTCGAGATCAGGTGAGCTAAAAATCTGTTGGGTGCAACCACACTACATTTAGGCAGCGTGTCACTGCTTTAGCAACTGTTGTTGTTGATCTCCATGTCATCTTACCTTGGCAAGACCTCAGGTTGCAATCCTCAACTTGGTAACTATCGCAACCATGGTCACTTCTGTCGGTACAGGTCCTGTGTCTGGCTCAAGTTCCGTTCCATCTGTTTACTCACTGGCTGACCAATCTATTTCTGTACATCACTGCCAGGCCCATCTGTTCCTGTATGTGTGTAAATACAACTAAATAATATTGGCACTCATGTGGATGTTGTGTTAATAATTATAAGTGCAGACCAAATCAAGCTTTATATTAACAAGAGTTATCAGCCTTTATCACTACAAAAAAGAGGCATATTTCTCCTAAAATGCTGGTCACAGATATCGAGGTTGTGCGTGAAACTATGGTATCTGATATACAAATGTTAAGCAGATACAATAGTTTCACGCTCAACCCTCGATATAAGTCTTGGTCAGTGACCTTATATAATGACCTTGAAGACATGTGTGATCTTCAGTTGAATATCTGTAGCAGATATAGAGATAATCCTACTAAATTGTAGGTCAGAGCTATGGGCCTTGGTCAGTGACCTTATACAATGACACTGAAGACATGTGTAAAGTTTCGATTGAATATCTGCAGTAGTTATAAAGATATAGAGTAGTTGCACGCGAACTTTAACCTGAATTCATAAGTACAAAAAGGGGCATATTTCTGCTAAATTACTGGTCAATGTTATGGGCCTTGGTCCGTGACCTTACATAATGACCCCAAAGACATATGAAGTCTCAATGGTGTAGTGGATATGGTGTCTGCCTTGCGACCAGAGGTCCCGGGATCGATCCCCACTCAGGGAGCGTTCTCAAGATCTTTCCAAAGACACCAAGTACTGGTTCTGCCCAGGAAACCCACTCAAGAGTGTCTTTATAAGCCAAGGCTTTCGATGCAATCAAGCTAAAATAAATAGGTTTAAACTAAACTAAAGACATGTGTGAAGTTTCCATTGAATATCTGTAGTAGTTATAGAGATATGAAGTTGTTGCCACGCAAACTTCAATCTGAATATTTAAGTACAAAAAGGGACATAATTCTGCTAAATTGCAGGTCAGACTTATGGGCCTTGGTCAGTGACGTTACGCAATGACCTCGAAGACATGTGTGAAGTTTCTTTTGAATATCTGTAGTAGTTACAGAGATATGTACTTGTTACACGCAATCCTTAACCTGAATTTTCTCTTGCACGCAAACCTTAACCTGACTTTTCTAAGTCATATCTGTAGTAGTTACAGTTACAAAAACCTTAACCAGAGCATTATGGCGATGCGGACGAACGGGTGAGTAGTGTAGCTCGAAGTATTCGGTGAATAGTCGAGCTAAAAATGTAAGTACTCAACAGGTCACCTGTACTTGTAAAGCAACAGAAGGGTGATTTTGGCAGGTAGATAATCAAACATTATCAAATATGTCTGCATAGGTTTTTAAACAGAGATAAATACTGTCTGCATAAACATTTATCGCACTACTTCAAAAGGTTTCTATTGCACACATATTTATTACCCATAATAGTCTACATTTGATGTTACTCTGTATGTATGTCAAGACCATATAGAGTTCATATGCTGACAGTAAATGCAGTTAAACATTGAGTTCTATAACACTAAACTAAGTTACCAGGCCTGTTAAACAGTCGGACTGTTACTGGGAAGATCGTGTCCACAGCCTCTTCCTTCATCTCCACAGCCTGGCAATGACATACTGGAGATATGGTGAACATAGAAATCAATGAGTACATATGCTGACAGTAAATGCAGTTAAACATCGAGTTCTATAACACTAAACTAAGTTACCAGGCCTGTTAAACAGTCGGCCTGATACTGGGAAGATCGTGTCCACAGCCTCTTCCTTCATCTCCACAGCCTGGCAATGACATACTGGAAGATATGGTGAACATAGAAATCAATTAGTACATATGCTGACAGTAAATGCAGTCAAACATCGAGTTCTATAACACTAAACTAAGTTACCAGGCCTGTTAAACAGTCGGCCTGATACTGGGAGATCGTGTCCACAGCCTCTTCCTTCATCTCCACAGCCTGGCCATGACATACTGGAAGATATGGTGAACATAGAAATCAATTAGTACATACAAACATACAATTTTTATAAACTATATTTTACTAATTATGCTATAGTGGTTAATTTTTTTTTGCAGCATGGTTTTGTTTTAATGTATGTTTTTTTCTTTTGTAACACCCCATGTATATATGGTATATATGTTAACGTGAATTCTGAATACAATTAGAATTTTGTTATTTTATGTCTACTACTAATGTTCCTGCGCCTGCAAATGTGTCATAGATGACCAGTATTTATATTATTAAATTAGTTTTGTCAATTAGGTTTTGTCATTTGTTTAGCAATGTTTCTTTATTAATTATTCGCAATTCTAACATGATACACACTACTTTTCCTGTAGACACAGAACAAAATTATAGTGGTTTAACTTCCCAATAAACAACACCAAAAGAAGTTCCGATTCTGAGCAGAGCATAGTAAAATATAGTTCTCATTACAATTGCAAAAATATGTGTCAAATCATGTTAATATCAAATCAAATCAAAATAATTTTTGCGTTTTCATTGTTCAACTCTTTGTTGTTCCAATGTTTGGCTATTAAACCACTTGGGATAACGACCTCATGGTTTAATTGGAGATGGGCTCTGCTTTGTAAGGGTCTACAAAATTCACAGATTGGAGCAATGTCTGGAATATATCTGTTCTCTGCTTTGTCTGTATGCATACAAATCATTTTGCAAAAGGAAAATTGTCCTTGTATACTGCACTTTCTGCTCATGCATTCTCTTTTCTTTTAAGTAAGTTGAGGTATCACAAAATAGTTTTAGTCCAGACAAAAAATCAACAAAGGGTAGTATTCAAAATTGTTGTGCAATTATGACTTATGTTCTTGTAAGCTTTACTTACACCTGCTATCGTAAATCATTGTGCAGAATAAACAAAATGCCTTTATGATTTTTCAATTATGCTTTGCACACTTATAAATAAAAGGGAAGTAATTAAATTACCTTACAAGTCAGGTTCTTGCATGCAACACACCATCTGATGATGGTGATCATTTCTGCCAATATAACTGAAAATCCCAGCCTGCATGACAATATGATGCTCTAGACAATTATTTAACCTTTGGACTTAATTATTGACCTTGAAGTTTCAGCTACAGACCTGGTTCTTAAACGCCACGTGCCGTCTAATAATGATTATCACTTCAGCCAAGTAATTTGAAAATTCTTCCATGCTAGGCAAAAGTATACTTTTGTCAAAGTCAATTGCTTAAACTCTTATATTTGACATTGAAGTGTGACCTTGACTTTGGACCTAAGGACCTAGTTGTTGCACGCCATATGCTGTCTCATTATGCCCATCAGTTCTGTCAAGTAATTTGAAAATTCTTGAATGCTGAACAAACTAATGCTCCGACAGAGTCCATGGTATTAATTCTTATATTTGACCTTTGACCTGTACATGTGACCATGACTTCGGGCCTAGTTGTTGCACGTGACACACCGTCTTATAATGGTCATCAAAGTTCTTTGAAAATTTTTCCATGCTGGACAAAGTTATTGCCTGGACAAGAATCTTAACATAAATACATTAACTTGATCATTGAATTTTAAGTGTGACCTTGTCCTTGGACCAAGGCATCCCATTCTTACACGCCACACACCCGTGCATAATACTTATACCAAGTTATTTGAAAATCCTTCCCTGCTGGACAACATTATGCTCCGGACAGGGTATATGGCTTAAGTTCTTGTATTTGATACTTGACCTTAAAGAGTGATCTTGACTTTGGACCAAGGGACCTGGCATTTGCACGCTACAAACCATCTCGATGCTTAGCACTTCAGCCAAGTTATTTGAAAACCCTTCTCTGCTGGACAAAATTATGCTCCGGACAGTATCTATGGCTTAGATTCTTACATTTGACCTATGACCTTTAAGTGAGACTTGACCTTGGTCCTAGGGAACTGGTTCTTGTGCACGACACACCGTCGCACCATGCTTAACACTTGGCCTAACTTATTTGAAATTCCTTCCATGCTGGGCAAAATTATGTTCCGGACAGAGTCTGTGGGTTATAAATCTCATATTTGACCTTGATCTTGGACATAGGGACCTGGTTTTTGCGAGTGACACACCGTCTTATTATGCTTAACATTTATAATTATGTTACATAAATATTCATTTAACCATCTAAAAGGCACTATACATTATACCGTTACAATATATTGTGGTACTATAAGAGTCTGTATTATCAGAATATATGCTTTCTAAGCTTTCTTTATGAGTAATAATACACACATCATGTCGGCAGACAGTAACAAATCATACCTGCAACAACAAAGAAATGTCCTAGAATAATAGGAACAGATACACTAGTATAGCTATTACAACTTGAAAATGAAATTAGTTGGATTATTGGGCCATACCACTTAATTTAATTGATTTGTAATCCTTTGTACACCATCACAGTGTAAGGGTCTGCTTAAATCATATTTATGACACAACTTCTTCCATGCAATAAAGAAAGACCAGTACTCTCCATAAATTACTGAATTTGTCCACAAACAAGAACTGTCCGAGGACAGCGCACTCGGCTATTTGAAGCGTTCCAGTTGGTACATATTACATTTTTCCACAACATAGTACGTATAACATATTTTTATAAACGCACAAAATATGAAGAATTTTTATAGCCAAATTGAAGAAACTTGGACTAAATTATATTCAATTTGCTACGAGTGAAGGACAATTCTGTAACATGACATGAAAATAATGACATTTCCAATGCTCACACAATACATCTTGGTTTACCACTTATTTTCCAACAATTATGATTACGAAGCAAATACCAAACAATTATGCAACCACTTATAATTATCTGCTTTTGTTATGAACTGTTCATTAGTAAAGCTAGTGGCCTTCGTACGAATAGACCTAATAGCACCGACATGAAAGCACAATGGTAGCATTCAAGGTGTTGTCGATTTTGTAGGCTCTTATTTCCAAATAATATGTTGCTACTAATTTGTTTTAAGTAGGTTTTTGACAGGTCAGCAACATGATACTATGCTGCAGTGACAAATGGCACATAATTACACTATGATTACACTCTACAGTTCTTATTTAAACAAGAGACGTTTGTAAAACATCTATGCCCCCTGACATGCAGCCAAGTTGTGAATATGTGCAATTGTTAAGATTTGTTTTCAATATGCAATCCCAAGCGAGGTCCCAATATACGGTATCTATGTATGAAGTTTCATTAAAATATCTCGATGCGTTCTCAAGTTATTGAGCTGAATTCGTTTTTCTATTTTCAGTAATGGTGACATTGACCCCACCCACCCGATATGAAATCCCAAGAGAGGTCTCCATATAAGGTATCTATGTGTCAAATTTCATTAAAATATCTCGATGGGTTCTGTTGTTGTTGATCTCCATGTCATCTTACCTTGGCAAGACCTCAGGTTGCAATCCTCAACTTGATCATTGATGGGTTCTCAAGTTACTGAGCGGAAACCGTTTTCTATTTTTAGTAATGGTGACCTTGACCCCACCCAACCCATATGCAATCCCAAGCAAGGGATTTAAGGTATCTATGTATGAAGTTGCATTAAAATATCTTAATGCTTGTCAAGTTATTGTGGGAAAAGCGTTTTTCTATTTTCAGTAACGGTGAGCATTAAAATATCTTAATGCTTGTCAAGTTATTGTGGGAAAAGCTTTTTTATATTTTTAGTAACGGTGACCTTGACCTTGAACCGATATATATATATATATATATATATATGAAGTTTCATTAACATATCTCGATGCATTCTCAAGGTATGGAGCAGAAACCTTTCTTTTATTTTTAGTTATGGTGACCTTGACCCACCCCACCCCATATGCAATCCCAAGCTAGGTCTCAATATAAGGTATCTTTGTATGAAGTTTCATTAAAATATCTCTATGCGTTCTCAAGTTATTGAGCGGAAACCGTTTTTCTACTTTTAGTAACGGTGACCTTGACCATGACTCCACCCACCCCATATGCTATATTAAGCGAGGGCTCGATATAAGGCATCTATGTTAAAAGTTTCATTAAAATATCTAGATGCGTTCTCAAGTTATTGAGTGGAAACCGTTTTTCTATTTTTAGCAATGGTGACATTGACCTTTGACCTGTTGACCAAATGTCATGATCGTAGGTCAAAGCGTTCTCTAAATATAGTGCGGAAACAAAATGGTCTACCGAACGACCGACCAACCGACAGACGGACAAGTGCAAAAACAGATACCCCGACTTCTTCAAAGAGGGGCATAATAATAAACCCCAGTCCTGTGCCAAAGAGAGAATTGTATTGTGTACTGCTTTTCCTCCACAGCTGATACCAATAGAATTGTCACATTAGTGACCAATATACCCCCACAATTTGGCCTTGTCACAAAACTATGGCATTCATTCGAAAGAAATTGACAGACAGAGAATGCTTATATTTGTGAATGGTCAACAGTGTATTTGGACAAATTTAATTTCAATACAAGCCATAAATCTGTCAAAATTTAGTGGTTTATAACCCAAGTTGAACTTGATCTGTATTTTATGATAATACACATATGTACCAAAAATAATTTTGATACGTGAAGCCTTTCATGTGTTATTGTCCATGTTTTTGGGGAATTAAAGTCCAAAAGGGGCCATAACTGTGTCAAAATTTTGTGGTTTGTAACCAAAGTCAAAATTGACCTGTATTTTATGATGCTACACAAGTGTACCAATAATTATTTTAAAATGTCAGCCATTGTCGAGTTATCGTCAGGAAACTATGTTTTTAGGGAATTTAAGTCAAATAAAGGGCCATAACTCTGTCCAAATTTAGTGGTTTGTAACCAAAATCGAACTTGACCTGTATTCTATGATGTTACACCTGTGTACCAAAAATTATTCCAATCTGTGAAGCCTTTCTTGAGTTATCATCCGGAAACAATGCTTTTAGAGAATTTTAAGTCGAAATAGGGCCATAACTCTGTCAAAATTTAATGGTTTGTAACCAACATCGAACTTGACCTGTATTGTATGATTTTACACATGTGTACCAAAAATTATTTGAATATGTTAAGCCTTTCTTGAGTTATCATTCGGAAACGAAAAACCATCACACTTACAAGCTCACTCCTATATGCCCCCCTAAACTTCGTTTGTGGCGGTATAATAATGGTTTAAACCAAAATATCCGCATACTCAATAGACTGTCTACAGTATGTCTGAAATGCTTTAAATGCTGTATGATATTTTTTCCATCTCAATAGCCCTAAAGGACTACCAAATTATGGATACATATATTTTTCAGGTCACGCCATGGTACCATGATTCAGTCATGTACAGTTCATAGTTTCCAAAGGACACGGATGCCCCCCACATTCCGCTGGTTGTCACAAAACTCCACTAACGTCGAAAAAAATGCAGCAAAATACCCAGGTGCACAAGTTTACATGCTGATGAACATGTTTATTAAGTTTCATCACTAGCAGTTATGCTTTTCAAGTAACACGCGACACAAGTCCAAAAATGTTTTTTTTTTGCTATAAAAGGGACATAACTCCACTGACGTCAGAAAAAATTCACCAAAATACTCAGGCGCACAAGTCTGTATGCTGATAAATTAGTATATAAAGTTTTATTGCTCTAGCAGTAACACTTTTTGAGTTACGCACGACACAAAATTCCGTCGGACAACGGCAAATCCATACACCACCACTCTGAAAATTGGGGCATAAAATAAAATACCACCTTATTGGTTTTACAAGTTATTATTATTGTTTATCTTTAGTGGATCTTATAATTAAAGATACTGCACTCCAAAAAGGCATAAAAATGTGCTGTTTTTGTAGTGTCTAAACAGTAAAAACATTAGTAAAACCATCATTTTTTGTATAGAACACGATCAAATACTGTCATACACTGTATAATTTATTGAAGAAATTTCCTTGAACCCGGAATTCCGAATTTATAAATACTGCAGCTTTTCCCAATACAAGATAAAAAATATGATAAAAAATGGACCTGATAAAAAATATGCGTATGCGCGACATGACAACATTTAACTGTCATGTAATAACCTAAATATAAACAGCACTATTTTAAAATCACTCAGTGAGTTAGACCGATAAAGACAAAAACTATATAAAACCATTGTGTTTCAGGTAAATTAAAACATATGTGTCGAATGTTTTAATGTATTCTATATGATCATATAAGAAAAATTGTGTATTTTTGATAGTTTTCTTTAGTTTTTACGAGTTTTTACGATTAGACCATCTGTAGTGCAGTCCATTTAAAAATTCTTCCTAAATTCTTGTAATTGCAAGACATTTTGGAATTGCCTAAAAAGTTAGATTATTAATATGCTTTAAACCCAGCACCATTTATCAATATGTCCAATACTGATTTTGATGTCTTACCTGCATTGAATTGAATTAGTTCTAGTATTACACCCATTACAACAATTTCAATCAAGGCTTTTATTGATTTCAACATGAATGGTTTAGGTCTTGAGTGTCTCATGAAGAACCAATGCATATAAAGGCATTTCAATAGGTTGTATTTACAAAAGAACAGAATGATAAGAATGGTACATTATATTGATCAGTAGTGCAAATTGCCATTCTGAGTGGGTTTAACCGCTGGGGTATCTTCTTAAATACCCTATTAAAAGTGTATTCCAAGTTTTAAGTGGATAACTTCTGAAGTTTTGAAGTTACAAAACTTTTGATCATAAACTTTAACCAGAAAATCTATATGAAAAAGGGACATAACTCTGTCATAATCCAAAACAGAGTTATGCGGAATGTTGCCCCTGATAACGAAGTTGATGACAAAGGTATATTCCAAGTTTCAAGTGAATAAATTGTATAGTTTTGCAAATTACAAGACTTTTGAATAAAAACTTTAACCAAATTCTGTTCTGATATTTTGATTATTATTTATGTCAACCATCAAGTGTTAGGATGTGCCTAAACATATCTATAACCTATGTTCCTCCATGCAGTTAAGAAAATCCTGATATGACAGTACATTCCCTAAATAACTGAATTGTTTATCCATCAAAAAACAAAAGAAAACCAGCTGCAAGTGAAGGACAACACTGCTACTTGACATGAAAACTACTTAATTTCAATGTTAACCGATTTGATCTACACCTTTTGTCACTTATTTTCCAACAATTATGATAACGGAGCAAATACCAAACAAATATGTGACCACATTTAAAGATCTGCCTTTGTATTGAAACGTTCATCAGTGAAGATTGCGACCATCATATAATCAAAGCAAATAACCCCCGCACTAAAGCACAATGACAGCATTCAAGGTGTTTTCAATGTTGTATGTAGTTATGGTTATTGCCTACCTACCCAACTTTTCTTTGTTAAATCAAACCAGTTCTTTATATGCCAAATATTCTATATTTTCTTTGGGTTAAATAAAAGCTCGCTCTTCTTCCAGTTTGGTCGTTTTCTACTGGGTTAACAAATTAACTGTATCAGCTAGGTCCATGCATTTCAATAGGTCATATCAAAATGCAATTCTTATCGTGTTTTTTTTTATATCAAACTTGTGAAAACTGTGTCTTATTAAAGATGATTGCTAGCAAAATCGTCATATCAACAGACACTTGATTATATTATCAAAAACATAGTTTGTGTTAAAATTGCATATTTTGACGCTAAATGGATCATAAATTTGCAATTAAAAGCAATATCTATATATATGAGGCGTGTCGTGGGAAAACCGGGCTTAATGAATGTGCGTAAAGTGTCTTCCAGGAATAGCCTGTGCAGTCCGCACACACTAATCTGGGACGACACTTTCCGCTTTTATGGGATTTTCTGTTTTAAGGAAGTGCCTTATAAACATAAATCCACTGTAGGCGGAAAGTGTCGTCCCGTAGAGCCTGCGCAGACTGCACAGGCTAATCAAGGACAACAATATACACACATGCATTAAGCCCGGTTTTCCCACACAATTATTAAGATGTGTGTTTATATGTTCATTATTTTGTTTTATAAATGTCTGAATGGATGGGCTTATACTTATTGTTCGGAAAAAAGTATTTCTTCTAAGATTAAAGCCACAGTCCTCAGAATATAATTCAATACGTCCTTAATTGGCATAAGTTCTAATGAACGTAAATGCCGTTTATTCGACTGAAAACTGTTTATTATTTAAGAAATGCAAGATATAATGTCTATGTTCGAAAACGTTTGGTCCGAATGGAATACACACTCATGTACATGATGATTTACTCCAGAGGCAAAACCAGCTATCTCATGCAGAAACAAAACAATAAAAAAATGTACAAAAACGTTATTATTTTACCGATTTCAATGCAGTTTTTTGTATTTTGATCAGTAAGATGTCTATTAGAAACGATTTCTGCAAAGTTGTATTTTTACTACATATTTATGGACTGCTGCTTTAAATACCACATTTGTGATTGATCTTCAGTGACTTTTTAAATTAAGATTCCTCTTAAAATCAGTTAATTGCCAGACATTTTGGAATTGCCTACTGAAATAGTTCTAATAAAACAACCATTACAACGATTTCAATCAAGGCGCTGATCAGTTTTGACATGAATGTTTGAGGTCGTGAAGTACAACTAATTAAAGGCATTTCAATAGGTTGTATTTTTTAAGAGCAGAATCATGAGAATTGGCTCGTGAACAAGTCTTACTGCTAAACAATCCGTAATATCTGAAATGTGAATAACACGAAAAAGTTTTTCAAAATGGTATATAATGTTGATAAGAGGTTTACAATGCCAATGTGCATGGGCATAATCCTTGGTATATTTTCTTAAATACTCGTTCCGGTATATCCTATTGAAAATATTTTAACTAAAGGTGCACTTAATGGAAAATGTGTATACCAAAGTTTGCTGTTTTTTCAAGATGAATCGATGTAACCCTATTCAAGTATTCTTAAATATCCAATTAAAATTTAAAATCAAACTTAATGTGTACATAGTGAAAGATTTGTATAACAATAAGTGTGGTTATTCGACACAAAGGCATTCACTTGGGAGGGAAATCTCATTTTTGGAGCTTTTCAAAATTTTGCGGTGTCTATTGATTAGTTTTCAAATATCATAATTGGACCATAGAATTTGTAAGGCATATTATTACAGCTTAACTTGTCTGCATTTTGTTATCAAAGTAGCACTAGAAACTAAGTGCCAAAGATATATTACCAAGAAATATGATAATTGATCTGTGATTGTGCTTTTGTGTGTTAACAATCGCTTTCACATTCCAATTTGAAGTCAGTCGCAACTAAAGTTCTTTATTTATATACTCGGAGTAGTGTTTTATCTTATTTTACCTTCTACTGCTTCTGGTATTTATTACTGAACCCTCAAATACAGTCAATATCAACAAAGTATACCCCAATGCAATAGTTAAGTAAACTGGACGAAGAACCAACTCAATTTAGACAGAAAGAGGTATGAGCAAATCCAGTATGATACACTTTCACATTAACTATGAACATTAAACAAGAAGGCCATTAAGCTCTAGGTCGCTTAACTGAGGAGCTAAGGAACTAAATTGTTCTCAGTAAGTTTCATGAAGATTCGGCTAAGCATGTGGTCAATGGAGTGTTCACAAGCTTTTTCTTCCATTTGGTCTGGTGACCTACTTTTTGACCCCATGTGACCCGGTTTCGAACTTTTCTTAGATCTCATTGGGACAAATGTTCTGAGCAAGTTTGATGATTATTGGGTTATAAAGCCTAAAAAGTTTCATCAATCTCATGCAATGTCTCGCTAAACGGTATCTATAAACTGGGTTTCAGTAATGTATTTCAATTTGTTCTCGAGTTATCAAGCAGAATCTGTTTTTTTTTTGTATTTTTAATAACAGTAACCTACCCTGACCCCAACCAACCCACCCCAAAATGCAATCCCAAGTAAAGTATTGCTTTAGGGTATCTATGTATGAAGATTTATTCTCGAGTTAGAAAGTGCAAATCAAAACTTGGTGACCTACATATGAAGCGGACCGTAACGAGTTGAACAACTTTGAAAGAGGTTCACATAATGATCATTCCTGTGAAGTTTGGTGAAAATCTGCCAAGTGGTTTAGGAGGAGATGTTGTTTGACTGAAAAGTTGACGACGGACACACGCACGCATGGACAACGAACAATGGGCGATCACAAAAGCTCACCATGAGAACTTTGTGCTCAGGTGTGGTGAGCTAAACACTTGACATCGGACCTCAGTGGTTTATGCTTAATGGCATTAACACATTAATATGATATTGCAATTTGCTAATGAAGATACAGCGATGATGTATACTAAAACTCTGTATGATTATTAACATGGTGTTGACTGGGTCACAAAGCTTGATGTAGTAAATATGAATCTATGCCAATATTTTAATATTCTATTGAATAAAAAAGCGAATATTCCAATACAGATTTCGGTATTGGATGCAATCCATATGAATTTCATGATTGATAACAACAAAAAACTGAGAACAAGGTTAATGTACACGTAGAATAAATGTTATAAGGCCACAGCTACCGCCAGCAAACCAAACACAGACAAGAACAAGAGCTGTTGTAGGATAGCACGCTCGACTTTTCTTGTGCATGTCAGAGTTACTGGCATTTTTTTTGTAAAACAAGAAACATGGAAATTCCACGAAAAACACATTTTTTCGAAATGCTTTAAAATCAGCACTTGAATAATAAAATTGTTAATAATTGTGAACTCGACCTTGACCCCACAGACCCAATATTTAATCCCAAGCGAGGTCTAGATTTAAGATATCTATGTATGAAAGTTTCATTAAAATAACTGAATGTGTTCTCAAGCTATTGAGCGGAAACCATTTTTTATTTTTAGTAACGGTGACCTCGACCTTGACCCCACCCACCCTCTATGCAATCCCAAGCGAGGTCTAAATATAAGGTATCTATTACGTTTCATTAAAATATCTCAATGCATTCTGAAGTTATTGACCCGAAACAGTTTTTTTATTTTTAGTAACAGTGACCTTGATCTTGACCCCACCAACCCCAAATGCAATTCGAAGCGAGGTCTCAATATAATTAAGGTATCTATGTAAAAAGTTTCATTAAAATATCTCAATGCGTTCTCAAGTTATTGAGCAGAAACCGTTTTTTTAAGCGGAAACTGTTTTTCTATTTTTAGTAACAGTGACCCTGACCGCATCCACCCCATATGCAAGGTTTAGAGAAAAAGTATATATTTATAAAGTTTCTTTAAAAAAGCTCAATGCGTTCTAAATTTATTCAGCAGAAACCATTTTTCTATTTTAGTAACAGTGACCTTGACCATGACCATATACGCAATTACAAGTGAGGTCTCGATATTAGGTATGTTTGTTTTAAGTTTCTTAAAAAATATCTCAATGCAGTCTCAA